>JAGDYQ010000035.1:39861-358760 GCA_021962125.1 Bulinus truncatus
CAATATTCCAGATAAAAAGACAGTATTTAATTATTCAATAATGATTTTACATTTAAACGTATGGCTAAAGATTGAGTACACCTTAAGTTGATGTTGAACACAATTGTGGAAATTTTTACACATTGCCTGCCATTGGCATAGTTATGATGGTTACATCATTAACATGTCACATAGTATTTGAACCATATAATAAAAAAAATAATGAAAATTTCTTTGATATACTTTACTTAAAATACTGTTGATGCAAAACAGGTATTTAATATTCTCGTACACTTATCAGATTTAACTATGTGCGTAGACTCAGATTTATTAAATATTTTATCCCAAATGTTATATTAATCGACAGTTTAGTCTTAGTATATATTTTTTTTTGTTTTCTAAGGAAACCGTATAGCTGAATGTAAGTAGGTGACGTCATTATTTAAAAAAAAAAATAGGTGGGGTGGTATGAGGAAGATTACTACGCATTAAAGTTATTTGAGTCCAAAAAAGTTTTAAAAATTTAGATTTATTTTCCATTTTTTAAATTAAAGTTTAGCTCGTCTCTAATTTTATTTTATAATGTTATAGCGTAATTTTCTTGATCAAATTTCTTATAAAGAAATATTAAATTGTTCATAAATATAAGACGGTCCCATTGAGTTTAGATAACGAATTCTTACAAAGGTGATGTTCGGTTAAAATGTCCAAAAACTAGGTATCAAAAGAACGATAACTGTTGTAAAACAAAAAAAAAAGTTTTTCTTTGAGTTTGACACCAATTATCGTTCTTGAAAAGTTTTTGGAATTTAAGCCCTAAGCAAAACATAGTATGTAACATGTACTAAAAATCAACTTACTTTTAATAACTTTTGTATTATTTATGTATTTTAATGTTCATATGATATAATAATGTTTTTAAAGCTATTTTCACATAAGTTAATCTATTATTTTAGAAGAAAATGTAGCAAAACTTCAAGTTATGAAGAGATCATCTAGTAAAATACGATACAATTTAATTTGGATCAAGGGTTGAAGACTAGACATTTATGATTACAATAAGAAGATTAAAGCCAAAACAGTTTTGGGGCGGGGTGATAGAATGTGGGGATAGATTTGGAAGTTGTTTTCTTGAGAATTTTTAAGAGGGTTATAATTATTCAAAATTTTATATAAAAAGTAAAATTATAAAATGATCATTCTCAGCATGTTTGGTAAATTATATTTAAAGCTATAGTAAATTATTGTTCTGGTATTTGTCAAAGAAGGATAACCCATAGAGTTTTTCGACATCCTTTTCTAGCAGCCTTTACCTAATAACTCATCAACCCAAAAACTAAAATGGAAGCATCCTTTCATAATTGTGTAAATAGTGTTAAGTAATTCAATTGGCTTTTATATGTACACACTCAAGTAATTTTGCTAGCCATAACAGGTACAATTATAAAGAAAACAAAACAAGACCGAATAAGCACATTATACATTTATTCCAAATTAAAAAAAGTAAAAAATTATACATCAACAAAGTAAAAAGCATATTAAAAGTCAAACAGTTTAAAAAAAAAAAATGGTTTACTTTGAAATTAAAGCTTGTACTGATACACAGATAAAATGTTTGTCGGCTGAGAATGGAGCTCGGAAGTGTAAAATAAAACATGCAGTGGCTACGGTTCGGTCCGACCGAACCCGTATTTTTTTTTACTACGGATACCAGCCATAGATAATATTGCTCCACACCCTAACCCTAATCCTGAAAAAAAAAAATGTATATATGCCATGTTCCTTAAACCCTAATATAATGGTTTTGGCTGGTGCCGGAGCCACTGCGAATAAAACAAATTTAAAAGGCTAAAAAAGGCTATGCCCACTTATTAAGTTTTTATTGATGTTATAAAGAAAATTTTGACTTCATCTAATAGTACAACTTGTCTGTAGCTGTTTTATTGGACACAGCAAGCTACTCAACCCTGCGACACATAATGCTTTTAAGAAGATTCTGTTCCCAGTAATATATTTATTTACAACAGTGTTTTATTACATTAATGAGACCAATGGCACATCAAGATATGTTAAGCAAATGTTGTAGCTCATCATCATTAATTCATACTGGCAAAACTTTTGTATAATTGTTTATGCTACTAAAAAAAATAAAAAAATTGTTGAGATTTAAAGAAAATATTCTAATTAGTATATACTACTTTGTATTTCATAAACAATGTTTTATGCATTAAAGTTAACTTCTCGATATTTTACTTTTAACAGGAAACGAATTCACTCTTTGAAAATCCAGGGTTTCTTAGCATGTTTATTGACCATGATATAAAAAGACATTTTAAAACAGATTGTAGTTACCGGCATGAACAAAGAATAAGTTCAGTTATTGTTAAGTTGTTTTTATAATAATAACCTTTAACAACCAATGAAACAGGTGTGTAGTACCTTTTTATATCCATAATGCATTAGCCATAAAGATTATGTAGCTGCTGCAGGGATATACATGTAGCTTGTATCTAAAAATTATTTAAATTCTTGACCCCATGCTGAACAGACAATTGTTTACTTAAAAAATCTCAATCAAGTCTAAAATTATTACATCATTACTGTACATTTTAACAATTATTCAAAGAATGATGTAATTTCCAAATTAATTATTTGTCTAAAATCAAAGCAGTTTACTATTCAAAGTTTTTTTTTTTTTAAGTTACATTAATGTAATAAAAATTTACTTTGAACAAAAAGCAGCAATGAAATGCATATTTAAAAAAATGAAGACTTTATTGTAAACAGCTTATCAGAATAATATGCCATATAAATAAGTCATTAATACCAATCATAATTACATTTGAGTTCTGCATAAAATAAAACCTTTTTACATATTTTTAATAGTCTTTAGTACATTTTAAAATAATGACAGTAAGAATGTGTATCTACTAATTTGATCAATTTCCACAGGATCAAAGAAATATTATATCCCTACCCTCATCTAGCTACTCTGAATTGTTGTTTAGCTGTAAAATATTTCAGTGCAATACATGTACAATGAACATATTTTAACCTCAAGATGAATAACATAGAATCATTGAAAATGAAGCATAAGTTTCTTCATTTCTGCCATTAAATAAGGAGGGTGATGTTTATTAGGGTACATGTTTTGGGATTGTTATCTTGTTTCAGAATTCAAAATTGTACAATTTCTTAAAAAAAAACAACAAGGTAACCATATAAAAATTTTATAAAACATTCAGACACCTTTCCTTACAATAAGTACATGACATGCAAAACACAAACAATGATATTTACATGTACAGAACATTATGAGGTCACAGGGTAGGTCTTTGTTTTGTCTTTCTTAATCTTACTTTTAAAACAGAACTATATTCAAACATGTGGTTACCTTCAAAATTATGTATCTTTTATATCCACTGATGTATACTAAATGCTTTGCAATAAATAAGTTAGACAAAGATGGTGAATACATGAGAGAAAAATAAGAATGTGAAATAACTCTTCACATCTTCATGGTTTGAAAAAAAAAAAACCAGTAAAAAAATGACCAGAATTATTAATCTTAAATTAAATATTTAGTTAATGTCTAATTACAACAATCCATTACACATTTTTTTCACAATTTTAATGTATTTTGAAAAATTATACATAGATAAAATACAATTCAAACATGCATTCAATGCTATAAATACATTCAGATAGAAGTAATACCTAAAACTGATTGTTTTTAATGAAAAAAAAGAACTGAATTACATAAAAATTGCTCATATACGATTAAGCTTTTTTTTTTTTTTAGATGAGCTTAGCTTAAAGGTTTAAACTTACTTTAAGTTTATAACTCAGACTTAAGTGTTTCAAAGAAGATCTAAACAACTGAATCTTTAACCTAGAAGAGGACTTAGTGGATGATATACCTGTGGCCATGTCTACTGTGACTTACTCATCTTGCCCTTCTGTTTGCCATAATACTCTTTAAACTGTTTGTCTGTTCCAAAAATTTTATCCCACCAAGTGAACGTTGAGGAGTAATTTCCAGTGAAGTTGAAATGATGGAAATCATGAAATCTTGATCCTGAAGATGAAAAAATACACTCATAAATATATAAGAATAGAAAAAGGATAAAAATTACTAGTCATAACCAAAGCCCCAACAAACAAACAAAAAAAACACCCAGATTTTTATATGTCCACTATTTAAAGAAAAATTTCAAATAAAATGTATATTCTAATATATAAATCAAGTAAAATTATAATTATTTGTATTAAATGTATGCAGGAAGTGTCGATAAAATCAGGGTACAATTTATAACTGTAAAAAGTTCCCTTAGCCCTAGCGGGCCATCGGGGCAGATAAAGAGTAGAATTCAAAAGTTTCTATAACCTCGGCTTATGAAGGGATTGTGTGGTTAGCGCAATGCCCAAGCGGCCTTTACTTTCCCCAACTTAAGTCAGGTACCCATTTAAAGCAGGAAGGACTTGTGGGACAACTTCAAAACAAATTTCACCAGGAAAAATTCCCATGGTTCTCACAGAGGATCGAAGCAAGGACTCTCAGGTAGACAGTCGAGTATCTACACCCACTCAGCCATCCATCTCACCACAATTTATAACTGAACATGTAGTAATTTTTGTAAGTAGGTGGAGGGGAAAGATTCTGTGAGTATGACTAGAGAAATCTAAGATTTACTATTATGAATTTAAAACATGCCCATAGTCATAAATATCACAAAGAGTAATGTAAGATTGTGTAATACTTAGAAAATATTTTCAAACTGATTCTCAATAAGATAAAGAGAAGTTGTGGTGTGGGCTTGAACCAGATTACTAACAGAATGAACTTACACTGCATATTTTGTTTATTGTTCATCCACGCATATCTATTGTATTTTTTGTTTTATTTTTTTAACAACAAAGATAATAAGATCAACTTTATACTTCACAATGAATTCTTTAAATTCCATACGTTCAATTGAAAAAGGCCCTTTTCTTTGATCATTAACAAACATGAAATTAATAGATTGGTTGATTTATTTTGAAATCAATTTAATGCATTTTAGTTGTATTTAATTAAGAACAATTAGTATTATTTGTACCCCATTATTTTTTTTATTTGTGAGACAGTTCCATCACAGGCATTTACAATCAATAATTTCTATTATTAATTTCGTATCTTTCCTAAAAAGCAGATATGACTTGTCTATATTTTTTTTCAAAGGAAATAAAATTTACTTTCAAAATACCCTGGGTTTCTTAACATTTTTATTTATTATGATCATCAAAGGTTGTAAAAAAAAAGTAACTCACCTCCATAGAAAGGAACAAGATGAAATGGATTTAGATAAGGTATATCATATCCACTGTGAACATCGATTGTTTCAAACAAACGGACAGTCACCCAAGCCCACAAAAGAACCACATGGTTTGCAAGCAGAAGTATTCCCCAGAAAAATCCCATGCCAAGTACTGAAAAACAAAGATAATAAAAATGTATAAATGGAAGAATTCTTTTGTAACTTATGCATTTGTTATAATAATAAATTTATAATTAAATACAGATATATGTTTTATTGCAGCCTTGATACTGAAAGGTTTTCAAAGAAGGAGGCCTCAGTGTAAACTGACCCAGCATTCGTTATTAAAGAGAGAGAGAGGAGACATCCAAGATCTCAAGCTATTCATTACATGAAGCATTTTGAGCCAGACCAAGAGGGTGAGGCTACTAAGGCTCTAAATGTTTCACATGGTAGATAAAGTAAGTAAATTTCCCTTGACATTTGAGGTCCACCAGATAAGCTGAAACATTTCTGTAGCCAAGGCATATTAAGGGGTAGTGTGGCTGGCACATTGCCCAAATGCTTCCATGTTTACATATATTTATGGAAAAATTTTTAAGTCATACTAAACTAACTCAAGATGTGGCATGGGCAAAGGCTGTTTAAAAAATGCTTCATATATATATATGTGGATCAAATAATGATTTTTTTGTAAGATATTTTCTGTATTTAAAGGGATGTAATGGAAGGCCATAAATAAATGTGGCAGCTACAATAATCCTTTTACATGTATATATAAAGCAGCCGACTTAACATCTGTGTGTTCAATAAGCTAAAAAAATTTTCATAGTAGTAGTGGGTTTTATAGCTCATATTGAAGAAGGAAACTCTGCCTGAACAAGAATGTGAAAATAAATTAGTGCCTGAATGATTTTTTGTTTATCAACTCTATTGCTTAGTGTAAGTTTTAGGATGAACCAGTACAAGAAATATAGGTGTTAATTTCATTTTATTCTCAATAAAATAAAAATCTTACATTTTCTTATCTGCAATTATTTTTGCCTGTTTGCAGGCTTTTTGACAATTTTTTTTTTTAATTTATAAAATAAGCTATGTAAGCCATACAAAGTACTTATTTTCTTTTTTGTTACACTTTTGTGAAATGACTTACTAAGAGTCTCTGCTGGATGAGCATACTCAGCTGTCATACCAAAAGGTGACTGAAAAAAAAATAAATGTGATTGTTTATTTACTGTCACAGATAAGACACGGTTGCAGCAGAAATATTTTTAATGCAGTTACTGTACTGTCACAGATAAGACACGGTTGCAGCAGAAATATTTTTAATACTGCATTAAAAATATTTCTACTGCATTAAAAATATTTCTACTGTACTGTCACAGATAAGACACGGTTGCAGCAGAAATATTTTTAATGCAGTTATCAATGAAAATATAAGCTAACAAAACAAGGACAACAATTAACGACAGCAATATTTACACAACAATATTCTTATAGCTCTACACAATTAGGAAGGTTTTAAGACAGCATGTGTTTTATAATGGACATACTTTCGGACATCTTCAGAACAAATGTTAAATAACAAAAATTTCTATAATAAATAATATAATGGACTAACTATATATTAATGCCTATAGACAAACAATATGTGAATTTTCTTTTTACTAGTGTAGTGTATACCAGGTAAATATTAAAGGGCTAAATGTACTAATTTGCATGTACATTATAAATATCAAATTTCTATTAACATAATTTCAAAAGTTGACTGTACCTGATAGTTGTGGTGTACTTTATGAATATATTTGTAAACTCTTTTGTCATGTAAAGCTACATGGAGGAAGTAGTGCCATGTATCTTCAATCACTGCACAGCCAAACACTCGTAGAGCAATATTATACCTGTTTTTCAAATATGAATTAAAATAGCAATCATAATAAATCTTTTTTTGTGCTATATTAAAAACTTCATAAAGAAAATTCAAAAGATGAAAGTAAAAATGAAAAATTGAATAATAAAAAATATAATTAAATTACCGAATTATAAATTTATTAAAAATGGATTTTTAAAATATAAATGATTATATAAGAGATGAATGCACATTATGAAAGTATATTTACCATGGTGGCATTTCTTCCCATCCATAAGGTATGTTGAAGTATTCAGTAAATACATATGTGCCTGCTATCAGGGGAAGCTGAGTATGAGAAATAATATAAATAAGGTTTTTCAGAAAAGTGACAATTTGCCAAGTAAAAAAAAAATAGAGAGATACTATTTTTGTAAAGTAAACATAAATATGTATAAAATGACAGAGTATTACATTTCATATGTTCAATTTATAAACATTTTACCTGTATACAAAAGTGGTTGAACATAATTAGCTTGAAACATTTCCACTGGCCTTCAAATGTTTCTGGTCTATTCTAAAATTATATTAAAAAGTTTAATTTAAATGCAAGATATGTATTTGAAGGTGTTAATTTCAATGTTAAATAAACAGGGATATAGATCTTTAAATGTTAAGTAAACTATTGATTCCTGCCATTACATAAAATAAAGTTTTTTTCAAACTGTACATGTATTGTTGTACTACAATAATAGACACTAAAATTTTTTTTATATCTGCCTAAATTAAAAAGGTTTAAAACGTTTATTGTTATATATATATATATATATATATATATATATATATATATATACTTATAAGACGCATTTGTTGTCTGTCTGTCTGTCTGTTCCCTTATAACTCAAGATCCAGATAACCAAAAAACGTGAAATTTGTTACACATACACATAATTACATGGGGAAGGTTATAGGACAGGTTTCGTTTCATCTGGATGGGTAGTTTAATTGTAATTAATTTTTTTTTATTTTAGTATTTTACTATATTAAAGTAATCTCGACGGCGCCATAAATAAAATTCCTCTGTGACGTCATTTCCCAATGATCGAACAGAACTTGCGCGCTGGTGCTGTATTGTGCCTTTGTGCTGCAAAGAATTGTTGTTTTTTCATGCTTCCTTATTTGTACAGCTTGAGGAAGTTAAAGGAATGAAGAAGGATTTTAGAAGAAGTGTGAAGCCATAATAATAAGTATTTATATATATATATATATATATATATATAGAGAGAGAGAGAGAGGGGGGGGGAGGGAGGGAGAGATAAAGAGAGAGAGGGGGCAGGGGGGAGAGAGAGGAAAGCAGGGTAGGAGGGAGGGAGGGGAGAGAGGGGGATGGACAGGGGGAGAGAAGGAGGGGGAGAGAGGGAGATGGGAGAGGGAGGGAGAGAGAGAGGGAGATGGGAGAGGGAGGGAGAGAGAAAGGGAGGGAAGGAAAAAGAAAGGAAGGGAGGGAGAGAGGGGGTAGGGAGGGAGAGAGGGAGGGAGAGAGATAAAGAGTGCGGGGGGCAGGGACGGAGAGACGGAATGAGGGAGGGAGGAAGAGGGAGAGCGGTGGAGGGGAGGGAGGGAGAAAGAAGGGAGGGAGAGAGGGGTTAGGGAGGGAGAGGATGGGAGAAATGGGAGGAAGAGATAAAGAGAGAGAGGGGGCAGGGAGGGAGAGAGGGAAGGAGGAAGGGGGAGAGAGGGAGGGGGGATGGACAGGGGGGAGATGGAGGGTGGGAAGTAGAGAAATGGGAGAGAGAGGGAGGGAGAAGTAGGGAGGGAGAAAGGGAGGGAGGGAGAGAGAGAGGAAAGGAGAGAGGGGGTAGGGAGAAAACAGAAGGTAGAAAACCTTATTTAAACCCGGGCAAAGCCGGGTACGAGCAACTAGTATTTATATATATAAGTATTAAAAAATAAAAAAGGTCTTCTTTACAGTACTATAATACTTACTGACTGAATTTTAAACCGACGCATGAATGGAATAAACTGGAAAATTATTCCAGGCATACATGCTGCAAAATAAATGAGCTATAGAGAAAAGAAAATTACACTATTAGAACATAAAGCATTTTTCAGATATTAGTGTTATTTTTAAATTAAATTTTAAAAATTACCCCTATATTCCCAAAAAAATTTCAATTCATCAAATAACTGTTCATAACTTACTTAAAGGGGGGGAGGGGGGGGGGAAGAAAATAACTTGTTTCAGTTTTCATAAATTTAGTATAACTTAGGTTCAATAAGATAACTTAAAAAATTAAGAACATTTATTAGTAATATAAAAGAAACATAGGACTACATATGTTAAGTAATTTCCAAATTTTCCTATATCTAATAGCATCTAAGGAGTGCTACAATGCATTTCTTTATAGTTTGCTTTCCTGACAGTTGTGGGACACTAAAGGTATTTAGGTTGCTAAATTTGTTAATTATCTTGCATGGTGCTGCAACTAGGAACAAGTAAATTCTAATAGTATAAGCCTTCAAGACTCAGTGACATCTAGAAAACTAGAAAAATTATTTAATGAAGTACTGAATATAAACATCATTTTCAGGATTCTTTTTTTTTTCAAAATTAGTTCATAATTAGCCAACATTCTTGACATTCTCTAAAAAGCTGCCTAATTTTGCCAACACAATAAAAAAAATGTCTCTATTTTTGTTTACCAAGAATAGATTATTTTTTTTTACATTAAAATATAAACAATCTAGCTAAATTACTTAGATGGACTGGAATAAATCAGAAAGAGGTGATGGGGCTGGATAGGACACACCCAACTCAAACCAGCGTCACATGGCAGGCACTAAGGTGGAATCCCTGAGGTGAAAAGAAGAGAGGCTGCCCAAGAAACACCTGGCGGGAAGACCTGGAAGCTGACACCACAAAGATGGAACACACTTGGAATCAGTTGAAAAGGATGGCAAAAAAATACAGGATTCTGGAGATCTGTTGTTGGTGGCCCATAACCTGCCATGGGGGAAGGGCAATGATTATGATGATAGTGGTCATACTCATAACCAATGTTCTGAGATCTTAAACAAATAAGACTAGACTTGTTGTATCATTAGCCAAATTGAGAAATTTCAAAATCCAAATCAATATGGATTCGATGTGTTTGGTAAAGTTAAGTCAACTTAAGTGTCCCAGACATTACAAGAATGCACTTGCTACGGATACGTAATTACGTACTACGTTTTTTTTCTTCGGGGTACGTGAGGATACGGAAATAGACTTTGGAATTGAAAACATAACATATTAGAAATTGAGGCTGTGTCTGTGTGGCTCGCTAGCACAGTCGGTTGCACGCTTGGCCGGGACCCGATTTTGGCTGACTATGTGTGGGTTCAAATCCCGTCAGAATTTTTTTTTTTTTCAAATTTTTTTTTTTCAGAATATTAGATACTAATTTAGCGCATATTTTTTTGTTTTATTACATTATGAAAAAAAAAAGGGTTAGGGGGGTTAGGGTTAGGGGGTTAGGGTTAGCATCATATTGCTAAAAAATACGCACATCTTTTTACGTACCCCGAAGAAAAAAATACGGAGTACGTAATTACATATCCGTAGCAAGTGCCTTACAAGAATATTTACAATCGTAATAGTTTTTGTAGCATTCTATGATTCTGAAACTGCTGTGACATTATCAAATGTGCCACTTAAACTGAGTTGTCATTTTTCATGAGATAAAACATAACATAACTGGTTTTTTATTTAGTCTGGTTTTCAAAATCATAGTATAATTTAAGTTTCAAAATACATGAATATCTGACAATAATTTAAGTAACTTAGTAAGTCTGAAGATTTCACAAATATATGAGGCTGCTAAGTAATTCTAATTCAAATATGTAACAGTAAATTCGTATTTTGGTGCATTAAAAATGAAATAATCCAACAACAGTAGCATGATGATTATAGCGGGGGAAAAAATTATAGCCTTGTCTGATGACTAATGGCACTGCAGCCATAATATTACCTCATGAACAATAAGAGATCCCCATGTTGCTATCTGAAATTTCGTGTAGTTTTTAGTCATGTATATCCACGCATTTGCGAATGGTTCTTTAATAGGATTTTCTGGAAGGAATTCCAAAACTTGTTGTGGAGAAAAGAGCGGTTCCGTTAAATTGTCCATTTTGTAAATATGTCCACTGCCCACAGTGTTACACAGAGGTATGTTATGAAATCAAAAAGAAAATACCGGCACCCTGGCCAGAATTATCACAATATGTTAATATAGTAATAGAGAATTCATGCTTTCAAAAAAATACATAATTTATTTGGCCTATAATGAAAAACTTATTAGTAGAAATGTCAAGATTTTATTTCATTAGTCTTAAAGTGTAGAAAAATGTGTTATATGTTTTTTTTTCATAAACACAACACTGAATATCCTATTTAAGAGTATAAAGTCAAGCAGGCACATATATAACAGCTGATGTATCTCTTCCGAGGGTAACCCCAATGCTAAGCAGTCCAGAATAAATCGTGCTTTCTGATTGGCTGTAGTTTTGTGGTCTGATTCTCCCAGTCCTAGATAGAAAAATGTTGCTGATGTACAGCACGTAAAAAATGAAACTACCTAGCACTGTTTTATAGTATAATGAAATCACAAATCAGCCACTTTTACTATCTTCTCAATTTAAACTTTTGTCTCAAAAAATTATATATATATATATATATATATATATATATATATATATTATAATCGGAATAAATTGAATACTTGAGCCCCTTACAAATTATGACATGGGCCACTCTCACCCTTTTAATTTTAAGGGCCGCTGCTATAAATTTTAATTAAGGTTTGATGTTTTACGTACAATTGATTAATATAGGGTAATATTGTAATATGGCACATTTTTATATGAACAGCAAAACTAAAGCTTTTACTAGATTAAATATAATATATCCCATGACTTTTTCATTTGTACTTTTTTTTTTTTTGGCTCGAATGCCCCCCCCCCCAATCCCCATACCAGGTAAACTGGTAGGCCTACACAGACCCGTGTATTAGAGCACTGCTACCGTTGTCATTTAAACAGTAACCCAAGAATAATAGTGAGGGAGCTTTTCATATTACAATTAACTCATGAGGGTGGGTTGTTGTTGTTGTTTTTAGATCTTTTATAATGATGAGGATGTCGATCGTTGATACATGGTATATAACTAATTTTTTATAACAATATAAAATAATAATAAAGTATGGACTTAAGGCTTCCACTTGTCATGGGCCAATAGCCTAGGGAGGGGGGGGGGCTTCGCTTTTTGAGATTTTTGTTTCTTAATTTATTTTGCTGCAACGAAGCTGGGCTGTTTTTATGGAAAGGAGGGGGAGAGGTGGTCCCGATTTTTGAGCGGTTTTCACATGCCCTGTATGCTTTTGGATGCGGCCCTGATTGACGTGGTGTAACTACCAGTGGTGACCATTGGAGATGTAGGATGACGTATCTGCGAGTGTGACCACTGTGTGATGACGTATCTGCCAGAGGTGACCATTGTGGGAAGACTATGAAGAGATGACAGAGATTTCTAAGGGAAAGGCCATGTCAAATCTGTGACACACAGGGGAGGTTAAAAAAAAATCAATAGTTGAGGCCCAAGTTCTTATTAAATGCCAAATTTAACTTCTAGTCAAGTCAGCTGAGCCAATCAGATAACAGAAATGTTTATCAGGCCACGTTTTTTAACAGTGGGTGTTTTTTTTTTAATATAAAAAAAAACAACAACATCCGTAAAATTGCCAGTTTGACTTAAGGCCATACTGTGGTGACAATAAAATAATTTGAACTTATTTTTTTAAGCTTTATTTCATGCGGTGGGATAAGAAAAATACCGCATTAACTTCCGTGAGATGTTGGAAGGACAGTCTATGGGGGGTGAGGGGATTATGAGACTTATAGAATGATTATTTAAAGAAAAATTGGGGCTGTCAAGCCTATATTAAATCTTTCAAGTCTCTCAGCAAAAATGATTAACAAGGAGGCTGTCAGGGGAGAACATCCATTTAATGCCGTGGGTATTGGGTCGTTCAAACGAGTGGGCTCCCCGCGGGGGAGGTCCATGCTGATTGATAAGCTTTACTTATTCATTTAAGTGGTTGTCCTATGGGCTCAGACACGATGTTTAGCATGGGGGGTGGGCCCACACTCCTATTGAGAGGATTCTGCATTGATCTATGAGTCAGCTAAGAGTTCTCACAGACAAACCAAAATTTCAGACTGAGGGTATTAGTAATTTTACTCGTAAGTACTTTGATCTTGGGTAAATAATTAGCGCCTGCCCCAATATTGCTGGCGCCCCACGGTTAAAATAGTTTCGCACTGGGGATATGAACATCTTGTTAATTTTGAAGTGGTATGTTGTAAAAGTAAGACCCCCCCCCTTCTTCCAGTGTATGGAGCCAGAGTTGCTCTACATTCATGGTTCTTGTGTGAGACTACAGTAAGGCCATATCAACATTAAAGAATTCTGACAAATAAATCAATTTAAAGTCATTCTCAAAAACAAAAAAATAAAATAAAAACAAACAAAAACACTTCTCTTTTAAGACATTTAATCTTAACATGTCTTGTTTTAGTGAACAAACTTGTTTTCACTAAGAGGCCAACAAGATTTAACAATAACAAAGTATCAACACAATGGGCAACTCATGTAAGCATTTATCTCACGATGCATTATGTACATGGATTAAAAAAAAAAATTTACACAAGAAGAACTATGATAAAAAAAAATGGAATATACATAAAATCAAAAAGCCCCATTTTTTTTTACTTTGAAATTTCTTCTACATATCAATTTGAACAAACTCAAGGTGAGCCGCTTAAAAACTACAATGGGGACAGTTATTCTAATGCAATTTCAATATAATAATGTGGGTTAAAATATAATAAATTGGATATCGTTTATGTTTAGTGTAAATCAGCAATGACTGGATTTACTTTTATAAATTTGGTTTTGCATACATCAGCTGTTTTTTTTTTCCGTTTTTTTCCGCTGGAACCATGTAACAGCCGAACATAAAAAATAAATTTAAGCTAAAAATTAACAAAACTCAATAAAATATTAGCACGCTGACACCAGATGAATCTAACATCTAGGCGACTGTCAGTAACAGCGACACTATGAAATAAGGCATTTTAGGTGCTGGTTATGTTATAATCATGAAAGATGTATATATACATGGTATCCTCCAAATCAGAGCCCTCTTAACCAACTTTATGTTTACCCCATACGATGTCGGTGAGTTGGTGCTCCTATGACAACTACTAAAAGAGATGTCAATCACCATTATGTGCTTAAGTGGATAGAAGCGCTAAGACAGTGCTGCTTGAATTGTTTTCTAAAAATACTTTTCTCTGAGTAGAAAAAAATATATACAGCAAATAATTTAAATAAAGAGGCAAGCAATAGCAGATAACTGAGACAAAAATGTATAAAAAAAAATAAACGAAATTAAAAAATATTTTTATAATGAACGTAATCTGTAATAAAAAAAAAAACAACCAGTTTTCCATTTCTAGCTAGCAAAGTTAAAAAGAAAGGGCTTACAAATCAGATTTACAAATTAGGGATATTATAAATACAGCATTTAAGTTAAAATGGTAATTACATATGTACAAAGATGAAATGGTTGATAAAATGAGTTGGCAGTTTTCCATGTCTACATTGGAGGACATAATATTACTTTAAAAATGACTATAGATCATATTTGGTATTACAAATTCAATCAGATAATTGACAGGGCACATCACTAACAGCTGCAAAATGTCTGACCAGGCTAATAATAAAAGTGCAACCATTAAAACAAAGTCATAAGCAAGTTAAAATAATTAAATCTGTTAATTTCCATTAGAAGCAAGTATTTACTGTTGCCTGCATAAGATAGAATAAATGATAACAAGTCATGTTAAAAATCAAAATGTGATTTTTAAAAAAAATAATTGGCCAAGAGTTCACTAAACCTAAACTGTACAATTTTTTTTTTTACTGTCTCATTAAAAAAAATGAAATTAACCATACAAGTTGACACAGTATTGACCCTGACAGGTTTCACTAGAGACTGTCTTGTTTATATATTCTTCTCTTTCAACACGTTGCAGATGTATTATAATGAGCCTTAGTTGGAAATACAAATGAAAGTCATTATGAAATGAAAACACAGACATATCAATATGAGATGAAATAAAAAAAAAAAAATGATCCACACAGCTCGGACTACACACAGCCAATGTTTACTGATTGTTGATGGTTGTATTGACTTGTCGAAGAATTCCTAAAACAAGTTCCCGCAGTGTCTGGAATGACAAATTTAAATACTGTTGTCATTATTTCAAAAAAATAAAAAATAAATATATAAAAAATATTAAAGCTCAATTTTTTATTATTAAGCAGCCATAAGTAAATTTTATGTCAATATTAATGGAGTAAATGCAAGTGAAAATTTATTAAATAAACATGACAAGACTATTTTTCATTTAATTAAAATTGAATAAGTCTTGTTGCTAACAAGACCGGGTGTAAAAAATTGTGTTACTGAATTTTTTTGTTTAGGTATTTTATAATACCTGTAAATGGAACCAAATGAAATCTTGTACACAATTAACAGGAAAAAGCTTAAAAGTTATACATTTTTTTTACCTGAGGTTTACAGTACTCTTCTAACCAGCTAAATACACAAGCAGAGAGCTCAGCAAAGTTGGCCACTGAAATGGATGCATTGAAAGACTGGAACAGGGAATCCATCATGTTTCGAAACTGAAAATATAAAGTTTGTAATAATTCAGTCTAAGTTGATCATTAAACAGCAATCCAAATGGATAAGCATCATATGTTTTTCTTTCTCTATAGCTGTCACATTCTGTGATTTAATAAATGAAATCCAGAACATTCTTCTATTGTATCACTCGAGAGGGGGGAGATATATATAGGATAGACAAAGGCTTTTGTATTCCCAGGTGTGGTCAGCGCGTCTAGCACTAGAGATTAACCCCCTTTCATTCGCACACCACCTGGGAAATATCTCTAAGGGAGATAACCTGTGCCCTCGACCTTCAGACGAGCGAGAGGGATGGGTTCTTTGTCTCTTTACCCCCCCTTTATCTTGAAGGTTGGAACTGTCCACGAGTGAGGGGCAGCGGATCACGCGTGATAAGCGTGAACTACAAGCTCGTCGGCCATTGGTCAAACGCACCGCGGGAGAATTGATAGCGAGGCTGACCTTCCGGTCGAGTTGGGGGGAATTGAGTTAGATTGGGATTAGTTAGTCAGCGCTGGTCAGTCAGTGAGAGAGGTCGAACTCAGACTCTCGCACCGGGGTGGGGGAAATAGGCTGTTAGCCTAAGTTCCTTTAGAACTACCCCACCCCAGGTAACTATTCTAATTTTGATGTATATATTGTTGTTGTAGTAGCTTGTAAAGCTACGGCCTTTCTCAAGGCCCGCAGATGTTCATTTTTTATGTGAATAAAGGTGTTGTGTCGTATTTACAATTGAATTGTGGATTCATTTCTTGTTGTGTTGTGCGTCCTGCATAACCACGTGGCTGTGACAAATATAAATGCTGGCCAGAACTCAGTAAGTGATCATACCCACAGACAACGACCGCAGGGACTCCGCAAGGGGACCTTGACAATAGCAGGAATGGCAAATACACAGCATTAGGGCAAAGTTGGCATGTCGAAAAAAATTCCCAGACACCCTGAAAAATAGTCTTTCAACAATAATACCATTAGAAATAATACTACTTAGAAAAGGTACACAACATGGAAATGTTTTTTTTTAAAATTCTGCTTGCATTTTAGTAGTTTGATAAAACTCTATAAAGGCCATCACTCTTATGCCCCCCATGTACCTGTGATGATGTTTTTTTAATTTTGTCAGGGGAAAAGAAAAGATTTGTAATAGATAAATTTACTGACTGTACCGCAAAAGGTATAATTTATTAATTCAGATAATACTCACCACTTGAAATTTTACTTCATCAGAAACCTGGTTTTGCCCATGGGATGGAGAACTCTGATGTGTTTTCACAATGTGCTCATAGTTGCTACAGAGACCAAAAAAAAAAATAACGTAAGCGCCATCAAGTACAGAACAATGTACAATGTAAGTCAGATACTGTTTAAATTTTTTTTTTTTACACCTTTCTTAAGTTTATACACTACTGTGTTCGTCTATAAAAGAGCTGATCAAGTATTTTTGTGGAAAAAATTAAAAACACCAACCCGTAAGGGGAATGTGCTAAACATTTCTTCAGTACTTTTATATTTATTACACATATATATCTAGATACAAATTTTTCTGTCTCAAGCCAGCTTTTAATTGAAGTAAGAATTAAGAGTTTCCTGTTTAAATATTAATGGCTTCTTGCTTGCATCTTGATTTGATAAATGTTATTAAAAAATTTAGTCATAAATGAGACATATAATTCTAAAATATTAAAAAAATAATACTACCATTCAAATTATTATTAATATTTATTTTTTTTAAAACAGATTTTTGTCAGAAACATCTAAGACTGAGGCTATCAATATGCATTAAATCCACATATGTGTTCAAGAGGATAAGAATACATTGCTGAGTGCACATTGTGCACAAAAATTTGCCACCAGACAATCTAATATGGATGCCTTCTACTGTTGTGCCCGTCATCAGCTGATTTGACCAAGATACATGTATAAATATTTACAAAGTAAAAGATTTTTTGCTCACGCTTTCATTATCTTTAGAGCCATAACTTCTTTCCTCAATGACTCCAGCTCTTCTTCCTGTTTCTTTTTCTGACTGCTCAAAAACTGCATGTAATCAATAGCTGGGAGCAAAAAAAAAAACATAAGATAATAATTCATCAATGTCATCCCAAAACCACATAATAGGTATTGACTGAAATTTATTTTACATGAAATGATCACGAAGTAACCAGAATAATACTGAAAATGTCAACATCGAGCTGGATTTAATGACAAAGTAACACCCTAAGCCTCTACTCACATCTCTGTAATACTGTGGCTTTGCTGATTTTCTGTGAGCCTAAAGCATCCTGCTGCTGACAAGTGGGGACAATACATTGGAGCTCATCATAACCTTTCTGTCGAAAAGAAAATGAATAAAATGTAAACCCATACTGGGTTGGTTTTTTTTTTTCCGTGTCATCACAATAAGATAATTTTCATTACACCAGGATAAGCCTCCAGTAATCTTTTTTACCTGTCATCACAATAAGATAATTTTCATTACACCAGGATAAGCCTCCAGTAATCTTTGTTTGCGTTTTTTCAAATCAGCCAAAAAATTATAAAGAAATCATCAAAATGAATAAATCATTTAGAAACAGGCTAAGATTTTAAACATACTATCAAGTCTCAATTTATCTCCCAAAGAAATGATGCACAAATAAATGTAAATAAAAAAAAATGATGTTCCTTGTAAAAAAAAAATAAATAAAAAATATGCTAATGATGTATCTGAAATTGCACAACTTCAAGAGAACGAGTTAAAATAAACATGAAAAAAGTAAGCAGATAAAAAAAAAAGGTCTGCAAAGTTAATTTCGTTACTAAAATGCGTTACTAATAATGTAGCAAATGTATTATAAAAAGTTGGACATGAATATTTTCAGCATTATAGTTAGGGACTGTTGTTACACAAGAATTACTAAAAAGCAAGCTACTAATTACATGTTCATTAAAAACATGTTACGAAACATAAAACATCGTAATTTGAATCTGCATAAAAACAAATGTGCATATATAGGAACTTAATTGTACATCAATGAACTGATAAGGAATTAGAAGACGCAGGCCTATCTTTATTAAATCCTAGCAGCAACTCTAGAATACATACCTTGATGGCATCTCTCCTTTTCTGTTCAGCTACGGTGTGAGCTTCACGTCTCCTGTCCTTGTATGAAGGCACTTTACTGGACTCACTGTCTTCATCATCTATGATAAAGAATTTGCAAAAATCCTTTCTTTACATTATGAAAAAAAAACCTATTTTAATCCTCTAGTTAGAATTATTCCACATTTCCAATATTGTAGAATACATATTTAACAATAAATGAGGAAAAACCATTTGTAATAATGTCAAAGAGTAGCAGTAATATAGTGCGAGCCTATATACAGGTCCAATAAACCAAGATACTAAATGGTATACAAAACAAGGAACAAATTTCTTTGAGCTTCTTAAATCTTCTCATCTATAAAAAAAACTTAAGAGTAGTCTTCACTGTTTTCCTCTATTTAAAATATCTTTTAAATACTGAACAAACAATGCATTTTCAACAAAACATATTTCAAACATCGATCAAAATACGCAAACAATTTTACACCCCCCCCCATCTTTATCACTACCCAATAGTATAAACCAAGATGTTTTGTTTCATTGTGGTCAATAAAACTTAAGCCTACAAAGTTTTCAATCATAAATCTAAAAAGCATATTATGTCTAAAAACTCTGCCCTACCACAGTAAGCATTAAAATTATGGCCGTGAAAAAAAACCCCCACCAAAACAGAAACTGCAATTGAGAAGTAAACAAAACAATTTAACAAGGATCTCAACAAGGAAAAAAAATATTGACAATTTTTTTTCATGCAGCATGTAGTGAATTTCTGACCTCTGAAAATGAAAATAAACTACAAGGGAGTAAGCAATTTTAAAACGGTTGAAGAAAATCACTTTGATTTGCAGCTAACGATGACTGTTTTCTATTGACACTGCTGGAAACGTGATTATTTTTAATTGTGTTCCAATTTCCACATTCTCAAGATTGCCACCTAATCTATTAAGCATGCATAAAAAATCCCAATAACCGCCGTCACTAGGTATTGATTTATCTTCCCCACTACATTATCAAGCACAAAACCAGTGTTTGACTATCACGCTGAAAGCAGGCAGAGGATGAGTGGCCAAGGAGTGATCAGGGCATTGTTCACAAATGGCACACACACAAAAAAAAAAACCATTCTGGAATCGTACAACTAAATGAGTGCACAAAGTGAATGAAGACAAAGAGAGTAAAGGAAAGAAAAATTAATTCACAAAATCCTTTGAAATCTTACCAGAGTAAATATACAATGAATTACATAACATCAACCGTCTTATAGTCTTTTAGAGATAAATCAATAGATCAAACACTGTATTAAGAATAAAATGATTGAGCGATCTATCATCACCCTCTAAAATGTAGATGTCACAGAAGATGGCAAATAAATAAAAGGGCACCTCAAAATCTCAGGTTGTACATGTCTGGGACAGATACATTTGAAATGTGCAGAGGCCTGGTGTGGGGAGAAAACATCCCCCACTAAATTAAGATCAGAGTGAGCACTTTTATCCCTGCCGTCTTTGTTTAGATCAGATAACAGGACTTATGAGTAGTTATCAAAATAAATGCCAAAGTGACGATGAGGCCAGAAGACATCCAATGTAATGAGCTTCGAACCATTTATTCAAGTCTTTGATAAAAATAAATTACTTTACTATTTGACCCAAAATATATTACTACTTTGATTAAACTTATAAGTCAGTGTCCAAACTGTAAGACTACCAAGAAATAAGTTTTAAGTTGTCTATCAATTATATTGAGTGATTAAATTTATTGGAAGCATTACTCAGTATAGCTTAATGACTTTATATATCGAAGCACTAAAAGAATTACTATAACACTATATACAGTATTGATAATTCATTGAAATATATTTGACCGATAAACTTAAAAAATGTTCTTCTGTAGAGCACTTACGAATCATCAAGACTTTGAACTATTTTTAAATTTAGAAAACAGTAACATTGCTCACAAAAGTAACTTAATTACCGAAGAAAAGCCACCCCTTCTCGTGTAACTTTTTTTGTTACTGCGTATTTGATTTTTTTCATGTTAAACATAAAGTGACTTCAAGAAGCAACCATGATTACGGATTGAGGACCACTGATCCACATATAATTTTAAGAGTTTCAACCTACTTACCCGTGTTTTGAGCAGAAGACGCTGACGATGTACATCCTGCAGTAGGGATGGAGCCAGTGCTACTCGTTCTTGAAAATGTGAATTTCTGATTCCCCGTTGGACTTGACATTGAATCAGCTTTAATACCATTCATCTTTAACCCTATTTAAAAAAATATGCTTGTATCATTTCCGCAATGTTTAACAGTCTAAAAAACTATAAAAAATATTTAATTGCATGAATGCACAATTATTTTTTTTTTAAATAATTCATGGCATTCATAAAAGAAAAACAAAGGCATTTATTTACATATGAACATAAATAGACAAAAGAAACATTTGAAACAAAAGTAATTTTAGTAGCAAAACAACTCATGGGAAGTAGGAATTTTTAAAACATTTTTGCATTTCTGAATAAGCATTAGAGGATTTTAGTTGAATGGCAGATTTGTAAACCACATTTTAGGAAAGAATCTTTAAGTTCTTCCCAGTACTTGAACTTTCTGCGATGCCTTCAAGTTCTTTGTATATTGCATCATAAGTTTAATATTGGGTATGGTATCAGATTTTGTAGAAAATAATTAATTAAACGTTTACCAATTCTACATATTTAATTAAACTAGTAATAATCACCGGTTGGAAAAGATCCAATATACTGTTGCTTTTGTTGAGCGTAACTTTCAATAAATGAATGTTGCTGTAAGTAAAAAAAAAAGTAATTAATCGTAAGTTGCTTTGCAGTTAGAATAGAAGAGTTGTGCCTAAAATAAATTCTTCAACGAGATTAACAGGGGGGAAAAAAAAAAGAATATGAAGGAAAACATTATCAACATGTTCAAATCTGAATACTATTAATACAACTATTGCAATGGATATTAAGTACTTATCTTCCTTTATAATTAAAATCATTTTCCTGTAAAACAACAGGCTAAATTTTTTTTTTTACCATTTGTGATTCACGGTGTTCAAACAGGTCTTCAAACCAGGTTGGAATAGTAAAATCAATTCCATGCATTTTTGAAACCTTGGACATTGGTACATCTTTAACTTTAAACTTCCCATTACAATAATCTTTTTCTTCAAATCTCTGACCCATGTCATGACTGCTTCCCACAACCCACTTCTCGGAATCAGACATTGTTATTATCGTCCCAAGAAATTACTGATTTAAAACATCTCAACTATTTCTCAAAGGTGGAAAAAAAAAAGTCAGGGTGATTTTTCTTAATAGAAGACTGAATTCACAACATAACGAGTAACTCAGAAACAAAACGATATTCCAATTTTGAAATATTTAATCAGTTTAAGAATTAAGAAAAAAAATAATTAAAACAATTTCAACACAGACTGATGTTTTCAACAGGGCAGTTATGTCAGTTTTTGCATTGTATGAGCGTAAATGGAAGAATCGTACGGACAGTTTATATACACTTTCAATTTTTTTTTAAAAAAAGATCTTAAAAAAAAAAATCTTGTGTATCTCTTGTTATGAAAAAAACATCATTAAAACTAAATCAATACAAAGTTGACCCGTCCCTCGGTATAACCTAATAACCTAGAAAGTATTTAAAAAATGTAGTCCAAAGTTTGGTGGTTGCTGTGAATATGCAATCTCAAGAACTGTGGCAACATATTTTTTTATATAAAATTATTGATTTCAAAAGCTACATCCTAAAAACATGATAAAGAAATGATCAGCTGAAGTTTAATTCTATCTATTCGTAACTCTATATTCCTCAATATTAAAAATAAGACTAAAAGTTGTACTAATAAAACATATTTTTAGCTCTGTAATAGGACTGGTCATTCCAATTGAAAATAATGAATTTTAAAAATTTCACCATAGATTTTTAAAAGAAAATAATGCTCAAGTGACCTATATCAAGCAAGAAATATACAATATAGCACACCACAGATGGAAACTATTAAGTGTAAATAGACAACGTAAGCTATTACGCTGAATGAGATTAATTCATTTATAGATTATTTTTGGCATTAAAATAAAATTCTTTTTTTTTCCTGAGCAAATTGATAATGAGTGAGAAATTTTATTTGTTCAAAAACAAACCCACATTATATAAACTTATTCTGCATTAAACACAATAGGGTTTGTAAAAAACTACATCAACATTTCTTAAAGTTTATATTTAGTGAATAAAAAAACAAAACAAACCAAAAAACAACAACAAATCAATAGAAAGCAGCCTTTAAGTTAACAAATGTTATAGTCTTGAAGTTTTGTTATTATTACCAAAGATATAATAGGAATGCAGTTTGAACCCTGTTGACTTTTCTTGTGTCTGATTGGTGTTTTAAGTCCGTCCTGCTTTCAAAAAGTAACCCAACATTTGTTGGCAAAAGTAAAAACGGTTGAGCATTGTACTAGCCACACAATAGAATAGGCATGCTACAGAAATGCATAAACTCTACTTCATTTAACCATGGGAAATGGATGGTCATGTGGACCCTCAGATCGACAGCTAATCACACGACCATCTGAGGGTACCTGATTCGATGAGGACCAATAGATATTTCAGGTCATGGCTAATGTACCTGCTTTATTTCCTGTGGTGCCTCCAAGGCCATTGCACTATCGACTATGGTAGGGCACCCAGCATAAAACAACAGTCCCAAATGGTGGTTTAAATGGTCAAAGTGATTTCATCTCATCGGTTCAGGGACTTCACATACATACTTCATCTGACCCCAAACGGACTGTATGGCTTTATAAGGGAAACTTTACTTACCACAGATATAAAGTGATGATTATTACCACAAACAGAACACAAATATGCAAATAAATATTATAACTTATGCTAAGGCCTTCTCACAAGCTTGCAAGTAACAAAAGTAAAGATAGATAAAACAAATTAATATAATTCATGGTTCTAATCACAATATTTTGTTGAAGTGTTACTATGGACAATTTCTATGTGCATATGACAAAAACCTATAAAGGTCACAATAAACACAAGAACACCTGTTCTCAAGAGCAAATACTGGGAGTTTACAAATAGTTATGTTCCCCATCATGCATGCATGCCATACAAGAGTATTCCCAATTATTACAATTAAAGTACAAAAGTTTTCAGTAAAACATACATTATTTACATAATACACACATTTTGGGAAAATCCAACAGCTCTAAGATTTCTAATGGTTTGATTGTAGAATGGAGTTGGAAAGTAGTAAAAGTTAGTATTGAGTTAAAAAAAAATAATGCATGTGACATAAAGGACATGAAGAAGAAAAAAGTATCTAAATTGTCGTAAGTTAATCTATATTGTTTTTTTTTAAAAAAAAAAGGTATTGGTAATGTTTTGAAGGGTGCAGCTAGAATTATACATTTATAACAAGACATATTTTGTATATGCTGCCAACAAATATATAGCTTACATTTAAAAAATTAGAAATGCTAATAATTATTTAAACCCAAATCAGGAATGATTTTCCTATCAGTTTATGGTCAACCTAATGAAGATTTTAAAAATACTTAAAGCATAAATTATCTTGTAGAAAATAATTTATGATCATCAGAGACACCAGTGAATCTAATCTACTTATATTGTCTTACATGGATTTTATTTTAATTCAGGCGTACAACATGTCAAGAAGCAATAATAAAAAAAATTATTTAAAACAGAAGGTACTATCAAACCAATTGATGCCCACTAGACAATATCAATTTTAATAAGAACTGAACAATTTTTTTAAGGGATTAATTAATGAAATGATGAACTGATAAATAGTTAAATAAATTTATGCTATGCACTGATTTCTGTCAAATTAAAAGCCTACAAATACTGTTATCCTACTAAATGATTCCATCTCCCTATCAGGATGCGGACATCTTTAAATAAGTCACTCTTTTTAATGAAGCTATCGCAATCAAGGGAAACAATTTTTTAAATACATGTACATCAAGAGTCACAATTTAGGCAAGGGTACAATTCAGTTGCAACTAAATGCAATAAAAAGTGTGTACTTTTTAAACCAGTAAACTAATCAGCTAGGTAAATAAGTTCTCTACTATGTTGTGGTTAGAAAAATGCTGTTGGACCAATTTTTTTTTGCACTAATTTACATTTTTTTTCTACAAAACAATCTTTAGAAAAATAATGTTCAAAAGTCCTATTAAATATCTTTTGTTTTTTTAAAGTTCAAACAGTTATTATTGAGCTAGATAAACATCCCACAGGACTTTACGCATAAAAACATTTTTACGATAGCACATCGATCTTCAATTTTAATACATCAGATTCTGTTGATGATAGAGATGGGATGCCATGAGAACATCAGCTAAGTACAACTATATCATTTATGGATTTCTTTCTAGTCCCAAACATGGAGAATTGTGAATTCTTAAGCAGTTCATCATTGAATTTTTATAAAGCTTAAAGCTATCCTCAAATCAAAGCGAATTTCGCGTATCTAGGTAGCTCGCGAAATTCGCCCCTCTTTCGCGGCAATGTATTTATATGGAGATGCTCAAACCGCGGATAATTTCCGCGGCGGTGCAGAGAAATTTCGCGGCTTCGCTTCTTTCAGAGTTTTTTCGCGTTTCGCGAGTGTAAACAATCCAAAATGGCTGCCTAGAAACATCGACTCAAATGAAAATCATGGTTAAAATTGATATAAATGTCTTAAAATTAACAAATAAGACTTACATTTATATATAGCAACTTGAATTATATCAGATTATACCAAAAAGTAAGTGTTTTTTTCACTTTTTACTTGTAAAATACCATAACTGTGGAAAATATATCATAAGAAGAAAATGTCTGCCGATGTCTTCAAATAAACAAAAAGAAAATTTTAAAAAATCATTATATCTGGTCGGCTGACGCCTACGTTCCCTTCGCTTAGGTGTAGCGAGGGATATTCGCGCTTTGAAAAATCTCACGTGAGAAATAGCGCAGCGGAACGCTTCGCTTTGATTTGAGGATAGCTTTAAAGTTCAAGAGCTGAAGCATAGACTTTGCCACAAATAGGGCAGGGTGCCTTATTGATTGGGGCAGAAGCAGCATTTGCCTATGTAGGTGAGTTCTTGAAGGTGGAGAGTCCCAAAAAATAAAAAAATAATCACAATTCTAAATTAGACTCCTGATATGCAAACAAGTGCAGAGAATGTCCTTATTTAAAATTGTATTACATTTTTTATTCCACTAACACAATCAAATCAATTGAAATGTATTCATTTTAATAAAAAAAAACATATGCAGTAAAGCTTCTGTGCAAGCAGATAAACAATTAACTTATTTGATTGGTTGGGTAAGAAGAATAAAACTCTCAAACATATGTTGTACATAAATGGTACACTGATAGCTGAAGAGATGTATGCTATAAAAACATTCACTTTTTGCGTTATTCAACATACCTCTCAATGCCTAAACCTCCACTTATATCTTCTGACCATGAGTATTATTACTCTACATTTTGAAAATGTATTAAAATTTTGTTTAAGTTCAAAAAGAAAAAACAAGTAAGTAAAAAACATTACGCATACAGATTTAGCTGTCACATTCACTTTTGAATAAATTATAAGTTATGTTTTGGGTGAAGAAAAAATGAGGATAATCATTTCCTGTATAAGGTAAAAAGTTGTATATATTTGATGTGTGTTAAAACTTTTAAAATCATTCATTGTAATTTTTAATTGGATAAAAAGGTGTGGTTACTATCCTTAATAATAGAAGTTTAGGAATTACCTAGGGTGTAAGTATATATCGAACCAAATATTTTTATTAAATGTATTTAATTAGTTATGAAAATATAATCAAATTGATTCTATGGCTATATACTTGACTTGAAAGAAATCGCCTCAAAGTCTACAGTAATTTATTTATAGTGGCAAACAAATGTATTTAACAGACCAATGAATCGATGCACTTAGCGACTTAGCCATTTTAATGAGAGAAAAACTAATTAAAAACATTTCAAATAACTAAGGCAGCATGAAATGCATTAAAAATAAAATACTTTGAAAAAACGACGAAAGTTCTTACACCAGCAAACTTATAATTTCATTTTAATGTGTCTCAGTATAAAAAAAAATTGGTTAGACAAAATAGGAGAAAATAAAAACATTTACTATTAATGTATTATCAACAAATATATGCCTATTAAAATATGTCTATTATTGTCAATATTTTTTTTTGTATTGATATTCCTACAACAATGCAGATAATTAGTAGATTTTGAAGTCAAAACATAAATGATAAACAATGACACTTTGACAATGAATAAGTGTTGTGACATTGAAATAATATTTCATTACATACATACCCCACCCCCATGGCATGGTAGTCCAGTAAAATTAGTCTTTGACTAGTCTAATTCTTTTAGTTTAGTAAAGTAAACATTATTCGAAAACTATGCTAAAAATATTTAAATAAAGCATGCATGCAACACCAAAAATCCTTTGTTTATAAACAAACCATAGATATTGCTCAATATAACATATACAAGCAGGTAAAATAAAAAAAAGTCTAGTAATACACAGTTGGTATTCGATTTCAATAGTGAATGACTACTTTTAAGATAGAAAGTTGCACTTCTCCCTATCTGTCAGCAGCATCAGCTGTTTCCTACTCAGCTAGTCAACTACTGATCTATTGTCATTGTTTTTTCATTAACCAAAACTGACGTAGAATGATCGAATCTATGCATGCTTTTCTTTTTTTTTCTTCAGGAAAAAACTGTAAATATAAAACAAAATATGTACTTACTTAAATAATACTTCTATACGATAAAAAATATAGGCGTTAGGTAAGTGCGCTTGTTGATATCTGGTGTTTCAAACGTCATTTCCTGTAGCCAGGATAAATAAAAGCTCGTTTTTAACTCTAAAAAACCTTACGATGCTGGTTGTCCTTTTGACTTTGACCTCACTTTACAACCTCTTCACTAATGTTCTGAAAAGGCTCATGCGTACAGTCACTTGCTACCACATTGTGGCAAAAATAGGTTACACATTCTATGAAGCATAAAAAAATGTTTATACCAAGTAGTGTATAAATCAACATTTTTTTTGGTTTGGTTTAGCAGTACATTTTTTTTATTATCTACTTTCACAAACGGTGGTCTTCCAGTGTCAGCACTGTCAGACAGAACCCTCTGTCTTTATAGGTCCATTTTTAAAACAGATGTTATAAATTAATGTAGTTACCTGAATTAAATAATTGTGTCCTAGGTCTTCATGCATTTTTTATGCCAGTTTTATGATTTAAAAAAAAAAAAGCTGCTTATCTGAATGACATTTTAAACCATTCCTCATCCATCTCTTCCCTCGAATCTCTATGTTTGACGTCATATGTGCAATGACTTGGAAAACTAATGTCGTCAGGGTATTTTTTTTAACGCTTTACAATTTACATGATTTGGGAGGGGGGGGGTAAGAATGTTCTTAAAATCTTTTTTTTTTCCCTTCTGTTTGTTTTTTACAGTTTAATTTTTTTTTTTTTTTTTTCGGTATTGAATGAGATACATAGAAGAAGCGATGTCTAATTTTAAATGCAGTATAAAAATAGAATTGTTTAAAAGCTAATTTATTCATTCTAAATGCTCTTTCAAATGTGGATGTCAAATACGAGGGTGAGAAGTTGTTTGGTATAAAGAGTAAAAAAAAACATTTGAATATCCCATAAATTATAGCTGACCTACCCCCCCCCCCCCCATTGGCTTATAGAATTATGGAAAGGGTGGGAGGGGTATGGACTGCTCACTGATTGTGTTTAAGGAGTAAGATATACATCTTCAAAAGTAGCTTGACGGTCTTTACCACCAACACTACGCAATTAAGAACAAGGGAAAAAAGACAGCCATAATCAGCGATGCGCAGCGAGAAGGGGAAGTAAATCAAGTTGACGTCAAACAGCGTACACGACGTGTATATAATGTCAGCAAGAAGGTGTGCGGTGAAAGGAATAGCAACCATACAGCCGGGACAATACAGCCGGGTATATACAGCCGCGTGACACTGTTTTCTGAAAATACTTCGCAATGAATGGAGTATTGACAATGCCTATTATTATCATAATAATCGCCTCACAAATTGAAGTTCAATATGTCTTTTGCAGAGCACATACCTCCTATGCAAACACACACACACACACACACACATACACACACACACACACACAGACACACACACACACACACACACGCACACAGACACACACACACACACACACACACAGAAATGTCACGTGTGGAAATGTCTTCGATGTAAGCTTTTGATAAAGATATCCTTATCCACTTATCCCAAGTCTAACGTTCATGGGAGCCCTTAAGCTAAGGTGCCTTCGGGGGCACGTGGGCTAAGATGCATTTAGGGGTCCAGAATAAGTGCATTTAGGGGGTCATATGCTAGGTGAATTAGGGGGCCATAGGCTTAGGTGTATTTGGAGGCCCCTAGAAAAAGCGACATTTTGGGTCATACAGAAAAATCGATGTGACGACAGATGCTTCAAAGTACAATTTTGTATTGAAAAATTAGATCTAGTCAGCTAATTATTATGCCTATTACCCATTGTATTTCACAGCTGTTGTAGTCACTTTATTGTACATATTTTTGAAAATAGCTAGAGTCATTGAAGAGTATGTTGTTTAGAGAAGGATTAAATGCATTCAGATAAAAAAAACATTTATCATATACGCCTATTTGAAATTGAATGTTATACATTTTTTTTAAAACGTGGCTCATTTCTGCTCCAGTTGCGAGCATTTTCGTCTCACAAAATTGTGAAGTGACATGCCTTGGCCAAAGACACCCCCCCTCTTCCCCTTCCCCGACCAAATTTGGAAGCCGGGCATCGCAACTTATTAAAAGTAATAAAAACAAATAAGTGATGCAATACTAAATATTAAAATCACATTCGATGTCAGATAACTGACAATGTTTATGGAACAACTGATTTTTCTATTAAGTATATAATATCCATCCATCCATCCATCCAAGCCCTACCCACCCACCAATCATCTATCTATCTATCTATCTATCTATCTATCTATCTATCTATCTATCTATCTATCTATCTATCTATCTATCTATCTATCTATCTATCTATCTATCTATCTATCTATCTATCTATCTATCTATCTATCTATCTATCTATCTATCTATCTATCTATCTATCTATCTATCTATCTATCTATCTATCTATCTATCTATCTATCTATCTATCTATCTATCTATCTATCTATCTATCTATCTATCTATCTATCTATCTATCTATCTATCTATCTATCTATCTATCTATCTATCTATCTATCTATCTATCTATCTATCTATCTATCTATCTATCTATCTATCTATCTATCTATCTATCTATCTATCTATCTATCTATCTATCTATCTATCTATCTATCTATCTATCTATCTATCTATCTATCTATCTATCTATCTATCTATCTATCTATCTATCTATCTATCTATCTATCTATCTATCTATCTATCTATCTATCTATCTATCTATCTATCTATCTATCTATCTATCTATCTATCTATCTATCTATCTATCTATCTATCTATCTATCTATCTATCTATCTATCTATCTATCTATCTATCTATCTATCTATCTATCTATCTATCTATCTATCTATCTATCTATCTATCTATCTATCTATCTATCTATCTATCTATCTATCTATCTATCTATCTATCTATCTATCTATCTATCTATCTATCTATCTATCTATCTATCTATCTATCTATCTATCTATCTATCTATCTATCTATCTATCTATCTATCTATCTATCTATCTATCTATCTATCTATCTATCTATCTATCTATCTATCTATCTATCTATCTATCTATCTATCTATCTATCTATCTATCTATCTATCAACAGCTTCTGAATACACCCTTGCCAATATAAAGAGCACTCATTATTTGAAAGTGTTGAGCCATGGTGAAGTCGTTGAGAAAAGTTGGTTGATTTACTCTATTACAATGGACACCATTTTTTAAAAAAAAATTCGCTTTTGTTTTTATGTTATTTGAAACTTTGTCCTTTTTTGATGGCTAGACTGAATAGTATATTCTGACTAGGTAATATTTTAAGAACACTCACAATGCATGAAAATAATGTAAATAATAGAAATGTTATTAAGCATCTTTCAATGAATGGACATAATTTAACATTCGATTTAAACAAAAGAAAACAAACAACAATTGACACTGAATATCACAAAATTATAGACATTTCATTTAGCATTGGGGAGGAGTTCTAAACAAGAACTTAAGCCGCTTGGCCTCACAATGTTTAGCTTTTCGTGGAATAATTTAACATTTGTTTCAACCAAGTAAAGGAAACTTCCTAAAGCTAAAGCAAGTAGAATTGATTTCTGAGTTTAACCGAGTGATGGAAAAAAAAAGAATCAGGAGATTTCAACATCAGTCTGATAAATGGTATGTGACTTATCTAAGTAATTATTTACTAGATGAATTGATATTTTTTATAGGAAACGTAATTTTAAGAAAAATTCACGAATTTTTTTTCGATAATCACCGATAGTACCACAGACGTAAGTCATATTGACCTGCTCTCAATAATAATAAGGGACTTAAGTCACAATGACCTACTCTCAATAACATTAGCGGCTGTCGCTTTAAACGCCACTAACAATTAATGTGACTATATAAAGCTGCCAATGAACCTTTAATACAGGAGAAAAAAAAAACTTGTTCAATCATATTTTGGACCTTACTCTCTCTTCACTCAATAAACGATTGGCGCTTCTGGAAATACATGGGAAAACATGATCAGTTTATATGAGACATTTTAAAACTTAAGGATAAAGATGACACAACGCCAGACATTTGTTTTATCAGTCTACAGTCAATACTCTTGGTGGAATATGAATCGGCTATAAATCCGATCGATCTTCAAGAAGAATTACGTCATGCATCCTGAATGCCACCGTATTCTATGAAACCTTTGGACGTTTTAATCTATTTGTGTGAAAACAACAACAACAACAGCAATATATAATACAGAATATCGCGGGCCATAAGGAAACAATTATAGCAGGGATCAAAATACGCAGGTTCGGTCACGTGTTAAATTAAGGCATACTAGTCTGCCCAAAAAAAAAACATTCTTCAAGTATGTGTAGAAGGATGCGCCAGCGAAAATGTTGGATTGACCTTATAAGGCAATGAACAGGGCTACCAATGAATGAATTATGGGACGGATGAAATGTGGTCGACTGACGACCTGAGGGTCCCTGGTCTGATCTCCGGTGAGGACCAATGTATATTTCAGGTCATGGCTTAAGTCCCTTCTATATCCCCCATCGCGCCATTGCACTATCGGCTATGGGGTGGGGATGAAAGAAGGGCACCATAAAAAACCGTCACAATAGTGGTTTATAGGATCTAAGAGATTTTTATCTCATCCTTACAAGGGACTTCACACACACTAATGAATGAATTAAAGACAGCCGATCAGGATAGGTATTTTTTGGAGAAATGTGTCTGTTTGTGTGTTAATTCTCTTCCCCCCCCCTCCAACGACCAAATCAGTTAAGGATATGATGTAGATGCTGATGATCAGTTCAAACTCTAAGAATTTTACTCACGCATGCTGCCTCTGTAGTTAGCGGGTAATAATGTTTGTTTTTTTTAAAACTTAAGTTAAAGAAGTTCATATAATACATTTCTTAAGATGTTCACTAAGCCAATCGCATCAATTTCTTCTGTCATATAATTGAAGAATTCACTAAATTAAAGGCCAGTTGGGCGTCACTATGATTGGTGTCGCCCACTGGCGTCACTATGATTGGTGTCGTCCAGTGGCGTCACTATGATTGGTGTCGCCCAGTGGCGTCACTATGATTGGTGTCACCCAGTGGCGTCACTAAGGTTGGTGTCACCCAGCGGCGTCATTATGATTGGTGTCCCCCCCCCCCCGTCAAGACTTCTACCATGAGCAATGGCACACATTTCGAATGGTGGTTCCTGTGTTACTGCTCTGCATGGTGGCACCCTGTGTTACTGCTCTGCATGGCGCAGAGGCGTAGCTAGGGGGTGGGGGTACATATGTCCCCCGGCGCTACTCACAATGGGGCGCCAAATTTATATTTTACATATACTATTATATGATTTTTGATTGGGGGGGGGGTCGCTAAAAATGTATTAAAAAGGTATTGTGCCCCGGGCGCGAGTTAAGCTCGTTTCGGCACTGGCATGGCGGCACCCTGTGCTTCTGCTCATGTTATTATCTATGGTCGGTTATAAAATCAAATCCGACTAGACCGATTTCTTTTTGCTATGAAATTTAGAATTGTTCATTTTGGTGTCACCTCTCTGTTGGTGATACCAGGTGTGTATTTGTGTGTGTGTATGTGTGTGTGTGTGTGTGTGTGTGCGCGTGTTTACGAAGACTTGATTCATAGAGAAAAAGATTTGTGAACCTAGTGCATAATGATATATTTTTGTAAACAAAGGGGAATAAATAGGACAAAATAAGCTAGAGCTATTTTGGCTAGATTACTGGCCTTTGACAATTGTTGGATTCAAAATTTTGTGCATGTATGTAATGGTGCCATACTACTGTTTTTTTTCTGTAATGCTAATCTCTCAAGGCAAATTTTTTCTCATTATAAGAATTAATACAAAATTATTCTTTTCGTTACTCTACAAAACATTTATTAATACACTCGAAATTATTTAAATAGTGTTTTGTCATTGCAGAGTCGACGTGCGTTGCCAACTTTGAGACTTCGTACTAAAATATTACAGACCCAAAAATTGAGTTACAATATTTGATGAAAAAAGCAAAGAGTGAAACTAATTAAAAGCTTATAAAAATAATTCCTTAGAGGATACACATATTTATTTAAATGATCATTACTAAAATTAAAAGGGTGTGTGAATACACTCTACTGGACTACTGATCATAGGTAATTTTTTTTTAGTATTTTTCACTATTTTAAAAAAAATATAGGTCTACCCCACAGGACTACACCACGGGTCTACACCACGGGACTACCCCACGGGTCTACACCACGGGTCTACACCACGGGTCTACACAACGGGTCTACCCCACGGGCCTACACAACGGGTCTACACCACGGGTCTACACAACGGGTCTACACCACGGGTCTACACCACGGGTCTACCCCACGGGTCTACACCACGGGTCTACACAACGGGTCTACCCCACGGGTCAACCCCACGGGCTTATAACGTATTACTTTTCCTGTTTTTTTTCTTTGAGTGTATTTTGGAATTTGCACATCTATTTAGTGGTTCATATTAGCTGGCTAACAGTGAGATTAGTAAATCTTTATAAACGCATAATTAATGTCTGTGTCAGTGCTAACATTTATTCTAGATTTACTTTTTTTTTCCGCGTATAATTAAACTAATTAAACTTTGAAACCTTAAAAAAAAAATCAATAGCAGTCATATTGATTTTTTTTGAATGCCTCATCACCCATTCTTTTCTTATAGATTGTTGTTGTGATCTTATATCGAAATATTGATTTTGTCCAACTGGCACATTTATCGCCTCAAGGTGCTGGCCAGTTGGGCTGAATGCCTATCAACGCCTTTAAGATGTGTCCCCGTTGAAAACAGGGCGCCAGTGCTCAACTTCATCACGGTGCCAGCAACCTTTTTGATTTCTTTTCTGAATATTTCCATTTGTAATCCATGTAAATTATGTCTTTGAATCGACCATTCTCTTTTTTTTTCTTGGTCATTCGGACTGAGCCAACACACCTGGCAGTAATGGATACCATGCTATTTTTCCCCTTTATACCCCCCCCCCCCCAACCAACCAGTTTTTCCTCTGTTATTGTTTTTCTGCCCAGATTGGCCACCCAAAAATAATGTTGTTTTTTTTAACTTCAGTTTGTTAATTATTGCTAATACACGTATTTAAGTCCATTTAAGGATGGTGAGTTTATCTCTCATTAACCAATCAAAGGGACGGATTTTTTTTTAGTGTCTCTGCTCCTCCCCGACCCCGACCCCCCCCCCTTTATCTATCTCCGAGCGTGGAGTGGATATGGAGGCACCAAAAGGATTTTGGTAGGTAGACGATGGATATTGACCCGTGACCTACATCAAGCAGGCAGGCAGGTGAGCCAAGAGTTGTAAAGCGCTCGACAAGCCCACCTGAGAGTTACAGTCACACACAGTTCTCACGTTAAAGCTTTGCTACCAAACCACCCAGGATTTAACCCGGACGAAGGCTAGCTTACAACCCGGGGGGGGGGGAAGGGGAGGGGGGGTTGACCCGTCCCGCGCTCGGTTAATCTCCTCTCGTTCGCGCCAGTATCGCCAACACCTCCAACAGCACCAACACCGCAGCTTATATTAGATTAATATTATTTGATGTAAACAATCCAACCGCCTGCTTTTTTTGTGTCCAGATTTTTCAGAATAAATTGTGCCCAGCGCTTCCTGAGGTTTGACCACTGCAGGGATATTTAACCCGGGAAAGGGGGCTGGGGGTAAATTGGTGGATGGGAGGAGTGGTAAGAACCAAGCATACGAATGTCTGGCCTTAAGTCATAATATGAATGTCACCTTGTAAGTTGGATGTGCCTAGAATTGATTTCCCGCAGAACGGACGCCATGACCAGACTTGCTTGAGTTGACTCAGGTGGAACGTTGCCACAAACGGAAGTAGGAAAGAGGGAGGGGCGATGTTTGTTGGTAACCAGGCTGACGACAAACTTAAAAAAAAACATTCTTGAAATATATTTGTTTTTAATTGTACAACAATCAATGAATTAATCAATGAGTCATTATCTATTTATCTATCGATCAATCTATCCTTAGATCTATCTATCTATCTATCTATCTATCTATCTATCTATCTATCTATCTATCTATCTATCTATCTATCTATCTATCTATCTATCTATCTATCTATCTATCTATCTATCTATCTATCTATCTATCTATCTATCTATCTATCTATCTATCTATCTATCTATCTATCTATCTATCTATCTATCTATCTATCTATCTATCTATCTATCTATCTATCTATCTATCTCTCTCCGTGTCTATCTATCTATCTATCTTTCTCTCTCCGTGTCTATCTATCTATCTATCTGTTTAAATGCGTGCATGTCTGTTTGTACGTCTGTGTATATTATTTTTCATCTCACCACACAAGCACACACCCACTCATACTTACATTAAGGTCACAAGCCCGGGTTTATTAAGACCATTGTGGACCTAAGGCCAAGTAGCCAGATAAAAAAAATGGCCTAATTTGGGAAGAAAGAGCCACAACATATTAAAAGTGTGAAATAAAATGACCAATGAGGGGGGGGGGGCGATTTTCGTTCAGACTTCGTGTAAGTTTAAAGTTCATTCCAGCCGTTTGTACGTACATTCAACTTTCTATTAAAATAAATACGTCCACAAGCTCTTGTTGTGCACACATTGACATCATGGTTTGATGTGTTGCGACAGGTCTTTAAGTTTTTTTTTTTTTAAATGTCCATTATCTGCTGCAGTAAATCATTCTCAGGTCTAGTAGAATGCATAGTTCATAATTTCTCGATTAGGGAACACTACAAACCACATTAAACACTCAGACATGCAAATTACATTCTGTGACCCCCCAATTTTTTTTTCAAGTTCCTTTTCCTTCCTGATTTATGTCTACTTTCTGATTTTTGTTTTTAATACAGAGACTATGAGGAGGGAGGGGGGAGCGGGAATAAAATGGACCATTTTTATGGCGATTTGAATTCTTTGTTTCCCTTAAAGTTATATTTTACATTTTTATGTTTACACTTTGCCACTCTCTCTCTCTTTTTCTCCCCAATCTTTGTGAATAATTCTGCAAAAAAAAAAGTAAAAAAAAAGTCATCATTTCAGTATTAAAAGAAGTGAACTTAGCCAATAACGACCCACCACTTAGGGTGGGATGAAGTAGAGTTTATCCTGTTTCTGTTGCAACGAGTATCCTATGGGATTGTGTGGCCAATGAATTCCCAACGGGGCTCAAAGCGGGGCTCTAGCCCGCCCCCCCCTTTTTTTTCCGCCATTTCACTTTTAAACTAGCAATTTTTTTTTTTATAATCGGTACGTTTGAAATAGAGAGTGCGGGTTAATTCTCTCTCCCATACCCCCTCCCCAATCTCCTCACCTTTCCCTTTTCAAAATTCCATTTAGGCAAGTGTTTCCCAAAAAGTGTCTTACGTCAAAAGACAATCTACCCCATGGAGTGCGCGAAGAGTTTGGAGTGGGTACGCGCTATACCAGGCTAAGAATAACGTGTAAAAACATTCACGGGTAAAGCTGTAACAAATGAAATGAGAGAAAAAAAATATTTCCTGGAAAAAAAAATCAAGGAAGTGTTTTTTTTTTTTTAATTTTTATTTTACCAGGGATACTCAGTATCACGAAAGTTTTGGAAACACTGATTTAGTCGACAATAGGCCTACCTGTTATGTTTTAGTACTTTTACCAAAAAGACTTGTATGTTAGCTTTAAAAAAGAAAACAACAAAAACATTTGTGATATTGAATAAGGATAACAATATATAATATAATAATAGCGATTTGGGCGCTGCATTAAATCGAAAGTAAAGAATTAATATAACAGTATCCCAGTTTAAAATACAATCATGAACAAAAAAATCGGATCTGCCCGAAACCAAAAAATTACCTCGCCTGCCGATCAAGCCTAAGGGGATATAACTCTATGTAAATGTTTTGCAGGGTACAGATAGTAAATTATAATAATAGTGCTGATACTTAGGGGGTTCTCAAATCAGGTTTAGAATTAAAAAACAAACAAAACAAACAAACAAACCCGCTAGCAGGCCTTCTGGTACAAAGGGTCTCTATGCTATACACCAGCAGCGTAGGGGCGTTTTTAACGACGGGCTCTTCCGGCGATCATCTGAGGGGGTCCAAAATAGGGGAGCCCTACCACAAATCTACTCTTTTAGCCCGCTAGATTCACCTTTGTACACTTGTCGATGTGTGACGCCCCCCTGTAAGGATGAGATGAAATCTCTTAGATCCTATAAACCACCAATGGGACGGTTTTTATGTTGCCCATCATTCATCCACCACCATAGCCGATAGTACAATGGCCATGGAGGCCACAACGGGAGATGTAGCGGGGGACTTAAGCCATGGCTTGAAATATTCATTGGTCCTCAGCATAGATCGAACCAGGGACCCTCAAGTCAACAGTCGAGCGCGTTACCACACGACCACCCGTCCCCCTTTTCAATATCGCCATTTATCTGAAGAGACCAATTATATTTTCTTTTTTTTTGCGCCAGGGCTTCTATCGGACCTTGCTCGGCCTCTACATAGACGTACATTTTCTTGTGAGGGTGGGAGTAAGGGAAGGGGGGGGAGGTTCCGATGTAAAAAAAACAGACAGATAGATATATATAGATAGACAGATAGATAGATAGACAGATAGATAGATAGATAGATAGATAGATAGATAGATAGACAGATAGATAGATAGATAGATAGATAGATAGATAGATAGATAGATAGATAGATAGATAGATAGATAGATAGATAGATAGATAGATAGATAAATAGATAGATAGGTAGATTAGATAGATAGACAGATAGATAGATGGATAGATAGATTAGATTAGATTAGATTAGATTAGATTAGATTAGATAGATAGATAGATAGATAGATAGATAGATAGATTAATGGGTTTAGGGCATCATGCCCCGGGCACCACTCACAAAGGGGCGCCAAATGGTATATGTTACACATAATATTATATGGTTCTCGAATGGGGGGGGGGGGGCGCTAAAAAGGTATTGTGCCCCGGGTGCGAGTTATTGGATGGATAAACTTAAAAAAAAAATTTGCTTTGTTTAATATCAATGTGTGAACGGTTCTCAAGATCTATTATTACCTTAAACCTGTCATACGCAACGACAAGGAACGAAAACATTTTTTTTTTCATTGACACAGACGCAGTAGCCAAAAAGACAACCACATACAAAACATTTATACAAAGTTGAGTAAATATATATCAAGTAGCCTATATTCAATTCAATTCCATCAATTCTATTAGAATTGCCCTAATACTTTTTTTTTATAATGTCTTCAAAGAAAATAATTTCAAATGTAATAGATTTTTCAGCCAAAATGTTCAATAATGTCTCAGCTCCATCGTGTTCACACTTGTATGTACGTATCGCTAGACTAACAATGTTTACCATGTTTACAAACAGTGAAGTGGTTCAGGTCATGGCGTAAGATTTTAATGACAGGGTTTACAGCTGGGAGCAATATTCCCTTACCCCCCCCCCCCAAACCCCCACTATTCCCTAACCTCAATATTTACCAAATCATCAAATTTCAGAAAAGAAAAATGTGCATCGTTGCGTGAAGTGTATCACGTACAAACATGAACGGGAACTTTGTGACTGACACATTTGTATCTATCTATCTATCTATCTATCTATCTATCTATCTATCTATCTATCTATCTATCTATCTATCTATCTATCTATCTATCTATCTATCTATCTATCTATCTATCTATCTATCTATCTATCTATCTATCTATCTATCTATCTATCTATCTATCTATCTATCTATCTATCTATCTATCTATCTATCTGTCTGTCTGTCTGTCTGTCTGTCTATCTGTATATCTAATGCTATATAATCCACATGAGAAAAAAATTGATGCGTGTTTCAAAAGCTGGATGAAAGAATCGTTGACCCGATACGACTTCTTCCCAGTCAAAGGTGTAACTAGATTTAAAATGGTGCGCTGAGCGGACACTGAAAATGCCACTCCTAGATGGCTAAATCAGTGCAACCCGGGGAGAATCGTCTCCTATACACAAAAAGGGCGGACGTGTATTTCGGCAAGGCCTAGAGTTTAGTGGGGCCCGAAACCTTTGCCCCCTAACTGCCACCCTAATAGGCAGTCACAGTACAGATTCATTTCACACGGTCAACTTGTGACAGATTTCGAGAATGAAAAGACTTGAAAATATATACAATATTCTTACATAACGAGAATCAGAATTTAACCCAAAGGTTGGCAATCTTTTTGAGCCGCGGGGGCCACATGGGTCGTAAATATAATCGTCGGGCCAGACCAAGATAGGTTGGATGGAGTATTGACATGAACTAATCTACATGTAAACGTTATAGCATATAAGGAGGCCAGTGCTGAGCCTCATTCTGAGACGAGTGGCGGCCCGAATTAAACTGTCCGACGGGCCGTATTTGGCCCGCGGGCAGTAGTTAACCCATGGCTGATTTAGCCCCATGCACTGTTGTCAACCAATCAGCACGCCCCATTTTTCTGTTGTAGCAACGAAGCGAGCGCGACATGTTGCTAGCCCGCATAATGCGGCAGATAGCTTCACAAAAGCTGTACAATCCAAATGAGACAAAAATGCATTGTGCCGCCTAGGGGGGACGAACAAAGGAACGGCAACCGGATATTCTAATCTCTACATTGATTCGTTTAACTGCTTCAGCTTACCCTTCTCCTCGCTATGCGTCACTAAATTTGAACAAATGTTAGAATCAGTTGGACTGCATGATTGATAGAACAGCCTATGTAAAAGGAACAATAATAATAATAATAATAATAAAACCTTGATTATAATACCCTATGAAATAGCGTTTTACAACTGTACAGGTGCTTACAGTAAACACTTATTTTATGAGGCGACCAGGCCCGTAGCGTGCGGCGGGGGGGGGCAGGGAGCCGGGCCCCCCCGGGTTTTGTCTGGCCCCTCCTCTGCTAGTTTGCTCTACTGAGTAAAATTTATTTCCTGCCCCCCCCCCCACCGCTATTGCCTGGCCTCTGCTGTAGAATGCCTGGCCCCCTGCTCTACGGGGCTGGAGGAGACCCTGCAGAGGTGGTGAGACTGTGGGTGGGTTCGGAATTTTCAAACTTAAAGAGGGGAGCATGTGAAATGACAATGATCTATGCTTAGAGAGAAATAAAAAAAATAACTAAATAAACAAGGAGGTTTGGTCATTTTGATACATTTTTAAATTCATTTTTTTTTAAAATCAGTTTCCATAACTTTTAGCTAACATTTAATATTATTATTATTATTATCGGCAGGGCTGTTTAAAGGTCATCGTAGGCCCTAGGCACTTTCAAAGTCGTAGGCCCTCCCCGATCTCATTTTTTTAAATATTTTTCAAGAATGCACTTGTTTTATGGATTTCTTAGGCCCTTGAAAAGTCCGTAGGCCCTAGGCACAGTGCCTACTACAGTGCCTACTACAGTGCCTACTGTGCCTACAGGATAAAGCGGCCCTGATTATTGGGAATACTATTTCCTATGCGCCCCCACCCCCAGATTTCTTTTTTTCAATTCTGTGTGCCTCTTATTCAAAAATTTACCCGTCAATATATGTATCACACTGGTCGGTATAGTAAAATCTAAAATAAAATAGGATATAGGTTAGTTTGTTTCAAACTATATACTGACTATTTTAAGATATACACACATGGAAGTAATTTTTAAAAAAATATTACGTAATAAATATATTATATAGCAGAAACGCATATATTACAGAAAACGTATATTTACAGAGCACATATATTACAGAAAACATATACTTATAAAACACATATATTTACATAACACATATGGCATATTATAGAACACATGTATTACAAAACACATATAGTACATAACACATATATTACAGAACACATATATTACAGAACACATATATTACAGAACACATATATTACAAAACACATATATTACAGAACACATGTATTACAGAACACATATATTACAAAACACATGTATTACAGAACACATATATCATAATAAGAAGAGAGTATCAGTGCCTTACGTATGGTGAGACAAACTATGCGGCTGTCTAGGTCCCCTACAACTAAAACTTTTTCGCGTCTTGTTTTCATGTTCTGATTAGCATTTAAAGTAAAATTTGTGATCTAGCAGCTGGTAGCTTTTAGCTTTTGCCCCCCCCCCCTTAAGTCTTCAAAATTAATCCGACTGGGGCTACAAAATATATCCTTTCTTGGGGCCCCAAATATACTTATGCTCAGGCCCCCCCCCCCAAAGATAACTTTAAAAAAAAATTAAATCAGGCCTAAAATTATTGGATGATTTTTTTTGTAACACTCTGACGATTGGATGATAAAGTGTTACTTTTTGAAAACCGCAATAAGACGCTAAAAATAGGCTAGGGCAAAAGTGTATTCGACGACAAATCAATAGCACAGATAGTCACCATAAAACAAACAACACGCAACCCATGAACCAACGTTTAAAAAAAAAATAATGCAGAAATAATTACCATCATAAATAACCTCCCTTATCATCTTACCCGAGTTTATTAACGCAGGGGCGGCCTTAGCAGTTTGGGGGGTGGGGGTGTTCAAGGGCGAGGGTACAGGTGGGATCTGGAACAAAATGTTTTTGTTTTGTTACAGTTAGGTAACAACAGAAAAAGCCCCCCCCCCTTTCCAGAATATAAAATCACACAGAAAGCGCTTCGCTATTGAAAATAAAAAAAAAAGATTCGCCATTTATGTTTTTTTTTCCTTTTTAGAGCATTTTCGAAAAAAAATGCTCTATTGTCCCCGTTTTGTCTGTCTGTCTGTCTGTCATCACCCTAGATCTCAACTACCATAAGTCCTAGACCCATGATGTATATATCATTTTGTAGGTCTTGGCCTGCCATGTGTGCAGGAAAAGTTCATTTCGCGATCTGACCTCTGAGGGCCGTAAAAGGGGGCTTATAAAGTACCGTTTTTTACTATATAAGCTATATTAATAAAGGAGCGCCCTATATCTCAGCAACTATAAGTCCTAGACCCAAGATGTATTTATCATTTTGTAGGTCTTGGCCTGCCATGTGTACATCAAAAGTTCATTTCGCGATAGGACCTCTGAGGGCCGGGCTTCAGGGCTCCTAAGGGGCTTATATATTATATATACACCTTGTACGTTCAATAACCCATTCATTTGGTGCGAAATACTGCAGCACGTAGTTTCACCAAGATTTATTAAGAAACTCATCAAATGATATAGTAAGCTTGTGTTCTGAGTTTAATTGAAAGTATCAGAGCTATGCAACGATTGACGGAGTTTTCGGACGATTAAATGACTACAATTTCGAATGTTTTCAATTATGAGTCCTATTTCAGTAACCACAAACCGCTTGTAGTTAGATTAAAGAGACAATAATTTTTTTTCAAATATAAAGAAACGTCTTTATATTTTTTTTTAAAGATATACGCATTACACAATTGAATTTATAAACATTTCCAAAATTTACAAATATTTACTGAAAGCTAACAAACGTACTGATACATAACACGAAAATGCGCTAACACGTCCTGTGTCCAGGATGGAACAGGCTTAATTGCTTTTAAATAATGTAACACCTCAATATTGATACACAATAGCAATTAATTTATACATCTGTGGTCGTCCACAGTTACCTCCCCGCCACCGACATAACGCAATGCACTAAATGACTTTGTTTAATACATGAAAGACCAAATCCTAAAATACCGTAACTGAAAGAAGCGCAGATAATTACACGTTGTTCAGCCGAGTCATACAGAATAAGTATCGTCAATGTGATTTTGTATTTTTTTTATTTTCTAAAGTTGCCATATTTTTGGGGGATTATTCTATTATGTATCAATATCTAGATGCTATGCTTTTAAAAAGGAACCCCCCCCCACACACACAAATCAAATTATTCTACTGATCAGGTCAGGTCAGTGGCGTAGCGAGCTTAACTCACACCCGGGGCACAATAACTTTTTAGCGCCCCCCCCCCATTCCAAAACCATATAATATTATATGTAAAATATACCATTTGGCGCCCCTTTATGAGTAGCGCCCGGGGCATGATGCCCCTTCCTTTTACCCCCTTCACTACGCAACTTGATTAGATAGAAGATTATTTCTGTATGAGATATATTCTGTGATTGGCCTTAAGATTAAAAAAAAAATTAATTGTGCTGGAGACCGAAAAAGAAAAAAATCCACATTTTTAATGTGCATGACTGACCTATAAAATATTCTCATGAAAATTTTCGGTTCATCGATTAACAATTAGAACATTTCTGGAGTCGTTATTGAGTTTCTTCCCTGCAATTAATTCTTCCCACCGTTCCGCAGTAATTAGTTTCTTTAGGTAAAGAATAATAAAACAAAGAATTGAGTTAGGTATTCATCCGGTGAACGCCGGGATGACGTGCATTTTGGCAAACTGTCCACAAAGATGAGATATTTTTTTTTCAAGATTGTAGGTCGTTTTTTTTTTTTCAAGTTTTGGCTGTCAATATATGTTTTTCAGGCACACGGGGTGTAACGCGTTAGTTAGAGATTGCCAGATTGGTTTATTAATATATATATAATCATATATATATATATATATATATATATATATATTCTTACACATGACAAATGACTTTATTAAAAGTTACCGTTTCATGACAATAGCATAGCGTTCTGCTCAGATCATTACGCTGTAATGATGACGTCAGTGCAGACGTTGTCAACAACAATGGTGTCCACTTATAGACATTTAAGTACAACTATATATTTTGCAGGTCAGGGTGGATACCGGTAGGTTTCAATTCAGGATGACTAATTCAAAAGTGCAATACACACTACGCGAGGCACTGTTTGGGTCCAATATAGATATGTTAATGCATTCAAAAGTACAATGCACAATATGCGAGGCACTGTTTGGTACAATATAGATATGTTAATGTATTCAAAAGTGCAATACACACAGGGCCGGATTAAGACTTGATAATGCTTATTTGAGATATGGGGCCATTTATAAGTCCAGATATTATATGTCAGTGCCAAATATTTAAGCATATATAACTATTGCTCACTCTGACAAGTTTGTGGGGGGCCCTAAACCAAAGCTTGTATAACTTATACGTAAATATACACTATGTGAGGCGCTGTTAAGTTAGATATAGATGTGTGTGTGTGTGTGACAAGTTTATGTTCTTTATATAGGAAACTTTAAAAACTGTGCGTATTTTTATCACTGTTACGAAACCTGGGGATTGTATAACTTTCTTGCTAGTGTGAGTGACTTGCTAGTGTGAGTGACTTGCTAGTGTGAGTGACTTGCTAGTGTGAGTGACTTGCTAGTGTGAGTGACTTGCTAATGTGAGTGATTTGCTATTGTGAGTGACTTGCTAGTGTGAGTGATTTGCTAGTGTGAGTGACTTGCTAGTGTGAGTGACTTGCTAGTGTGAGTGACTAGGTAATGTGAGTGATTTGCTATTGTGAGTGATTTGCTAGTGTGAGTGGCTTGCTTGTGTGAGTGAGAGTCCATTAAATTGTCTATGATTTTTTTTTTCAAACTTCTAGTTGAACAAAAGATAAAAAGTTTGTCTTCAAATTCATCGTAATTAAACATTAGACCAACTCACCATACTATAATTTACAAATACATTTCTCAAAGTACCATAATAATACAAGTTATTATTCTTAACACTATAGTTTACAAAGACATTTCTCATAGTACATGTAGCGTGGTGGGACGGATAGCCGAGTGGTGTAGATATTCGGCTGTCGACCTGAGAGTCATGTGTTCGATCCTCGGTGAGAAATGTGTTTCAAAGTCGTCCCACATGTCCACCCAGCCTTAAATGGGTACCTGACTTTATGTTGGGGAAGTAAAGGCGGCTGGGAGTTGTGCTAACCACATAATCCCTTCATATGCCGAGGTTATAGATACAGATGAATTCTACACTAGTGTTGTTTTAGTTCCAGGTCATATTTTAGTTTCAGTTTTTATTTCGTTTTTTCTGTAATAATTTTAGTTTTCGTCTAGTTTTAGTCTTGCTGCTAATTTTAGTTTTAGTTTTAGTTCTCGTTGACGAAAAGTCAACATTTTCGTTAACGAAGGTTTTAGTTTTAGTTTTCGTGAAAGAAAGCAACACTATATTTTAGTTTCAGTTTTTATTTCGTTTTTTCTGTAATAATTTCAGTTTTCGTCTAGTTTTAGTCTTGCTTCTAATTTTAGTTTTAGTTCTCGTTGACGAAAAGTCAATATTTTCGTCAACGAAGGTTTTAGTTTTAGTTTTCGTCAACGAAAACAACACTATTCTACACTGCATCTGCCCCGACGGCTAAGGGAACTTTACTTTTTACATGTACCGGTACCATAGTATACCAAGTTATTATTGTTAATACTATAATTTACCTAGGTATAAGACTTGTATTCCTGCACTGTAGCGATGTGTTTATTTATTACTTGTACATGTAGGCTCCAGTTGTTTTATTACATCTGGATTATACTTGGGCTAAAGTCATTTACAGTATTTTATTTCAATCAAAGCGAAAATCAGCATATGGTTGCATCAGTCACTTTGTATCTCTGAGTCTGTTAATGGACAACCTGAGGTGAATGGAGATAAAAATAGTCCAAGGCAACAAAACATTAATGGTCGTGTGTGTGTGTTTGTGTGTGTGTGTGTGAGAGAGAGAGAGAGACAGACAGACAGAGGGAGAGGGAGATAAAAAGAGAGAGAGAGAGGGAGTGAGAGAGAAAGAGAGGAAGAGGGAGAAGGAGAGAGAGAATGAGTGCGAGGGAGATAGAGGGAATGAGAGGGAGAGAGAGAAGGAGTGTTAGGGAGAGTGAGAGGGAGCGAGAAGGAGAGAGAGGGAGTGAGAGGGAGAGAGAGAGACTAGGTAAGTAACTCTGTGGGTGTGTGTGTTATAAGAGGGGAGGTAAAATGTATGGACAAAACGATTTATTATCAGGTATGGGAGATAAGAATCGTTGCATTCAAAAAAATATGAACCTCTCCCAATATGTTGGTGAATGGATGCAGTCAGACGTAATATTGTAGAAACTTAATGATCCGGTCCAGTTCATTAATAATACGGTTATATGTCAGCAGAAGTTATTTTCAATCTTCTTTGAATCAAAGAAAAATCAGCATATTGGTAATTTGATCAGTCATTCCGCATCGCTGAGTTGGCAACACATGGTGTAATGCATTAAGTTGGGGGAAAAAAATATTTTTCTTTTAGTTAAAAGTTGTAACTTTAAAAAAAAAAAAGAAAATAAATTAGTTGTAATGAAGTTTTAGTAATGTTTTTTTTTTTTTTTTGAAAGTATAAAATTATTAAAAGTTTAACTAAAGAAACTAGGGTGTACATGGGGAAAGTTTATGCAAGGGTTACAGAGCGACATATAACTTTTCGTTTAAAAACAACTAAAAAATTTTTTTGAACACAAGTCGTTTGTCTGCTGCGTGACTCGTCACGAACCCACGTGACCCCCCCCCCCAACCAAGTATCGCATTAGAAAGGTAAATATACTCCATCATGAAAATAAAGTATATTTATCTGCGAAAACCTACATGTTAGGGGGTACCCAGGCCCGTAGCGTACGGGGGTGGGGTGGGGGCTGGGGGGGCGCCCCCCCCCCCCACACTGCGTTTTGTCTGGCAACCTCTGCTTGTTTTCTCTACTTAGTAACATTTATTTCCTGCCCCCCCCCCTGCTATTGGCCTGGTCCCTGATGTAGAATGCCTGGCCCCTCAGCTGTAGAATTTTGACGCTACGGGGCTGGGGGGGGGGGTACCGCAGACATACATTCACACCCTTTGGGGTACAGTCGCGGAAATAGGTTGAGAATCCGCTGACCAACCGCACGACCCTGGCTAGCTGCTTTAATTATTCTCTTTCTTTCATTCATTCCTTTCCACCATTTATTGACATATATATATATATATATATATATATATATATATATATATATATATATATTTTAAAACGAAATTAAAACATAACTTCCGTTGCGTAGTGAGGAAGGGGGGGGGGGCAAGGGAGATTGACATCATGCCCCGGGCGCTACTAAAAAAAAAGGGGGGGGGGCAAATGGTTTATTTTACATATAATATTGAATGGTTTTCAAATGGGGGAGGGGGGAGGGCGCTAAGAAGGTATTGTGCCCCGGGCACGAGTTAAGCTCGGTACGCCACTGCCGGCCTTATACCCATTTGACCCATTGCTCGGGAATTGAGCCCTGCGCCTGGCAGGGGCCCCGAAATTTACATTTAGCGAATTATTATAGTAATAGTTGTTATTGTAAAAAAAACAAAATTAGAAGAGGGGCCTCGCAAGTATACGTTAATTGGGCCCCCGCAATTCGTAAGGCCGGCCCTGTCTGTGATGAAAGGGGATCGAACTTACAGGCCTACAACAAAGCAACATCAACGATCAATAGACATTTCGCCATCATGTATGAACATGTTGTGACACTACACGCTAGTGTCAAGGTGGATCTATTGAGTCAACAACAATGCCGGTACAACATTTGCAAGCACACAATGCACATCGCTGTTACTTCAGCCTCCCACCGTTAGCCAATGAGCTTTTTCTTCGGGAAAAAAATTAATTACGATGCCTTTCGGCACCACAGATCTGTGATAGGCACCGCGTCCCTTCGAATCTACAAGTGAAACTATGCTAGAAGTTTAAAAGAAGGAGCAATTGGAATTCAAGTTTGGGATGTAGAAACGGGCGTTTTTGCTAGCCGCACGGCCACTTAACTATGCCGTTGTCGCGGGAACAGGTGAATTCTACACTTCATCTGCCCCGATGGCCCTAAGGAGAGAAGGAGAGAGAGCGGGGGGAAAGGGAGGGATGGAGAGAGAGGTAGAGTGAGAGGGAGAGAGAGAAGCAGAGAGAGGGACAGGGAGAAGCAGAGAGGGAGAATCAGAGAGGGAGAGAGAGTGAAGGAGAGAGAGAGAGGGGGAGAGAGAGAAGCAGAGAGGGAGAGAGAGGGAGAGGGAGAAGCAGAGAGGGAGAGAGACTGAAGGAGAGAGGGAGGGAGAGAGAGAAGGAGAGAGAGGGAGAGTGAGAGTGAGAGGGAGAGAAGCAGAGAGTGAGAGGGAGAAGCAGAGAGGGAGAGAGAGTGAAGGAGAGAGAGGGAGGGGTAGAGAGAGAGAGGGAGGGAGAGAGAGGGAGAGGGAGAAGCAGAGAGGGAGAGAGGTGGAGGGAGAAGCAGAGAGGAATAAAGAGTGAAGGAGAGAGAGAGGGAGGTAGAGAGAGAGGGGGAAGAGAAGCAGAGAGGGAGAGAGAGGTGGAGGGAGAAGCAGAGAGAGAGAGAGAAGGAGAGTGAGAGGGAGAGAGGGAGATAATGGAACTTTTTTTTAAAGATATTATTTCATTTCTAGAGTGAGTTAATGTAAAATTAAATTCAACAATAAAAAAAACAACGTAGTTTGAGAGTTGTACGCAGCCATTCTAAACTCTATGGGAACATCCAATCATCCAATTCTCTATAAATAGAGAATCATACTTCGCAGAAATTCATACACTTGAGTAGAGAGTAGAGAGTACGGGACTAAACAACAGTCACTAAATAAGAACCAGTAGCAAAGCAGCAGAAAAATGTCATCTTTTCAAGGGTTCAACCATTTTAAAGAATCCAAAACGAGACATGTCACAACATAAAATACTGTTTAAAGTTTTGTAAAGACGATAATAAAATATTGATTTTAAAAGCGAATCAAATTACTTGGGCGTCTATTTTTCTCTCCTTGTTTAGAAATTCAGACAGCATGAGGCTGTTGATTTAAAAAAAAAACAAAAAAAAAAAAACAAAACAACAACAGCGTAAAAAAAACTGGCACAATTGGTTCTTCGTCATGTTATTTCCGTCGTCAAGGAGACAAGAGTCTGTTTGGACAACCTCATGTGATTAAAATAGTATTAGACTTTGCTGGGAAAGGCAACAAAACAATAACGATCGTGAGGTAGGTAAGGGGGGTGGGTGAGTGTGTGTGTGTGTGTGTGTGTGTGTGTGTTACACGCAGGGGAGGTAAAAATGTATGCACAAAACGATTTATTGTTCATTGCGTTTTGCAGGTATGGGGAGATAAGAATCGACAACCATTAAGAAATATTAGCCTCTCACAATAACTTAATGAATGGATGCAGCCAGACGTAGAGTTATGGAAACCCAATGACCCGTTCAGATAAACGTGTTCTTAGGGGGGCAACCTTAATCTTAGCGTATCAGCACAACATTATCATGTGTATGTAAGAATGTTCTTATGTTGGTGCCCTAGACCAGGGGTGGGCAAACGTTTTCTACGGAGGGCCACATTGATAACTTGATTATTATCGGCGGGCCGCATGTATAATTTGTCTACTTCAATTACAATTTACAACGTATTAAAATAATATGAATTAATGATAATAACCATGTATTTGTCATTTATTACGCATTCACTCTCACCATATGTACATGCAAAAGGGCCGCATAATATATGCTGAAGAGCCGCATTCGGCCCGCGGGCCGTAGTTTGCCCACCCCTGCCCTAGACAGCTAAATTTTAAAGCTCCTTTCGGGGGCCGGTATGTCATCAGATTTGATAGAAATCAGTTCTGGAAAGAGACCCTAAGACAGTGGGGGATAGGTGAGAAGACGTAAGCCTGCTTTGCCTACCCACAGTGGCGTCACTAGGGGGGTGGTGGTTGTGCTTTGCGGGCCGCCCTGAGTGACACCAACGATAGTGACACCCACTGCCCATAATAGCGACATTACATGTATGAATGTGTATGTATGTATGCAGGTACTATGTGAGCTATCTAAACGTTTCTCGTGAAGAGTTTTAGTCTCTTAGGACTCGTAGGATGAGACTCGCCGCACCATCGGTATCTATCTATCTATCTATCTATCTATCTATCTATCTATCTATCTATCTATCTATCTATCTATCTATCTATCTATCTATCTATCTATCTATCTATCTATCTATCTATCTATCTATCTATCTATCTATCTATCTATCTATCTATCTATCTATCTATCTATCTATCTATCTATCTGTCTGTCTGTCTGTCTGTCTGTCTGTCTGTCTGTCTATCTAATCTATCTATCTATCTATCTATCTATCTATCTATCTATCTATCTATCTATCTATCTATCTATCTATCTATCTATCTATCTATCTATCTATCTATCTATCTATCTATCTATCTATCTATCTATCTATCTATCTATCTGTCTGTCTGTCTGTCTGTCTATCTGTCTATCTATCTATCTATCTATCTATCTATCTATCTATCTATCTATCTATCTATCTATCTATCTGTCTGTCTGTCTGTCTGTCTAAACGTTTCTCGTGAAGAGTTTTAGTCTCTTAGGACTCGTAGGATGAGACTCGCCGCACCATCGGTATCTATCTATCTATCTATCTATCTATCTATCTATCTATCTATCTATCTATCTATCTATCTATCTATCTATCTATCTATCTATCTATCTATCTATCTATCTATCTATCTATCTATCTATCTATCTATCTATCTATCTATCTGTCTGTCTGTCTGTCTGTCTATCTAATCTATCTAATCTATCTAATCTATCTAATCTATCTAATCTATCTATCTATCTGTCTGTCTGTCTGTCTGTCTGTCTGTCTATCTATCTATCTATCTATCTATCTATCTATCTCTATCTCTCTCTCTCTCTCTCTCTATATATATATATATATATATATATATATATATATATATATATGTAAGTATAAGAGCTTCAAGAGCTAGGCACATATTGTCCTGGTTCTAAGTCTTGCAATTAGTCAATAACAATTAACATGTCCACCGTTTACTTTATTACATTCACCGGTCACTGCCTTAAGTTGTTTACCACCCGACCTCGTCAGGCTCACTGGACAATATCCTTGAAATAATTTCATTTATTGAATTTTTTTTTCAACTCACTGGCAAGTGTCCTTAATTGTCCACAAGCTAATTGCTATGCTAAAGAAAAGATCTGCTTATTAACACCTAGCACCTTTCAGACGCAATGCATTCTACAGACAATGGATCTTGTTGGCGTATGCTGCGTGATACGCCGCTATAACCCACACTAGATAAGCTTGAAATATCTCAGCTTGAGAATGTCTTGCTTTGCAGTGCCAAATGCTTATTAGGAATAAGAACGAATGGTTGATTACACCTGCTCTACATTTGTAACCTGCTTCTCTAAGCGCAGTAAACCCACTCCTACGAAATGCAAACTACACAACTGAGTTAAAAAAAAAAAACCCTGTGGTGCCTCCGCTGCAAAACTGGATACAGAGCTGTTTGCCGGAGTTGATGTACACGCAACAACGACCCCAGCAGTTGTAGGTAAAATGATCAAGACATAGAATCTGCCTTCTTTAAGGAACAACATAGGACTTGATTACCCAGGTTCTTTGTTGTTTTTTTTTTGGTTTTTCTCGCGACAAATGTCTGCTGATACCTCATTGAATACCTAACACTTGTACCCTTCATTAAACGGCTAATACTCGCTGGTAGCTAAAGGCAGTGGCTCTCAGACTTTTACGCCATGTGACCCACTATGATAACCGTTTTTTGTTGTTGTTGTTGTTGTTGTTTTTTTTTTGACCTACCTCAAAAAAAAAAAATATACGGAGAGTTCCCACTTGTAGGGGTTTGAGGTTTGGGTTCAACTGATTGTGGGTACGTCGTGGTAGCGTGCATACAACATTCAATTCAAAATATGATCAACAACACTGACTGCTGATTCATATTTTTAATGTAGACGTAGACTTCAAAGATAATAAGCTATGCTTCTAATATCACATTTAACTTCATAAGAACTAAGACTAGATAAAGGCACATCTTCTAAGTTCAAAGTAATAATCTGACTGCTAAATAAAAATACGTCTTACTAGCTCAAAGCTTCGTATCTAACTGACTTGGTTTTAGAACAAATACATTTATACCACTTTTTTTATGTTTTTATTAAATTTCCTCTGTTCGGCTGTTCTAAGGCGACTGTTGTTTGTTTTTTTTTGTGGGAAATTTGAAATTAGTTATCAGTGATATCCCGAAGCCCCCCATCGATTTGAAATTTCGAGAGCGCCTGTGTATTCAATGCACCATTTTAAAACTTTCGAGTCAGTCATTAAATCTATCTATCTATCTATCTATCTATCTATCTATCTATCTATCTATCTATCTATCTATCTATCTATCTATCTATCTATCTATCTATCTATCTATCTATCTATCTATCTATCTATCTATCTATCTATCTATCTATCTATCTATCTATCTATCTATCTATCTATCTATCTATCTATCTATCTATCTATCTATCTATCTATCTATCTATCTATCTATCTATCTATCTATCTATCTATCTATCTTTCTGTCTGTCTGTCTGTCTGTCTGTCTATATATATATATATATATATATATATATATATATATATGTGTGTGTGTGTGTGAGTGTGTATGTGTGTGTTGGTTTGTATCTTCCGTTACTTGGTGACAATATTTTCAAGAAGCTCTGACGTAAGGAATCGGATTGGTGAATTGTTTTTTTTTTTTATATGTATCTAGAACATTCGGGTCGTGTTGGCGCATTAAACCCTCTGACGAGCAGGGGGGCGAGACAGGACAGGTCATCGCTCAGAATAGCAATATGGCCGTTCGACGCACACAACATAAAGAAACGATTCTGTTCATGTTATGTAGATCCACAAATGTCAATCACAAAGTGCTATTTATTAAACTCCTTCTTTGGCGATTCTTTAGTAACACAGTTGGCGTCATTTACTTTTGTACAACCACAACCGGAAACGAAGCGTGGTGACTGCTCGATGCGCATCGTTTATCAGCACGTACAAGGTGTGTGTGTGTGTGTGTGTGTGTGTATCATGCCTTACTTATTCTTTTGTTAAAATTTAAAAAAAAAGAATTCATCCATACTAAGATCATAAATAAATCATAAAGTTAAGATAAAAAGGATTGCAATAAGAATAAAAAAAAAAGACGTAATGTCTCGACAGCTAGCGGAATCAAGAACAAGTGAATCATGGAACTGAGGCGAACTGATGAAGCGGAAATTTGAAAAATAAAAAAAAGTGTTGGCAGATTGATCATCTAAACTTTGATGGCTAGCTCTGGAATAAAGGGGGAAAAGTGTGTGTGTGTGTGTGGGGGGGGGTACATTGTAGACACAGAAGAGAAGTGGAGTTAAATATCGAATGGTTTTTGTGTGTGTGTGGGTGGGGGGTCAGTAGCGGGGCCCTATATGACATTATTTTGTGCCCCCCTCCCCGAGAATTTAGTTCTGTTACATCCTGACGGGAAAATATTCTCCATTCGCAAGTGCCCATCTCAGGCGAGCGATCAGGCGCGGCTAATGAACCATGTTCCCACTCCCTTCATAGGCCGGCTGTTGAGGACCCCTTTGATGGTATCCTTGGCTTGTTGCTAAGAGTATGAGGGCTGACTCAACGGTGACCCGTATTTGTATTTGTGGTTCTACCACACACAGTCTCACCAACAATTAAACGTACAACAAGTGACGATTATTAATTCAACAAGTGTGTACAGCGACAAAATATAGTTATTTACAGAGACACCAGTCCGTAACCGAGATCTGGTGGTCTTTAAAATCATAAGCCAAAGTAATCCAAAAATGTCAAAGATTAATCCAGTATCAATGATCAGAATTAAAGGGACGTTCTCTCAAACGATCACCCTTCTCTCTCTCTTTCTATCTCACTCAGCGACACATCAATCGACTAGCTATCACTCAGTCGGATTGCGACTCACAAATCGACTCTCTCATCCGAGAGCCCCCACTCGAATGTCACGAATCTATCTTTCATTCCTCATCTCATTGTCTCCCACGTGACCCTTAGCCAATCAAATATAATATATGTTTCTTTCAAACTTTCAAATTAGGGGGTGGAGCCTAGATGAGGAGGGGGGGGGGAAGTACGTCATATAGACGAAGACAGTAGTAACTGGACATCCATCCCTTTGTCGGCAATTGACCAGGGCCGAGTGACCAGGGAGAATCCCGCGAGGAATGTAACGTGTTTCTGTTACCCGCTACCTCGTTCACCTTCCGTTGTCCACCTGGCTGATGACGCAATTACGGGGGTGGGGTAAAAAGGGGGGGGGGGAACTTGAGAACGGGCACGTATATTATTATACATGGTATAATATACATCTTAACGTTAGTAATACTATTAAGTTAAGGGTTGGAGTAAGGGGATGGTTTCGACCGATTAGTCACAACCCGTGACACCGGCCTTGATGGAAATATACGTAATTATACCATAGATACATGGCAGCTAATACAGGAATATGGCAGACAATAGTGTATGTCTGTTGAAGTTTTAGACGCCGGTGTTTGAACCCGTGACTTTCACCACGCCATTTGGGAGGCCATAGACTTCAACATTACATTGGAACCTCATAATACTGTTGTCAAAATGTCAACAATTTACTTTAGAGCCAATTAACGATGTCAATAAAATGTCCCCAATTTACTTTATTAAATTCACCTATCATCGCCCTTAACTTGTATACCATTGACTTAGGCAGACTAACTGGACAATGTTTTTAAAAAAAAATGCCAATCATTTACTTTGAGCAAGTCACAGGACAACGTCCTTTAATATGCACCGTTCACTTCAACACATTCACCGTACAATGTTTTTAAATGTCCTCCGTTTACTTCAACACATTCATCGGACAATGTCCTTAAATGTCCTCCGTTCACTTCACCACATTCACCGGGCAATGTCCTTAAATGTCCTCCGTTCACTTCACCACATTCACCGAACAATGTCCTTAAATGTCCTCCGTTCACTTCATCACATTCACCGGGCAATGTCCTTAAATGTCCTCCGTTCACTTCATCACATTCACCGGGCAATGTCCTTAAATGTCCTCCGTTCACTTCAACACATTCACCGGACAATGTCCTTAAATGTCCCCCGTTCACTTCAACACATTCACCGGACAGTGTCCTTAAATGTCCTCCGTTCCCTTCAACACATTCACCGGACAATGTCCTTAAATGTCCTCCGTTCACTTCAACACATTCACCGGACAATGTCCTTCAATGTCCACCGTTTACTTAGGAATAGCTTATTGCTTATATTATTTAAACCTCATTCATATCAAACACTCCCATATTATTTCATCTCAATTATTAATGACTGTTCGCCCATGAACCGGCCTGCAATGCCTTTAAATATGATTCGATTCAGAAATGTCTTGATTCAAACTTTTTTACTCTTGCTGTCTTGAAATATGATCCGCGCAGAATAGAAAATCGCGATTCAATCATTGCAACGTTTCCAGCAAAAGTTTATCTTCAATCTCATTGTATTTTCTTTCAATTCCAACAAGAGCTCTTTCATTTTTCTTTTTTTAAAAATCATTATGAACAAACATGTTTTATTTTTCAATTTCCATCAATCCCTTTAAATTTTTTTTTTGTTTCGCCCTTAAAATAATAATAAAAAAAATGACACAATAGAAAAATCTGGGCAGACTGAAGCGGTTATGTCCTTCCCAGTGTGAGTGAATAAAGGTCACCGATAGACATTTTGTCTTAAAGCCAGTGGTCCTCACACTAGACTGTTCGGTTTACGCGACCCAACATTTAATAAAAAAAAAAAAAGGAAAAGCCAACATTACCTGTATTCAGTGTCAATACATAATTTTTTTAAAACATTTTTAGCGACACATTTCTAAATAAACTTTTTTGAGATCCATTGTTCTAAGCCATTTTTTTTTTTAGTCATTTCTGTCATCGATGGATAATTTGTCGATATCACATCATAAAAAATGGAATGCAAGAATAATAGATTGGAATGGATCAAAGGTAGAGCGGCCAATATCGAATGAACGTGTCGGAATCAATTTCGTTCAAATTTTATTGAAAATAAAGTGGAAATGTTAATATTTGATAACCTTGCAGTGGTAAATGATAACTTGTAGTGGTAAATGATAAACTAGTAGTGGTAAATGATATTGTTGTTTACGTTTTCGTTTTTAAGTATAATGTTTAATACAAACACATTTGTTAAGTTTGGGTGTAAGTGTAGTGTTAACATGTTTTTTTGACATTGGGTGTAAGTGTAGTGTTAACATGTTTGTTGGTATTTGGTGTAAATGCAGTGTTAACATGTTCGTTGACATAGGGTGTAAGTGTAGTGTTAACATGTTTGTTGACATTGGGTTAAGTGTAGTGTTTTGTGAATCGCACATACAAACATTGGGTGTAAGTGTAGTGTTAACATGTTTGTTGACATTGGGTGTAAGTGTAGTGTTAACCTGTTTGTTGACATTGGGTTAAGTGTAGTGTTTTGTGAATCGCACATACAAACATTGGGTGTAAGCGTAGTGTTAACATGTTTGTTGTCATTGGGTGTAGGTGTAGTGTTAACATGTTTGTTGACATTGGGTGTAAGTGTAGTGTTAACCTGTTTGGTGACATTGGGTGTAAGTGTAGTGGTAACCTTTTTGTCGACATTGGGTTAAGTGTAGTGTTTTGTGAGTTGAGTTTTAAAAAAAAACGTATTTCAGAGCCGTTAACTACCCAATAGCAAAAGACTATGGTGTAGAATATTTGCACTAAACTAAAATATTGGATTCGGTTCACAGTGACCTTTAAGCGCGGCCAACCATATACTAGATAATTGGTCAGGAAACTTGAAATGCAAGAGAAAGTCCAATGTTTATATATGTACACACGACTATGCCTATTCATTATGTATTTAAATTAGTTGCAGACTGTTAGGTGGCCTGTCGTATTTCAAAGATGTACCGCAGTGCACAGCACGAACTCAAACAAAGGTAGATTACAAAAAAAAACAACAAAAAAACAAATGACTTTTAGGTCTACAATACTTGGTCTTTTATATGACATAATTCACTGTTTAGAACTTGGTCAAATAAAACGCTGTGAAAATAATCACCGACTGACTTATGCTTAAAAAAAAGTAATATAATTTCAAAAATCTCACACATCACGTGATAAACAATTTCTGATTGCGTCATTTTTTTTTTTTTGAAAAAAAAGTCCTTGACAGGATGAGATATTTATGACATAGATTCAAATAAATTGTTATGAAGTAACACGATGTAAATGAAAAAAAAATGATATAGTACTATTAAGTGAGCTCTGGGAACTAAAATGAAAGATTTTAACAACATCGTAAATAAGGGGAAGGTCAACAAATGTAGCTTATAGAACGTTACCTTGCAAGGCATCATTATCATTATCATCATCATCATCTTCACCACCATCATCATCTTCCCTATCATCGTCATCATTATGCCCAACAGCATAATTATAATCATCATCACCACCACCACTACCATTATCTTCAACATCATCATAATCTTCATCATAACCACCACCATCATCATCATATTCATCACCGGCACCATCATCATCATCATCATCATTAGCATCGTCATCACCACTATCAACATCATCAAAGTCACCATCACCACCACTATCAACATCATCGCCACCATCACCAACACCATCATCATCTTCACCGTCACCGTAACCATCACCACCATCATCATCGTCACCATAACCACCACCATCATCATATTCATCACCACCACCATCATCATCTATTCATCACCAACACCAACATCATCATCATTAGCATCGTCATCACCGCTATCAACATCATCAAAGTCACCATCACCACCACTATCAACATCATCGCCACCATCACCAGCACCATCATCATCTTCATCGTCACCGTAACCCCCACCACCATTATCATCATCACCATAACCACCACCATCATCATATTCATCACCACCACCAACATCATCATCATTATCATCGTCATCACCACCATCATCATCATCGTCACCATAACCACCACCATCATCATCATCGTCACCATCACCACCACTACCATCATCGTCACAATAACCACTACCACTACCACCATCATCGTCACCAGAACCACCACCATCATCATCATCATCGTCACCATCACTACCACCATCATCACCGCCACCATTACTGCCATCATCGTCACAATAACCAGCATCACCACCATCATCATCATCATCGTCATCATCACCGCCACCATCACCAACACCATCATCATCATCATCATCATCATCATCATACCTTTAACTGATTTGGTCGTTATGGGAACGAATGGACAGATCAACCGACATATTTCTCCATATTCGCCTATCGTCTTTAATTCATTCATTCATTCATTAGTTAGTAGCCCCCGTCCATTCTTTAACATCGTCAAAACCCCACATTTCTGATGCGACGGCCTCCTTCTACAGTTCATTGAAGAATTTTTTTTTTTTTTTTTGGCAGGCGATTAGGTGGGGGGCGTGTTGGGTTCCTTAAAAAGAAAGATCTAGACAACATCGCCCGAAACAATTAAATACATCTGAACTGCAGAAGGTTTCCTTGCCAGACACTATACCAACAAATAGAGAGGGTGGGGGGGGGGGAGGGGGAGAGCTCTCTATCTCTCAATGAAATAAAATTGAAGCAGACGTCACCGCCTCCTTAGGACTTCCGGATGACTGCCATGACCAAAAGAAAACCTTGACCTGCTTTCACAAGTTTGATAATAATAATAATAAGCCACAATAATGAAAACCACCATATTCGTTCGGTGAGAGCCACCGTAAACTCAACGTAAAAGTTTCCAGCTGGCCACGATTGTAGTTTAGCACTGGACAGTTGGACAGATATAGGCACTGATTCCCCCCAGGGAAGTCATTTCAGATTCGGTTCATGGAGGGGGGGGGAGAGAAGAAGTTTGGCGGAATGGCGGATTGGCGCCCCCCCCCCCCCGCTAAAAAATGTAATGTTTTTTTAAACGTAAATAACGAAAAAAATTGCATAATTAGGGAGTAAATTTATGACATTTCTTACTTCTCAATTTTACTTTTTTTTATTTATCTAATTTTATTTTGGCGGATTTCATTTCTTAATGAGTTTTGGGCGGTTTTTCATTACAAAACATGTAGCCAAACTGGCAGTTTATGACAAGCGCGGACAGTGAGAATTTCATAATCATTACCCTTTTTATAAAATATCTAATTTAATCGTGATCATGAGAACTCTCTCTCTCTCTCTCTCTCTCTCTCTCTTTATATATATATATATATATATATATATATATATATATATATATATATATATATATGTTTATACATGTATATAAAGAAAAAAAATATTGGATTATTTGGCGCTCTGACAGACCCATGTAAGTAAACCATTGGTATGATATACACTGAGCTGCTCCTAGCCTATTTGCCGCCTGGGCGTAAACAGTATTTTGGTTGTAGTGTCGCTTCCTCCCCCTCCTCCCCCCCCCTCACATCCCTTCTTTCAAAATTAGGTACCAGACTGATACCGACCATTGTCTGTTGATATTTTATATTAGAAAATGTTTACATATTAAAGTTCCATGTTAAAAAAAAAACAATAAACAACAACAACAACAGCCAGTGACCGTACACTCTTTTACGTTTTGACCGCCCTTTACATTAGACCTTCGCCCGGGTATTTATCCCCCATCTCTCTCTCTCCTCCCCCCCCCCCCTCTCACACAAACACACCCAACCACCTCAGTACGGCGCGGTCACGGACACACTTGTATTTAACTCCCTTGCCCGTATCACGTGATCAACAGACTTCAATGTAATTAAATATATAAATATACCCGTTATGATAATAATAATAATAAAACAATTTGACTATCTGGAACACATTCTTCCTTGAAATTATTTGAGAGAAGGGGGGCCCTAGGCAAAGTTACATTTGAGGCCCACTTTCAAATCTCAGGCCCTAATGATATATCATAATCCAGGCCCCCCTCTGACTTCCGCATCCCCCCCCCCAAAAAAAAATACATTAAAAACCCACAAACAAACAATTAACAGCTCTTCAGTCATTTTAGGTTAACGCATTATAAAATTTACCATCACCACCATCATCAGCCCTTAGCATATAGGGCCCTATCCATAAGTAGGGTATGAACTGGGAGCCGCACAGACAGACGACCCCCCCCACACACACACAGGCACGAAGTGGCCCCTCCTGGTGTTTTTCCGTACAGTTTTTTTTAAAGACAGCCCCAAAGTTAGCCAGATAGGAACAAAAAAACTCAATTTAAAATTAAAAAAAACAAACAAAAAAACTTTTTTTTTAATACTATCACACTAAATTAATGTCCGACATTGAGGTTTTAAAATTCAGCCATTTAGTCTTTGCCATGATAGGAGTTTTACATGACACAACGTTTATAATAATAATATAATATAATAATAGCGATCTGGGCGCTGCGTTAAATCGAAAGTAAAGAATTAATATAACAGTATTCCAGGTTAAAATACAATCATGAAAAAAATCGGATCTGCCGAAACCAAAAAATAACCTAGCCAACCGATCAAGCCTAAGGGGATATAACTCTATGCAAATATTTTGCAGGGTACAGCTATAATAATAATAATAATAATAATTCCAATGGAAAGACAAATGCCCAACTCAAACATTTGGTACACGGTTACCTTTTTTTTTTCGCTTAATCTACGCGATCTTTTTTTGTGCGTTGTCAGCAATATTCACGACCTCAACAAAAATTTCTTTTTCTTAAAAATAGATCATTTTATTTAATCTTCTGTTGTCTTCTCATGTCTGTTTTTTTTTGTATTGGTTTGTTTGTCTGTTACAGAGACAATCAAAGTCTTTTCAGAACCAATCGGATCTCGATTCTCAAATTTTATTCCCCCCTTTCCAGGGGGGGGGGGACGGATGGTCATGTGGTAAAGCTCTCGACTGTCGACCTGAGGCTTACCTGGTCCGGTGAGGACCAAGGGAAAATTTTTCAGGTCTTGGCTTTAGTCCCCGCTCTTCCTTGGTGTCTCCTTGGATGAAAGAAGGGCACTACAAAAACCTAAAACAAATTGTTCCATTTTTTACAGTGGACGGGTTATGTTGGGGGATGAAAGAAGTGCACCATAAAAACCGCCCCATTAGTGGTTTATAGGATCTGAGAGATTTCATCTCGTCCTTACAGGGGCGTGACACACCCTTGTCATAACCCCCCCCCCAATTGATGGTTTCATCTGTGGCGTAACAGGCTTTAGTGGCGCCCGTGACTGACTCTTAATATGCCGCCGCATTACCGCGCCAAAAAAAAAAAACCCAAAAAAACCCCACTTAAATAGTAAAAATGAATGGCTGGCGTCTAAGTTAATGCCTCTACAGGGCCCCCCTCCAAGTAACGCCGCTGATTATCAATCACCCGCCCAGCCACAATGTGTACAAATAAAGTTTATGCAGCTTTACATTTTATGCTTAGGGGAGGGACATGCAGAACAAATTTTTGAGCAGTGCGCACATCATCAGCAGATGTAACAGAGTTTGTCAGGCGGGAGACGGCAGATTTCTGTATTTTAGGAAATTTAAAATCATTTATCACCAGCTACTTTAAACTCAATCGATTTCATATTTTGAACTCTTTTAGTTTTCTAGATGGCAATTAATGCTATTAAAAAAAAAAATGTTCGAATCACTTAATAAATTTATTTTATGCTCAATCTAATTATCACCTGATGATGTTTATATGAACAGGTGAATGAGTGTATTAAAACTAAAATGTGTAGGAAAAAAATAAAATCTAAAAAAAAAACAAAAAAAAAACTAAAAAAAAAAAACTAAAAAAAAAAAAAAAAAAAAAAAAAACTAAAAAAAAAAACTAAATAAAAAACTAAAAAAATCTAAAAAAAAAACTAAAAAAAAAAAACTAAAAAGAAAAAATAAAAAAAAACTAAAAAAATCTAAAAAAAAAAAATCTAAAAAGAAAAAATAAAAAAAAACTAAAAAAATCTAAAAAAAAAATCTAAAAAAAAAAATCTAAAAAAAAAAACTAAAAAGAAAAAACTAAAAAGAAAAAATAAAAAAAAACTAAAAAAATCTAAAAAAAAAAAAAAATAAAGCGTGCGCGCCATAAATAAATAAAATCATTTATCCATTTTGGCGCTAGTTAAAATATTTGTATGATCTAAGCCAAAGGAAATATACCCGCTCTGTGCATGTTGTGTATATGTTCTGTTCATGTTCTGTATATGTTCTGTTCATGTTCTATATATGTTCTGTTCATGTTGTGTATATGTTCTGTTCATGTTCTGTATATGTTCTGTTCATGTTCTGTATATGTCCTGTTCATGTTCTGTATATGTTCTGTATATGTTCTGTCCATGTTCTGTATATGTCCTGTTCATGTTCTGTATATGTCCTGCTCATGTTTAGTTCACGTTTTTTTAACGTAACGATTTCATCTACTTTTGTCTGCAATGTAATATTGCCATTTTTTTTTTCCTGGGATAATTTTTTTGAGAATCATTGTGGAAGAATACATTCCGATGAATTAAAACAGCTGTAGGCCAATATGTACCTTTGCACAGAATGAGCTTTAAAATTACATTTCAAATCTGACCCCAGTGTTAACTCCCCCCCCCCCACACCCCCCACATGCCATCCCTTCCACAGTTTTCCAGCCCAATCAACCGAGCACCAAGTTTTCAATGCCTGCACACAATATCAACAACTTATCTTGACACAAGTACAACGCCCCCCCTCCCCCCACCAACCATCCCCACGAGACAGGCTGGTATGTCACGTGAAAATACTCGCTCGGGCAGATTCGCTTCAGTAGTTTTCAATACAAAGCAATTAAAAAAAATATTCAGATTTGAAAAAAAAAAAAAATAGAGTAAAGGGGAAAAAAAAAAGGACTTACGAACGTTTCGGGCCGCACCCCCCTTTTATAAATACAAAGTGTGATTTATTGTTTTATGTTTTTGTTGTTTTTTTTTTGTTTTGGTTTGGTTTGTTTTTGGAACGTATCCATGATGCACTGGCGAGTGACGCACTCATGGTAGTGGGGATAAAATGGAAGGGAGGGTTCATTGATTCCCATTCAGATCAAACGTTAGCTGGACTAAGTCAGTGGCTGATTGTGAGTAGAACCGACAGGAGTCTTGTGAAGAGAAAAAAAAAAAGCAGACGTCAAACTTGAAATAGTTAGTGAAAACAAAGTTAAAACGGTTTTTATTTATTTACTTTTGTTTATTTATTTAATTTTTTGAAAGAAATGTTTCACCAAAAGAGTTTCTGCATTTTTTTGAAAAAATTTTTTTTTAACAATTTCGTAAAATGACTGGTCACGTGTATTTATTTAGCTTACATTTTTAATATTTAGTCCAGAAAAAAAAAGTTCTAAATATTTGTTTTTAAAATCCTACTTTTTAAATAAAAAATAGTGTCTTAAGTAGCTAATCAAGTTAAGTAATTAATTAAATCCAGTAACAGTAAAATAATATTTTGATGATTTTTTTTGGTCTTTAAAACAAATGCTGTATTATTTCTAAAAAAAAAAATCAAATGAATGTATTTCTAATAAGAAATTCTGTTTTATAATTCAGGAAAACATCTCATTGAAAGGACGCTGATTATTTGTTCTCACCTCAAAGGAACTAAACAAAACAGAGAATGCAGGTTTTTCATGCTATCGTGTTGCTGGTGACTTTAGTTTGTATGCAAGGTAAGACAAACTTTTTTAGTTTTTTTTTTTTTTGTTTTTTTTTGTTTGTATCATTCAATTGCCTCTTAAATGAACTGAACAAATGAAAACAACACTATATTAGAACGACTAAATTTAACAATATTTTAGTTTTTGTTACATTTTTAAATATAGCAAATCACGTTCCTAACTGCTCACTCTCTTATGGTGTATATATATATATATATATATATATATATATATATATATATATGTGTGTGTGTGTGTGTGTGTGTGTGTGTGTAAAGTATTTCCCAGTATAATTTTTTCAATGACGAACTATTGTAAAAAATAGCAGAATTTTGCAAATATATACGTCAGTGCTAAATAAACAACATTTATGTTCCCCCTACCCCTTAAAATACACATAGACTTAAGTGCGTGGTTAGTGTTCATCGTGAGAGAAGACGATAGGGGCACCACATGCAGAACGATTGTTGGGACCCCCCCTCCCCCCCCTTCAAAGCAGTCTATTCCAAGGAATAAAATTACACAGCGGAGGATAGGGTTGGGGTAGAATCGCTATTATGGGATAGTCAAACGAACGGCTGGGGTGGGCAAACTTTTTACGAGTCACGGGCCACAATGAATCGATAAATTTGACAGCAGGGCCGGACCATGAGGAGCAGATGGATGGGAGTGTTTATACGAGTTTAAAAATGTAAATTTCTGTTTGTGTGCGGCAAAATAAGCAAAGGAAAACACAGGTAACAATATCAATATTCATGTTTATTTCTATCCGACGCCACGTCACTTCCACCCGCTCAAGTGACAGACCATTAGCAACATAGCAACATAGCAACATCCACACACAGTCCATAGCAACCTAGCAACAGCCGCATACTCTCTAATCTATATCATCAACAACTTCATAGATGAATCTCAGCTGAGTTGATCAGTGCTCGGACCGGTTTTATCAGCTTGCCTGGACGTATTTTACCCATGTCTGGCTAAGGGCCTACTCACTGTAAATGGGGGGAGGGGGCTTTCTGTATTCCTGTCAAATCTGATCTTTTAAGGGGGCCAAAGGCCTAGGCCCTCTAAATTCTCTGAATGTCCTCAAAGGCCAACGAATGCTTATGATTCACCAGTTCTGGCATATAACGAGCGTAAAATGTGAAATATAGGTCAGACAACAATAATAACCATTGTTCATAACAGGATGTAATGGAGTAACGCGGTCAAGTTTCAACATTTAAAAGTTTATAGAAATGCAGTAAACAAAAGTATTAATTTCCCCAGTGCTTTATTTGTAAAAACATAGGTGCCTGTACCCAGTGATGGATTGCCTAACTTTTAACTACAAGTTCGCACCTCGATGCAAGCTAAATTACAACTGCAAAGATACTAAATGTCTGAAACAATTTTATTTTATAATTAACCAACTTAAATCCTCTTAAAATACAAAGAAAAGTAATAATTTTTTCCCCACATTGAAAAAGGTGCCGGTACGGCGTACCGGCACATAAAAAGCACTGAAGGTCCCTATATGGCCATCAGTGCAGGCGAGGTGTAGAATTCATCTATTTCTGCTACATGTCCCTTCCTATACGCCGTATTACATTCCCTACAAACTTACAGGCATTGAAACAAGACTGCGTTACTCCATTACATCTTGTTGTGAACAACTTATAGATTTTTGTTTTTTATTTTTTCTTGTCTGACGGGTTCAATCGTCTGTGAGAACCAAGACAATTTTTCCAAGTCCTGGTGAAAGTCATTTCAAATCCTTCAAGTCCACTCAGCATTAATTGGGTACCTGGTTTAAGTTGGGGAAGTAAAGGCGACATAACTTCTGCTAACCACACTATCCCCTTATATGTCGTAGTAGATGGAGACAGAGATGTTTGGTGGGCCTAGGCAGAAACACCCAGAGAGGTTTTATAGACATTCAGAGATGTTTGGGGGGCCCTAGGGATAGACATCCAGATGTTTGAGGGCCCTAAGGAAAAACTTCCACATGTTTGGAGGCCCAAGTGATAGAATTCCAGATATTTCGAGGCCCAAGGGATAGATTTCCAGATGTTTGGGGGCCCTAGAGAAAGACTTCCAGATGTTTGGGTGCCCTAGGGATAGACTTCCAGATGTTTGGGGGCCCTAGGGAAAGACTTCCAGATGTTTGGAGGCCCAAGGGATAGATTTCCAGATGTTTGGGGGCCCTAGGGAAAAACTTCCAGATGTTTGGGGGCCCTAGGGGAAAACTTCCAGATGTTTGGGGGCCCTAAGCGAAAATGCCAGAGGGGGGCCCTAGGAACAAGTATCTATGCGGGCCCCTTTAGCATCAGATTTGAAAGTAATGAGCACTTGAAGGGGGCTTTTTGCATTTGGAGCACTAGGCTGTCCCCTAATTTATCTGTCTACAAGAACGGCCCTGCAAATAAAGAAATTCATTTCAAGGAGACAGTAGTTTTAAAATAAACTGTTACAGTTGAGAATTTTAACTGGAAACCTATTCGGCTAAAACAATAACATGTCAGTTAAACTAGTTATCCTAGTTACCAGAATACCCAGCTGTTGGATTGAAAACAAATAAAGAAACAAACTTCGTTTCTCCGAATATAAATTACGGAAATTTTTCTGCAATGTGATTGGTGGGGATTCGTCTGTAGTTGTGTCCTTGCGATAGAAGGTTGTCTTGGATGCCCTCTGACCTATATTTAGTCGTCTTGTTTACCGTCTACCTCCACGGTGTGTCTATTTATAACACGGGAGGTTAGCCACGTTATAGAGGTCAGCAAGAGCCACATTCGGTATAAAGTATAAAAAATACAATAAAGAGCCACACAATCGTGAATGTAAATCTGAATGAGTGAACACAGGGGATGAAATAACGTAAACAAAAAAAAATAAAACTTGTGTCTGTGGAATCAGCACTCAATTAATGGTCGCTTGTTGCTCTGAAAGTACCATTGGGTCGTCACCGATCTATTGTAACTCATGTACGGACCTCATGAACGGACCTCGTGAACGGACCTTATGAATGGACCTCATGAACTGACCTCATGTACGGACCTCATGAACGGACCTCATGAATAGAACTCATGAACGGACCTCTATAACAGAACGTGTCAAGTTGGGATGAAAGTCCTAGTTGCCATAACAAAAAAAATGTTTTTCTCACTTCGAAAGGCCGGCCCTAAAGCATTGTGCAATCTATTCAGGTAGTAAAATTGAACCGAAACGATGTAATATAGCATTGTCACGCTTTGTGTATTTCCCCACCTCCCTCCCAAGGGTAAGATGCCAGATGCTGATTAACGGGTAAGATAGCATAAAATTTTCATTCTTCCGATGGGTTGTCCTAGAGAATCGAATACAGCCGTTGTCCCCCGGGGCCTGTGAGATGCTAAGAAGGCTCTGCCTGTATGTATGTATGTATATATATATATATATATATATATATATATATATATACAGTGGATTCCGCTTAATTGGGACATCTCTTAATTGGGACAGCCGCTTATTTGGGACAAATCTCAAAGAAACCAAACCAAGAAGCCAATAGTAAATCTGTATAATTGGGACAGCCGCTTAATCGGGACAAAAGCCTCGGTCCCGATGTGTCCCAACTAAGCGGAATCGACTATATATATATATATATGCTAGGTATGTATATTTATACATTTTTTTTCAATTTATTTCGATAAAAATGACATTATCGATTTTTCGTGTGTATAATTGTGCTGAATAATTCATAAAATGAATATTCGAGTTGGCTCACAGCCAGGTACAATATCAGAGTGAATATGAGTATTATTCAACACAAGATCAAAGATAAAAGAATAACAACACAGTTCACTGAGTGGTTAGTGTAAATATAAAAAAAATAACACCGGAGAAAAAATGTTAAAATGTTTGGTTTAAAAAATATAACAAAACAATGTAAGAAATTTTCTTTAGTCCAATACTACACAGAATCGATGCGAACAGCATGTGGTCAAATCATTTGTTTTAAAGTTTTTTTCACAATTAATTTATCGATTTTAAGCTATTCTAACAGTTGATTGTAATTAAGATGAACAATATTTGGCCATTATCCTAAAAAAACAGGAGTGGGGGGAACATTACGTTGACGCATCAAATCAATTTATCGATAAATGAACACACACACACACACACACACACAATAAAAAATTAAAATCAACAAAAAAAAATCAATACGTTGGCCTGAATAAATAAATACAATAAAGTATCGGAGAAATTTAGACAGCAACGAAACAATTAGTTGAGTATACAATTAATGGCAGACGTCTAAAATGTAACTCAGATAATAACAATAAAAAACTTTGGTTACCACGCACAACAAATGCATCAATCAATAGTCCATGCTAGGCAGGGGTTTTTTTGCCATGTAGCGCGCCGGATCTGCGATCCGGCACCTCTGAAATGCAACCCGGCACCTCTTATAGTTTTCTTCATTTGGTAAATTGTTAAAAACTTCAGAGACCCACCACCTCTTATTGAAGAGACCCACCACATCTTATTGAGCAAAAAAAAACCCTGATGCTAGGACTTCAGTTTGATCGTTTGTTACATAACTGTTGAAAAAAGCCTCAATCTTCGTTCCGGACCCCGACCCCCCTCCCTCCGCCCCCATCCCACAACTGACACTCGCCTAACGCCCCACGTACTGCTAAGGCCCAACTTCTGAATCTTTGTCTTTCTGCAGTTGACTACTGAGAGACTTTGTAAATGATCTCTCCCTGCCCCTTCCCAACACAATCCATTTTGTCAACATTTCTGTTAAATATGATGGTCCCCCTTTCCCCCGCCCCCTCCCCCACCCCCCTCCATCTCTAAGAGTTTCTGCCTAGGATTAAAAAAAAAAACAACAAACAATGAACATCCTATACTGGCTTTGCACTAAGTTCATTATTGTCTGTTTGTAAAGAGGTCACAACAGAATCTCAAAATTGACATTTTTAAAGAATGATTTGATAGAGCATAAAAAATATTATCATTAAAAAAAAAAACTGAGTGAATTCAAAAGTCAGCTGAAAGGAAACGGATGAATTAAGTGGTCCGTGGGAAGGAAACTAAATAAATATAATGGTCCGCTGAAAGTTAAATACATTAATTTAGTGGTCCGCTGGAAGTTAAATACATTAATTTAGTGGTCCGCTGGAAGTTAAATACATTAATTTAGTGGTCCGCTGGAAGTTAAATACATTAATTTAGTGGTCCGCTGGAAGTTAAATACATTAATTTAATTGGTCCGCTGGAAGTTAAATACATTAATTTAGTGGTCCGCTGGAAGTTAAATACATTAATTTATGGGTCCGCTGAAGTTAAATACATTAATTTAGGTGGTCCAGCTGGAAGTTAAATACATTAATTTAGTGGTCCGCTGGAAGTTAAATACATTAATTTAGTGGTCCACTGGAAGTTAAATACATTAATTTAGTGGTCCGCTGGAAGTTAAATACATTAATTTAGTGGTCCGCTGGAAGTTAAATACATTAATTTAGTGGTCCGCTGGAAGTTAAATACATTAATTTAGTGGTCCGCTGGAAGTTAAATACATTAATTTAGTGGTCCGCTGGAAGTTAAATACATTAATTTAGTGGTCCGCTGGAAGTTAAATACATTAATTTAGTGGTCCGCTGGAAGTTAAATACATTAATTTAGTGGTCCGCTGGAAGTTAAATACATTAATTTAGTGGTCCGCTGGAAGTTAAATACATTAATTTAGTGGTCCACTGGAAGTTAAATACATTAATTTAGTGGTCCGCTGGAAGTTAAATACATTAATTTAGTGGTCCGCTGGAAGTTAAATACATTAATTTAGTGGTCCACTGGAAGTTAAATACATTAATTTAGTGGTCCACTGGAAGTTAAATACATTAATTTAGTGGTCCGCTGGAAGTTAAATACATTAATTTAGTGGTCCGCTGGAAGTTAAATACATTAATTTAATGGTCCACTGGAAGTTAAATACATTAATTTAGTGGTCCGCTGGAAAGAAACTAAATGAATGAAGTGGTCTTGGGGGTCCGTAAGGTTGCCGACAGCTGTCTTAAATACTATAAGCCACAAATGGAACACTTTTAGACATAAACACCACAGCCAAGTGCGCGATAACTATGGAGGCAATGCGTAGGAGACAGCTAGGTGATGTGGCATGACGGGAATCGAACCTATAACCAATAGCATGCATAATGGGCCAACAACCGAAGCGCCGCTAAGTCACCGAGTGTCGTCAGCTGCCTTTAATATGATGTATATATATTGTCTTTAAAATTTCGGATGCTTGGGTTCGTTTAATAACGTAAATCCAAGTGTGATGACCCCCTCACCCCTACCCTTTCACCCCAATCTAGTTTTAAATCATGTATCACTGACACACATTTTTTCGTACTCTCCACAGATGTTGTTTTCTCACAAAATGATACAACCGTAGACTACAACTCAAGTAAATTTTACTTTTTTACTTTTCAAAAAAAAAAAAAGACAATTAAATTTATGTGAATGTACTATATCAGATTAATTTAGACATTTCAGTATTTTATTGTTTGTGTCCTGTAAGTTGGTTACCTTAGAAAATTAAGTCAATTAAGTCATGTTGCCAGAGCTGTTGCTAGCTATTGTAGCGCTCTGTGCCAATTACATCTTTAGGAATCTGGGCGTAATCTGAAGAGTGCAAAAAAAAAAAAACCAACCATTTTACAGCGCTCTTTCGATGCTTCTTCCTAGTTTGGCGCACTATAAGGTCGCACCCCCCTCCCCCATTTACCCTCCTACTTGTTGCTACTAAGTTTTGGTTTGCTGATCGCGCATTTACGCGCCAAGTTGGTTATGGCATACTTGTAGGTTGTAATTTGTACCAGTGCTCGATTTAAGAAAAAACCAGTGCCGGGGAAAGAAAAAAAAATGTCTGCAGAGCCGGGGATAAATGTCTATGATTTCATCCCCGGCAGAGGTATGTTAGCTAAAGCAAAGCCGGGGATGACAGTTCTCATTGTCGGGGATATCCCCGGCATCCCCGGCGGTAAATCGAGCCCTGCTTTGTACCATGTTGTTGGAGATGGTCTGGTGCTAATCTGCAGTTGCGTTTGCGTGGTGATAATATGTAGATGATTTTTTTCTATTTGTCTGTCTCTCTGTCCATCCGTCCATCTGTCTATCTATCCACCCATAACTAAATCTATCTATGGTAAAGCATAATATGCAGTTGTTCGCCTTGTAGACCCTCCCGCCGCAAAAAGTTTGAAGGGTTCTCCAAAAACATTAGATCCCCCCCCCCACACACACACACAGACACACCATCGAATGACTTTTAAGTAAATTCACCCCCACACACACAGACACACCATCGAATGACTTTTTAAATAAATTCACCCCCCACCCCCACCTGCAACGATATTGTTATACTCTTTTGTAGTATTATTCAATATTGTTTAGTATGGTATAACGTGGTAAAGTACAATATAGTGTAATGAGGTATGGTATGGTATAGTATAAAGTAACGTAGAGTAGCGAAGCATAGTATTTCATAGCATACCATAGCATAGTATAGTATTTATAGTATATTATAGAATAGTACAGTACAGTGTGGTACAGTGTAGTTAAGAATAGCAAAATAAATTATAATATTTATTATACTATAGTATAATATAACTATCATTTACCCACAGCATCCACGGCCAATACAACCACGGCGACAACTGTAGCTACAGCCAGCTCTTCCGCAGGTAACAACTGGCACAATTTTTTATTTTGGCCTTTATCCTTTACTCAGTACTGCTAATGAATATGTACGTTTTTATGTTGTGCAATAACGCAACTTAATGCAGTAACGAAGCATGATCTGAAAATAATTTTTACTGAAATCTCACTTATTTGTAATGTCCTGTCCACTTTTTGTTTATGTCTTGTCTTCGTATTTATAATGTTCTGTCCACTTTTTTGTTATGTCTTGTCCACGTATTTGTAATGGCCTTCCACACTTTTGTTATGTCTTTTCCACGTATTTCAATTTGTAACGCTCTTTGCATTAAACACCTGCAATGTTCTGTCCTTTCAATTGTTTGTAATGTCCACTCATTGATATAATGCCCTGTCCACTTATTGATGTAATGTCCTGTTTACTCATTGATGTAATGTCCTGTCCACTCATTGATGTAATGTCCTGTCCACTCATTGATGTAATGCCATCTCCACTCATTGATGTAATGCCATGTCCACTCATTGATGTAATGCCATGTCCAGTAAAATTTATTCACTCTATCGACAGACACCCAGAACGTAACAACTACCACAGCAAGTACAACGACTACTACAGCTAAGCCAGGTAAATAATTGCAACATGTGACTTTGAAACGAAATAGCAAGAAATAATTGGCAGGTCTACATGATAAGTTACCACTCGTGTGAAACTGTGGAAGAAAAAAAAATAGCCCATATAATTTGCCTTTTCTTTTTATTTACAATTGAAGAACAGTAGCGGACTAAGGTCATTGGAGCCTCTCTCTCTCTCTCTCTCTCTCTCTCTCTCTCTCTGATCTTGTTATTCGGCATACCGTACTTAGTCTCTTAGAACCCGTGAGATCTAACTTGCTGTGTACCTCAAGATCTGGAAACTGCCATAAAGGCCAATGGCCAGCAAGCGACTCGACTGGTCCACCCTGTGGTCCCCGGCTCTGCGAAAAATTTTTTTCATCCCCAGCACTGATTTTTTCTTAAGTCGAGCGAGCACTGGTTAATATTTCCGTTTAACTTCAAAATTTGGTACTGCGCTTCTATCTACCGAATCAATAGAAATAAACGTACAGTAAGAGTTCGAATTTTTTTTTTGTAAACTTTGGTTCTAATTTTATGTTCACTTTTAATTCGTCGCTCGTAAGTCGTAAGGCGCAAGATATCAATCGAAAAATTTTATTTTTATATAAAAATCCAGACAAAGATATAAAGTAATATTTTTATTTTATAATTTTAATTAAAGATGTCTAAAAAGCCGTCTTGTAAAAACGTTAACCCAAACAAACAAACAACTGTATTTCAAGGAGTCAAATCTCCAATAGATTATCCTCATGAAAACGTTTATTGCGTGTAAGTCATGTGTTACAGTATATGTGTGTAAGTCATGTGTTACAGTATATGTGTGTAAGTCATGTGTTACAGTATATGTGTGTAAGTCATGTGTTACAGTAAATCCGTAGCAATAATTTGTTATTACAAGTTTAGATTATCCGACTTTAATAAGTTTAATTGGAAGTTGAAATCAAAATACCTAAGTAGCTGGATGTATTGATAAAATAATGTTTTATTCTCCACGCACTAGATTTATGTTTAATGTTAAAACTGGAGTAAAACCGCTTGCTCGTAAACAGTGAAACAGAAGTTTTCAAGACTGATTCACAGCTATAAGATACGTCACATGTTATAAAATTAAACCAAACAGTGTAATCAAAATATATTTTTTCTCTTGATGATGCTGATATTAATACGCTGACACAAGGCGTATCTAGGACTTGGTCCTCGGGAAGGCCAGTATATAGGCCAGGGGATAGTAGGGTGTGGGGGCGTATATCGCCTACCCCTAGAACCGCGCCTGCTCGGACAGTCATTCATTGCAATTCATACTGCATCGTTTTCATTTTTAGGCCCGGGAACTCCTATATTGTTTCAAGTGTATACACAAATGTAACAAAAATAGTTGAAGAGCGAGGCTGCATTATTGTCGATGTACCAAGTGATGGTAACTGTTAGTTTATGTCATCAAGGCCGGAGCCAGGGGGCGGGCTGGGTTGTTGCAGCCCCCCCCCAAATGTATTGCTGATAGTAAGTCATTAAAAATTGACAAAATTTGCCTTTAAAAACTTGGAATAGCCCCCCCCCCCCTCAAAAAAAAAAAATCCTGACTACGGTACAGTACGTCATAATTCATTAGATGTCTAAACCACCAAACAATTGGTGTTTATTCAAATTAATGCAACCAACAAAAGAATTAGTCATGGAACAACGTCATAATTTGTTTAAATAATTGAAATTATTATGAGCAATGGAATATTTTATTTCGACAAAACAGAGAATGAACGAAAAAGTTGCATTTTTGTTTAAAAATAAATTGATTGCTTGTCCTATTAATGTGCAGCATCAAATTTGTTAGAACCAACGTGAACTATGTTAATGAAGACAAATGTTTCCCCATTTTCAAAAATATTATTATTGGTTTTGTCTATGAAAATAAATTAGTTGCTTGTTGGCCCGTGAATTGTAAATTGAAGATCCTCAAAAAAATTGTTGGCATCTCGCCGCCGCTGGGGTTGCCGGGATATCCCCGGCTCTGGTTTAGCTTTCTTCATCCCCGCCGGGGATGACATTTATCCCCGGCTCTGCAGAAAATTTTTTTCATCCCCCGGCACTGGTTTTTTTTCTTAAATCGAGCACTGCCCGTGACCCATATGACCCTTCAAGTTCTTGACCCAGACCCATCATGACCCATGACCCATCGAATGTTGATATTTCCAAGATGGCGGCCGTCGCCATAGAAACCATTTTGAAAAAAAAAAACCGCGCGACGACGGGTTTTTTTTTTAAAGGGTCGGGCGTAGACTCAGGATGGGTAGTGGGTCAGGGAACATTGACCCATGACCCATGTGACCCATCCTATTTTGCGACCCACTTGACCCATTGACCCATTACTTGCTCTGACTCGAATAGCGCATGATCCACGGTTTCCTCAACCTCTCTGCGGTGTCGGCTAAGGGAATCGACATTGGGCCTTAACCTCCCAAAGTACACACACATACAGGACAATGTCCATTACGAAACTGGGCAATTAGTGCCTGCTCGATCCTCCTGAGCCTTCCACCACGGATCAGTTTAGGACGGCCTCTCCATCTGACTGCGGACATTTCTGCCCTTCACCCACTAGCACAGTGCACTTTATGGGGGGGGGGGCTCTAGAAGTCGGGGATCAGGGTGCGCGCCCGATGAACCCGCACGAGTACCAGATTAAGGCACATTAGAGCTTATGGGATCCTACATAAATCCACATTTTTAAAGATGGCTGGAGATAGTCGTGCATCACGTTCATCCTATTCAAAAGTGTTTTAACAATATTTCCGCCTCAATGTCTCTTGAGTGCACATCCCTGTCTTTACTGATCAAGGTGCACATCACTGTCTTTACTGATCAAGGTGCACATCCCTGTCTTTACTGATCACGGTGCACATCCCTGTTTTTACTGATCACGGTGCACATCCCTGTCTTTACTGATCAAGGTGCACATCCCTGTCTTTACTGATCACGGTGCACACTCCTGTCTTTACAGATCAAGGTGCACATCCCTGTCTTTACTTATCAAGGTGCACATCTCTGTTTTTACTGATCAAGGTGCACATCCCTGTGTTTACTGATCAAGGTGCACATCCCTGTGTTTACTGATCAAGGTGCACATCCCTGTGTTTACTGATCAAGGTGCACATATCTCCCGCACTTACCTACTCCATAATAAAACAAAAAAAAATCCACACACTTATTTGAGTTAACAAGGGAACGAGTACCTAACCCGCTTTCCAGCAAATAAAGTATATTGATATGGAACTAGTAGATTTCTTCATCCGCCCCGCCTACCCTTCCACTCCCCTCCCCCACTTATTAGAAAATATATATATATATATATTAAACAATACATGTTAATAGAGGTATGTAATCCAATGATTTATCTAATCTGAAGATACCGTGAAATACGAACTGAAATTGAAAATTGATATGAACGTATCCAACGTGGACTTCACAAACAAAAGCAGTGACACTTATAAGAGCTTGGAGAAGAATTGCTCGGACTCGGTAAGTCGTCTCTCTCAGAGATGTTTCTCGTGAATGGGCAAAGTAGGCGGCTACTTGCCCCCCCTTCTTTCTCTCTGTCTGTCTCTCTCTCTCTCTCTCTCTCCTCTCTCTCTCCCCTCTCCCCCAGTTAAGGGTTTGGGGGGAGGGGCTCTCTCTCTCCACCGGTAGAGACTTTTTTTTTATTTATCAGTTAAGAGTGTTCTTTTGGCATAGGTTTGGGGGTGAGTTATTAATATTTAGGGTGGTTTGTCAGATGCTGATGGTTGAGGGAGGGGAGATTTAATAGTATTTGGGTTTAAACGTTTGCAACAAAGATGGTCTTCACAACGATCTTGACTGAGCTTGAACCTATTGCCCTCCTCCCTCCCTCCCCATCCCCCCAAGACATTTGCTTGAGGGCCACAAAGATGTAAGTCAGCCTGAGGCCCCTTTATGTGGCATTCGGTTTTTTTGGACTCCCTAACGTGTACTTTGTTGTGGGCCCCCCCTCCCCCCCCCCCACGACATATACTGTCTCTTGCCATTAAGGTCCTGAAAGCGTTCATAACAGTTTTGATCTCAGTACTTTAACGCAGGTTACATACATTGTACTTGTAGCAACTTAATGTTTACATTTAGCAGCATGAGGTCGTTTGCAGGGGGGGGGGGGTTAAGGTTGGCTGAGGTGACGAAACACATCCCCCCCCTCTTAAATAGGACAGAAAGGGAAAAAAATAAAATTTAAAAGTGTAAAGCTATCGATTATGATCGGGCCCTTATCGAAAGTGGGATCCCCCATGGCGCACGCCCCCCTGGTACAATAGACGTTAATTCCACCACAGGTTGTTAATAGACTTAAGTGTGATAAAATGTTCAAATGAGGGCAGCTGTTCTCGTAGGAATGGTTAAAGAAAGTAAAACTTGCCAAAATATCAGCTAGTGTTGTTTTAGTCCCAGGTCATATTTTAGTTTCAGTTTTTATTTCGTTTTTTCTGTTATAGTTTTAGTTTTCGTCTAGTTTTAGTCTTGCTGCTAATTTTAGTTTTAGTTTTAGTTCTCGTTGACGAAAAGTCAACATTTTCGTCAACGAAGGTTTTAGTTTTAGTTTTCGTCAACGAAGGTTTTAGTTTTAGTTTTCGTCAACGAAAACAACACTAATATCAGCCACATGTAACGGCAATTCATGCGGTACTGTTAAATGCGGGTGATACTTGGTAGCATGCAACATTCAGATCTGTATTTTTTTCTATTTACAGTTGTTCGCACAATTCAACAGTACGTTGAAAGGACTTCAAGAGGTTAAAATCACGAATCTGAGGCAAGTGAACAGTGTGAAGTAGAGAGCGACCGATATGCCTTTTTACCGATAGTCCGATACCGATATTTTCCCCCAGCATTTTTACCGATACCGATACCGATATTTTATTTTTAGGGGCTGTCCATTATTTATGTCAACAAATTTTTGGCGATTTTTACCTCCCCCCCCCTTGTCAACAACTTGTCAAACTTTCCGAGACCCCCTATAAAATTAAGTCAACATTTGATTACCCCCCCCCCCTAAAAAGGTGGCTTCCAAAATGTTTATGTGGCAAAATTAGTAGGAATATAGTTAGTTTAATTAAAATACTGAATGTTAAGCGAGTGTGTAACACAGAACTACAAACGCTGCTTAATTTTCCTATTTATTAAGTAATTATGATAAATTTAAAAAGTAACATTGTTGACGTCAACTTTTCTTGACATCCCTCCCCTCCCCCTTGTCAACAATTGTCAAACATTTTCTGACCCCCCCTCCCCCCTATTTTGTTGACGTAATTAATGGACAGCCCCTTAAGCAACAACAATGCCAATTGCCAAACACGTGTTTCTCTCGTGCTAATACAGCTAATGACGTATGTCAACCCACGCTTACCCCTTCCCTGTCATATTTCGTGAAACTTCGCCCACACGTAAGTCTTGTTTCCCCCCCCCCCCCCCCCAACTTCCCATCCCAACAAAAAATACGCACAGATGTTCACTAATTGTATCATTCAAGGTCATACATTAGAATTAAGAAATGCCAATCCTATTGTTTCAAGGTCGTATCTCTGATGTATATGTGGCAATTTCTGTGTACGGGTTTTTTTTTCCCCTTTTTTTTAAATCTTGTCTGATCTGGTTATAGAATTGGTTTATTTACTGATTTTCTTTTCTGCAACTCTGTTGTGAAAAAAAAAACAACAATGTATCGGCAGCCAAAAAACGGTCGGTCCGACAGTTAACCCATAGTGCCAATATCGATTCGACTATCGGTCGCTCCCTACAACAATCGGCCGATCCGATATTAACCGATAGTGCCAATATCGGTCCGATACCGATCCTATTATCGGTCGCTCCCTAGTGTGAAGATGAAACAAAAATTTGAACCATCAGTACACCCATAGTTCTAGTTCATCAGTACATTAGTACACGTATAGTTTTAATGTATCAGTACACGTATAGTTTTAATGTATCAGTACACGAATAGTTTAAGTGTATCAGTACATTAGTACACGTATAGTTTTAGTAAATCAGTACAAGTATAGTTCTAGTGTATCAATACATTATTACTCGTATAGTTCTAGTGTATCAGAACATTATTACACGTATAGTTCTAGTGTATCAGTATTTTTTTCATGTTTAACTAAAAGAACACACACACACACACATACACACACATATTCACTAACATAAAAATAAAACACACACACACAACCACATACACAGGCTCGAGCACACACCTACACTAGCAACTGAACACAGAACGCTTACAATACAATGACGCAAAACGCACACACACACATACAAACAATTATGCAAATACTAACACACATGCACACCCGCAGCCAATAACACACCCAAACGTTTAAAAACTCAAATGTTAGGTTTCATCAGCATCAAAACACACAACCACCACACATACTCATACACACTAATATGTTCCAGATGACATGAGGTATTAGGTATAGGACATAAGTATTCGGTATATGACATGGGGTATTCATTATGTGACACGAGGTATCCGCTACATGACATGAGGTGTTCAGTATGTGAAATGAGGCATTTGGTATATGGCATGAGGTATTCTGTATATGACGTGAGGTATTCTATATATATGTAGTGAGATATTGGGTATAAACATGAAGTACTCGGTGTGTGTATGACATGTTGTACCTGTAAGTAGCATAATCTATTTGTAGGTGACATCAGGTATCCGGTATGTGACAATAGTATTTTGCATTGAGCCATTCCTCGATAATTTAAAAAAAAAAATATATTTGTTACCAGCTCCGGAAGCCTTAACATTGAGTTCCAGATAGTGATCAACACCACAGTGAACACCAGCCCACAGACCGCAGTAGCAAGCGTGATAGACGTCATCCGAACCAGCATAACGATTGGTGGGCAATCCTACAATACGCTAACAGGTGGGTTCGTATATCTTCATCCAGTGGCGTAATTAGGGAGAAAAGGGGGGGGGGGGAATCAGTCGGTGCTGATGGTTCTTCCCGGACGGGACTTACTTGGCCACCGGACAGGTGGCGACAGTTTAACCACTTCCGTTGTTTGCACCTGCACCACAAACGTTAGCTACGCTCCTTTCTTAAGTAATTAAAAGTGACCGATCATAAATTAACGCGCACTTTGTTTTTGTCACTTTTTACTATTCTAAAACTTGCAAATTACTATTGAATTCCTGGAAATTAGATGTATATATATATTTTTTTTTTCTGATTAGCAAATAGCGATAACTTAAAGTATTTTTCAAAGTAAAATATTGTTCAAAACAACGGACAATTTTACATTAATGTGGCGGTACGGTATGCCGAATAACAAGATCATAGTACTAAAAAAAAAAAACTACGGTGAACATTTTGGGCTAAAAATGCAAAGGAAAATTTGCAGGAAGCGTATGCTATGGTACATGTAATCAAAGTATGATAATTAATTATAAACAGTTTGGGCATTATGTCATTGCGAAAAGCTGTATTTATTTCTCATTTGAATGTCGGTTGGGGTCAAAGCACGGCTATAATTAGAACTGTATAGCAACTGACCCATTCCCCCCCCCCTCATTACCCCATTTTCACAGCCAAATGAGTAAAAGAATTGGTTTTTTTTTTCACAAGGCTCTGTGGATATGTGGAGATGAATCTTAGCAGCTATGGTGAACTACCTCACCTGTGGTCCTCACCCCACCCCCTTTCCCCACACCCCCCCCCCATGTTATGGTCCAAATGTAGAAAAAAAAGGGGGTCGGGAGTGTACTGCAATACTGTTATAACACTGGTTACAGCGATATCATCTTAATACTGGTTATTGGTTTATATGATCCAGAGATTTAAATAAAACTTGTCATACATAGAAGCTATAGAGAGTTTACTATAAATAATTTGCGTCTCAATTCTGTCTGCTGCGCAATCGAAAGTAAGAATACTGTTTCCTGTTTAAATATTAAAGGCATCTTACATGAGTGTCCCCTTCGGTAAATAATAATAATAATAAACAAAAAAAAATGCATGTAGCATAAAACAGACCTATAAAATAGCATTGACCTTTTCATTATAACCTGAAATATTAAACAATGGTATATGCAAAGGTCTGTTTTGCAGGGTTCAAAGTAATGTATTGACGTTGTTCTATTATGAACAGATACATGTACCCTTCTGGAACCAGTCTGTACTGCAGCACAGACTACTTGCCGAAAGGATTCAGACGGTAAAGCCTACTGCCCGTAAGTATAATGTGCCCGACGATACTGTGCCCGACTAAACTGTGCCCGTCTATACTGTGCCCGACTATACTGTGCCCGTCTATACTGTGCCCGACTAAACTGTGCCCGTCTATACTGTGCCCGACTATACTGTGCCCGACTATACTGTGCCCGTCTATACTGTGCCCGTCTATACTGTGCCCGACTAAACTGTGCCCGTCTATACTGTGCCCGTCTATACTGTGCCCGTCTATACTGTGCCCGTCTATACTGTGCCCGACTAAACTGTGCCCGTCTATACTGTGCCCGTCTATACTGTGCCCGTCTATACTGTGCCCGACTAAACTGTGCCTGTCTATACTGTGCCCGTCTATACTGTGCCCGCCTATACTGTGCCCGCCTATACTGTGCCGGACTAAACTGTGCCCGTCTATACTGTGCCCGACTATACTGTGCCCGTCTATACTGTGCCCGTCTATACTGTGCCCGGCCATACTGTGCCCGGCCATACTGTGCCCGGACATACTGTGCTCGTATGTTTTAGATCTACCTATTGGATCTACCTTATTGCTACCGAATCCCACTCTAAAGGATAACAACGCTGTCCGGTGCAGCACTGCAGGGACTGATATTCCATCATTACTATAAAAGATATGTGCCGAAAATGTAAAAAAACTAAACTGTGCCCGTCTATACTGTGCCCGTCTATACTGTGCCCGTCTATACTGTGCCCGTCTATACTGTGCCCGACTAAACTGTGCCTGTCTAAACTGTGCCCGTCTATACTGTGCCCGACTATACTGTGACCGACTTTACTGTGCCCGTCTATACTGTGCTCGACTATACTGTGCCCGTCGTCTATACTGTGCCCGTCTATACTGTGCCCAGTTATACTGTGCCCGGCTATACTGTGCTCGTATGTTTTAGATCTACCTATTGGATCTACCTTACTGCTACCGAATCCCACTCTAAAGGATAACAACGCTGTCCGGTAATGATTCTATCATTACTATAAAAGATATGTGCCGAAAATGTAAAAAAATAAATTGCTATGAAGTCACAGAATTATTTGTTACATGTTAGCGGCTACTTCCAGCTGAGGTCATCTCCCTGACTTCCAAGAAATTAAAAGCTCGCAATGTAGCTTTTTTTTTTTGCTTTGTAAACAAAATGTTCATTACTTTCTGTATGTTTTTTTTTTCCCGATTCTTTAAGCGAGAAGAATTAAACATTTATATTTTAGCAGGAAGTTGAAGAATTAGTAAATACATAAATTGTGTGTGAATGTTAAATTACCGAGATATTAGTGTAATAGTGGGACGGACGATAGTGTGTGAAAATGTGCCTTATACTTTCCTATATTCATTAAAGTGTTCAACATAGTTTAAAGCTCTTATATCGGCAAAATGTTGTAGTTTGAACGTTTTAATCGTTAATGTTTCACAATACGAATTTAAAATACTCAGAAAATTAAATAACATACACATTTGAGTTTATTTCAACCACAAAGTTTTACTACATCCTTTGGTTTAATCCCATTACATTGGCTATTGCAGAATATAAAAATATATCTTTGAATGCTTTTGCATTGGAACTAGAATAATAAATATTAGTGTTTTGTTTTTAATAAGAATTTATCGTAAAACCTTATACAATCTAATTGTCAAGGCCGTAGCCAGAATTTTGTTTTTTTTTGGGGGTGGGGGGGGGGCGGGGGCTGCGCGGTTTGGGGGGGGGGCTGTGCGGAGAGCTTTACATAAGAAAAAATTGGACCGCAATGATAAAGAAGTATATTTTATAATAGAATTTAATTTTTAGAACCAAGCACCCCTTTCCTTGGCTACAGCCTTGCTAATTGTTAATAATATTTTTTATTGTTCTTTTCAGTGCCAAGTCAAGCTCTGCTAGTAAGTACCCTGTGTGTCCACCAATATTTTTACACGTTTTTATTAATTCTATTTTTTTTTCAAAACAATTCATGTGTGTCCCTTTCAAATCCAGTTGTTTAATGTTCAAACATTTTCCACTGACACAGAGCTTTCTTTCATTCATTTAACATTTTCGCGTCTGCTAGTAAACATTAAGGTGGTCCACGGGACTGAATATAGCTCGGGGGCCGGAAAAGTCAATTAAAAAAAAAAATCAAATTACACTTAAAAATGTAACTTGCACAACGAGCCACAAAAGCTAGCTACGGCTCTGGGTTTGGGGGTCTCACTTCAACCCTGGAATTTGTGAATGTTTTTTTTTTTTTTTTGGGGGGGGGGGGGGTGAAGATGGGAACAGCTTTTTGTCACTACGAAATGCACACGTTCTATTGTCATGTATACCCTCCAAGCCAACGTTTTAAAAACGTGTTGATAAGATTCCGGTCTTTTTTTCCCCCAACAGAAACTCCGCTGATTGTTAGTTTGATCTTCGGACTTCCGCTGTTTGCTTCCTGGTGGATATCATCATATTAGTCTCTGTTGTGGCTGATGAAGGAAACACATCTGGCAACAAACAGGTTTGTATTGGAATACTTTAAAAAAATATTTTTGTTGGTCGTTACTTTAATATTACGAGGCGTAGGCCAGGATAAAGACTTCAGCACTTCGTTTTGTGGTTGATTTTGATCATTTATCGATTACAACCGATGATACTGCCTGACTATTTCCACCAAATAGGGCCCCCATCAGGCTACATACATCGACCATTTCTAACAGTTTGATGTAATTGACGAGGACCCATAGAGACAAGGTCAATTTGACATTATGTGTCTGGGCTGATTCCCACTAGCTATGGGCCTGACGTAACAGTGTTTTTGTTTTGGGATAAGCCATTGTTCATGTTTTTTTTTTTAGCGTTTTAGTAGTGGTAGGGGTCTCAAGTACACCCCCCCTTACAATCTCCCAATACACCGGGTAAAGTTTCAGGTAGTCCTCTTAGTGAAGCTGAGCATTGGACATCCTTGCATCTTTTAATTCAATCTCTACTGTTCATTTTCTTTACTTTTGCTTTGGCCTCCCTATTTTACTTTTGGTCCGTCGCTTTAGGTGAAAAGTATTTAAAAAAAAACAACATAATACTATTTATTTGATAATTTTTTTTTCGGAAAAAAAAATGGAATAGAAAAGTTATTATTTTGTTTAAGGTTTGAACCCTAGCCTTTAACTTCATCCGTTACGGTACAACCAATGTGCAAAAATATTTCCGATCATAAACGTCTTCCATTGTTGACCTAATTTAATTTTTGTTGTGTTTCACTTTTCTTTTCTCTCCACAGATTCATCAGCCCAACGACCAACACAACATTTAAAATATTCTTTTACTATGTACACTACTTGACACCGACTTAATGGCCTATTAGAACATACAAATAATTATAGAAAAAAAAAATACTAGACACTCTAGAAGACGGTACAGTCGGGTAGAGTGTCATTTATATTGATTAAGTTTTATACTTATAAAGACTTAGCTGAACACTGAAAACAAACAACAAATAGTATTGAAAACGTGATGTATTAAATTGTCCTACCGTACCACTGAATGTATACATATTGTACTGGACGAGCATCGCTGTAGAAAAAGTTCTCCACTATTTTCTAAAAATTAATGACGTCATTATTGGCTCGATGTTTATGTCCAGTAATTTGTCGCAATAAGTTTATTAGTTGAAAAACAATAATAACAACACAATATTGCGAGGGAGGAGGGGTGGGTGGGGGAGAGGGAGAAACGGTTATCGCGTACAGCAAAACATATATTGAATCATATTCTGTACACCAGACCACAGAGTACCACAGAGTATTGCAGAGTACCATGCTAACCTTTCTCGTTACTGAAAGTCTTAGTTTCCAAAAAAATCATGACGTGTCAAGTGATTCTTGTAAATATTTTTGTCACATATTTAAGTACATTTATCTTAACTTGACTGCTAACCAATTTGTGTATTTGGTTAGAAATTGAATGATATATGTTTACTTTTAAACTTCTGAGTTACTTAATATATTTTTTTACTTCCACTGTAAATGTGTAGTCTACTTAATGCATGTCCAATGAGCTAGTGAACCGTAACTAACTGAATTATAACATGTGAAATACGATCTTTTAAAGTTATAACAATAAAAAACCAAAAACTGAATGCACATAGAATATTCTGCAAAAAAAATAATTAAACATAGCAGTAAGATGAGTTGTGTATACGATTTAAAATAAATAACGAAACAATCACAAATCAAATATATAATCCTCATCTGATAGTCTCAATATTAAATTTTTTTTTATATATCTTGATCTTGTCAAAATTAAAACTACCCAGTGATTTCTGATTTTTGATTTTATGAAATGGACAATAAGCATATCTGTGATAGAAATTTATTTATTTTTTTTTAACTTTCCGTCCACAAACTAAACTTTTATTTGTTAATGTGTGATATTATTATTTTAAATTTGATAATTCATTGATAAAATGTTTTTTTTTTTAAAATTAACCATACATTTTTTTTATTACTGTAATGCTTGCTGACAAAAACAACAGCCTTAATTGATTTCTTTGTGTAACGATGCCTTTGTTGTTATTTTTAATACGTGTCAAGTTTTCCGATTGTGTTGTTTGTTAGTTCCTTGTGTTTATCTTGTTTAGGTCAAAAATGAAAGTAACAACTAATTTTAATAAAGTATGATAAATGTACACTTACACACATACTTTATCTCAGGCTGACTCTCTCTCTCTCTCTCTCTCTCTCTCTGTCTCTTTCTCTCTCTCTCTCTCTCTCTCTGTCTCTCTCTCTCTCTATCTCTCTCTCTCTCTCTCTCTCTCTCTCACACACACACAAACACCATTTTTACAGACGTCCATATATGGTAATATACAGACAACGATTCCAATCAGCCGAAGCGGGGTTTTGGTAATATATGCAGAGGATGTGTGTGTGTGTGTGTGTGTGAGAGAGAGAGAGAGAGAGAGAGAGAGAGAGAGAGAGAGAGAGAGAGAGAGAGAGAGAGAGACTTTTACACAAGTAAAAACACTCTTGTGTTAAAAACGGAAGTGTTTATTAGAAAACAGACAACATCAAGATGGACTACCTTATTTTTACGCATGTCTACCTACGAATGTAAAAAAATAAAAAAATAGTCCGTTTAAAAAAACAAACAAAACCATTGGACTAGAATTAGGAAAACTATATTGCATTCTGTTCTGCAGGGCCGGATAAACCATTAGGTTAACCAGACTATAGCCTTGAAAAAAACAACAACAAATGGCTCCGGTTTATCAGATTAAATAAGAATTGACCGCAATGTTTCACCTCCAGCTTCATACACAAAACCTACAATCGACATAGTCATGAAATCTGAGTATCTCCTGCATCTAATAACAGGCTTAACACATTATGTGAAATAAGGTGGGACATTTATTGATACATTTCACGTTTAATGATACATTTTGTCACGTTATTCTCAAAATTAGGCTTTTTATAATTACCAGCATTTTGCTCCATTTAAATTACCCAAAATAGGCTCTTTATAATCAAAAGTGCTAGGCCCTTTATAATTACTAGGGAGCGACCGATATGCCTTTTTACCGATAGTCCGATACCGATATTTTCCCCCAGCATATACCGATACCGATATTTTATTTTTAGGGGCTGTCCATTATTTATGTCAACAAATTTTTGGCGATTTTTACCCCCCCCCCTTGTCAACAACTTGTCAAACTTTCCGAGACCCCCCTATAAAATTACGTCAACATTTGATTACCCCCCCCCCTAAAAAGGTGCCTTCCAAAATGTTTATGTGGCAAAATTAGTAGGAATATAGTTAGTTTAATTAAAATACTGAATGTTAAGCGAGTGTGTAACACAGAACTACAAACGCTGCTTAATTTTCCTATTTATATTAAATTTAAAAAAGTAACATTGTTGACGTCAACTTTTCTTGACCTCCCTCACCTCCCCCTTGTCAACAATTGTCAAAAATTTTCTGACCCCCCCCCCCTATTTTGTTGACGTAATTAATGGACAGCCCCTTAAGCAACAACAATGCCAATTGCCAAACACGTGTTTCTCTCGTGCTATAATACAGCTAATGACGTATGTCAACCCATGCTTACCCCTTTCCTGTCATATTTCATGACGCTTCGCCCACACATAAGTCTTGTTCCCCCCCCCCCCCAACTTCCCATCCCAACAAAAAATACGCACAGATGTTCACTAATTGTATCATTCAAGGTCATACATTATAATTAAGAAATGCCAATCCTATTGTTTCAAGGTCGTATCTCTGATGTATACGTGACAATTTCTGTGTACGGGTTTTTTTTTTCCTTTTTTTTTAAAAAATCTTGTCTGATCTAGTTATAGAATTGGGTTATTTACTGATTTTCTTTTCTGCAACTCTGTTGTGAAAAAAAAAAATGTATCGGCAGCCAAAAAACGGCCGGTCCGACAGTTAACCCATAGTGCCAATATCGGTTCGACTATCGGTCGCTCCCTAGAACAATCGGCCGATCCGATATTAACCGATAGTGCCAATATCGGTCCGATACCGATAGCGATCCGACTAAAGTGTAGACATAAAAACATGTATCAGTAAACTACAACAAAGGGGAAAATTAAAAATTGTTATTCCCATTTACTCTGATTAGAATGGCGGGTAGAAAACTTATCCAAACTTCCCAAATCCTATCAGAGGGCCCGTTGTCTAGCTAGGCAAGGACGTCCAGCCCCTGTTGCTAGTTACGTCACTGTTGTGGGGAGTGCTTCGCATCGAAACGTTGTTGTCTGTTTCCTAAGGCAAGTAGGAAGTCGTGCCGACGCTTGTTTCACACGTGACACCACGGGCGGTAAAAACATTCCGTTCTATTTTCTGAACTGCAGATCATATGTGAGGGGGAGGGGGTAATATAGGTAACCTCAATATCGCCCTATAAGAAAATCAATAATTATAATGCTAAATATGTCACACTGAAAACGTGATAAAAAATTATTCGTTTAAGTAAATGAAAAAAATATAAATAGTTTAACTAGAACCTTACGCACTTGAGTATAGCACACAGAAGTTCTACGATTTCATGTAATGTGTGGGGAAGACTCGACTATTGCGCGATTACAAAAAATAATAAAAAAAAAACATTAAATATATTTTTCAACAGAATGTTAAGCGAACAGAATATTTGAACTTTACATGGGAAAAGAACTTGTCCGAATCAATGTTCACTCAAAATTTTAGATTTATTTTTGCAAAAACTTTAGAATGTGGGCAACTAAACAATATATACTGGTGTCAAAATAACGAAACATGTGTGTGTTCTGGTTTCACGTGTGTGAGACGATTGGTGTGTGCACAGCTTTACAGGAACTTTGATCTAAACAGGCTACAAAATACAACATGATAATGTTACTGAATTTTCTTGTTCCAAAAAAAAAAACAAAAAAAAAAAAAAAATTTATAAAGACTCATAAAAATGAAGATTTATCCACTTTGAATAAAAAAAAATTTGTAAAACATGTCCTGTCTTTATTAAATTGATTATATCTTTTACTATCAAAATATAATATTACTACCAAAATATAATAATGATATCAAAATATAATATTGATATCAAAAAAAGTTTCTTGATGTTTGTAATTTTAAAACTATTTTAAATACCAATATCATAAAAGATAAACAGTATCACAATAGTGTTAACAAAAAAAGAAATGTTCAAACTAGGCATTGTGAAAATAAAAATGTTTGTCTACTCTATGGGATGAAAATAGTGAACTGCTCAAAGGCTGGCAAATGTGTAAGACCGGCATTGGAAACCTATGCTGCATCTTCTTCTATATGAATGCTAGTAACGGAGTTTCTGAATAGTGTCACTTACAGAAAGTTTCCCGCTCATATATTCTCGGGCTCGTTCGTGAAAATTCGAGCCCAAATATCCACGGCCCAGTGGTTTCCAAGAACAGCGAATACTTAACACGGATTGAAGAGACGATACGATATTGCAGCTCGTCACGGATCATTATTTATATATCATGTTCCGTCCATTTTAGAACATAGCAGCACATTCTTTGTTTCGGGGGGAATTCGTTGGAGCAATGCCACACATCTACCGATGACGTAAATATTGCACGGCAGCAGGATTGGATAATAGGAAGGGGATCGAACGATTTCCCGCTCAAACCTCAGAAGTTACTTCGCCAGTGACTGACCGTTAGCCCTGTGTCGTCAAGCACTTAGTCAAAAGTAAGAAAATTCAAAGTGATATATTTACAAAAAAGAAAAGCTACGAATCAAATGTTATGCTAAGATATTCATTGAGTTTTCTAGCTATAAAAATATGCAAAGTAAATTATTTCAACAGAGAAACTATTTTATAATCACATTTTCTAAAATAAATAAACGAGATGAATTTATATTACGATTAAGTTAGTTTTATTTTTTCTTTAATTACTTTGATGATATTCAAATAATCACAACAAGAGATTCTGTAATTGCTCAGCAATAGGCAGACCGAAAAGGAACCGCATTTCTGATTTCGAATTACGGGAACAAAGGTAACATTTCAAGAATGGTGACTTGTCGAACTGTCTTGAAGCTGATGGTCTTAATTTATGCGCTAGGTAAGCCAATCTCTTTTCGGTTTCATTATGATCCACTTGTTTCACATTGAGTCATTTATTGTATATGTGAGACGAAAGACCGAATGGTGTAGATACTGAGAGTCCTGGGTTCGATCCTCTGTGAGAACCATGGGAATTTTTCCCATGTGAAGTATGTTTCAAAGTCGTCCCACAAGTCCACCCAGCTAAAGGTTGGGGAAGTAAAGGGCGGCTGGGCGTTGTTCTAAACTTCAATTACCTCGATGGCCCGCTATAGCTAAGGGAATTTTACTTTTTTACATTTATATATGTAACAGCTTGACGTGTTTTCTTGAGCTCCCTGTGTAGCGATGGGGCTTCGTATATTACCACCATCACACTTTTCTGGGGAAGGGGGAAGAGGGCTACAACAGGACTTAATTTCCCAGACTTTCTAACCGTTGATGTTAAATAAATATTATGGATAACAACTATTTAAAGAATGTGATAAAAAAAAGGTCTAAATTTCACACGACAAAATTGTATGAAACTGAATGTCATTATGGCCTTCAGGTGCTGGGAAAAAAGTTGCTGTCTGCAAGGCAGTTACTCCATCTTTGAGGGCTCTCGGAAAACGTACCTTTTTGGGGCTCTACTGTTTATCAACAACTCTCTCTCTCTCTCTCTCTCTCTCTCTCACTCTCTATCTATCTATCTATCTATCTATCTATCTATCTATCTATCTATCTATCTATCTATCTATCTATCTATCTATCTATCTATCTATCTATCTATCTATCTATCTATCTATCTATCTATCTATCTATCTATCTATCTATCTATCTATCTATCTATCTATCTATCTATCTATCTATCTATCTATCTATCTATCTATCTATCTATCTATCTATCTATCTATCTATCTATCTATCTATCTATCTATCTATCTATCTATCTATCTATCTATCTATCTATCTATCTATCTATCTATCTATCTATCTATCTATCTGTCTGTCTGTCTGTCTGCCTGTCTGTCTATCTGCCTGTATGTCTGTCTATCTATCTATCTATGTAACATTTTAACCTTTAGCCATATTTCGAAACCTTTTTTTAAATACCTTATTCCTACGGATTGTCAAATTAGACGCCCCCCCCACCACCACCCACCGCGACTGTTGGACGTTTTTTTTTTTTTGCCATAGCTCAGAAAAAAAAATGATTTTCATCTATTGCCTGAAAATATTTTACAACATTCTTTTAACTCAAGATGTTTTGAATAGATCTAAAAGAAATTCAATGAATATGATTTCACACACTGGGTTGGGTGGACGGGGGGGGGGGAAGATCTCCGATCAACACGGGTTCAAATCAGGTGATTTGCTGATTAGGACGGGTTCTGATTAATCAGGAGATTTTCTGAATAGGACGGGTTCAAATCAGGTGATTAGCTTACTAACAAGGTTCAATAAGGTGATTAGTTGATAAACCGGGTTCAAATCAGGTGGAGGAAGGTTATATGAGGAGCTCTGATATCTTGTTACCTTGTCTACTATTTCCGTTACGCTGTATCCAGTTACGACTTTTACTGACCCCCTGGAGAACAATGTGTTGTGACGTTGAAATTATTGAACGACCAAACGAAAGAACGACAGCTGGAATATATACCTGAAATGTACTATGAGGCGTGCCCGGCGATTGTCGGGAAGGCGAAAATATTCTCTAAATACTTATAAAGTTATAAATATAAAACCGGGCTTACATATATTTCAAGTGTATTACCTTACATTGTGTAGCCCAGTAGATCTCAAACTGTGGGTCGCTGATGAATGTCAGGTGGGTCACGACAAACGTTTAAATTTATATGTATATGATTGAGGAGGTATATCCGCGTAAATTTATCTATATCTACAATATATTCAGCTTGGGTGAGGACTGATTGCAAATTGGAAAGGTCATGTGTTATGCGTCGAAAAAGCAACAACGAAAATCTGACACCTACAAGACAGTGGAATACACATGGACGGCACTGAACAGGTGGAATACACATGGACGGCACTGAACAGGTGGAATACATATGGACGGCATTGAACAGGTGGAATACATATGGACGGCATTGAACAGGTGGAATACATATGGACGGCATTGAACAGGTGGAATACATATGAACGGCAGTCACGGCATTGAACAGGTGGAATACATATGGACGGCATGGAAGAGGTGGAATAGATATGGACGGCATTGAACAGATAGAATACATATGGATATCATGGAACAGGTGGAATACATATGGACGGCATTGAACAGGTGGAATACATATGAACGGCAGTCACGGCATTGAACAGGTGGAATACATATGGAGGGCATTGAACAGGTGGAATACATCTGGACGGCATTGAACAGATAGAATACATATGGATAGCATGGAACAGGTGGAAAACATATGGACAGCATTGAACAGGTGGAATACATCTGGACGGCATTGAACAGGTGGAATACATCTGGATAGCATGGAACAGGTGGAATACATATGGACGGCATTGAACAGGTGGAATACATCTGGACGGCATTGAACAGGTGGAATACATATGGACGGCATTGAACAGGTGGAATACATCTGGACGGCATTGAACAGGTGGAATACATCTGGACGGCATTGAACAGGTGGAATACATATGAACGGCAGTCACGGCATTGAACAGGTGGAATACATATGGAGGGCATTGAACAGGTGGAATACATCTGGACGGCATTGAACAGGTGGAATACATATGGACGGCATTGAACAGGTGGAATACATATGGACGGCATTGAACAGGTGGAATACATATGAACGGCAGTCACGGCATTGAACAGGTGGAATACATATGGACGGCATGGAAGAGGTGGAATAGATATGGACGGCATTGAACAGATAGAATACATATGGATAGCATGGAACAGGTGGAAAACATATGGACGGCATTGAACAGGTGGAATACATCTGGACGGCATTGAACAGGTGGAATACATCTGGATAGCATGGAACAGGTGGAATACATATGGACGGCATTGAACAGGTGGAATACATCTGGACGGCATTGAACAGGTGGAATACATATGGACGGCATTGAACAGGTGGAATACATCTGGACGGCATTGAACAGGTGGAATACATCTGGACGGCATTGAACAGGTGGAATACATATGAACGGCAGTCACGGCATTGAACAGGTGGAATACATATGGACGGCATGGAAGAGGTGGAATAGATATGGACGGCATTGAACAGATAGAATACATATGGATAGCATGGAACAGGTGGAAAACATATGGACGGCATTGAACAGGTGGAATACATCTGGACGGCATTGAACAGGTGGAATACATCTGGATAGCATGGAACAGGTGTAAATACATATGGACGGCATTGAACAGGTGGAATACATCTGGACGGCATTGAACAGGTGGAATACATATGGACGGCATTGAACAGGTGGAATACATCTGGACGGCATTGAACAGGTGGAATACATCTGGACGGCTTTGAACAGGTGGAATACATATGAACGGCAGTCACGGCATTGAACAGGTGGAATACATATGGAGGGCATTGAACAGGTGGAATACATCTGGACGGCATTGAACAGGTGGAATACATATGGACGGCATTGAACAGGTGGAATACATATGGACGGCATTGAACAGGTGGAATACATATGAACGGCAGTCACGGCATTGAACAGGTGGAATACATATGGACGGCATGGAAGAGGTGGAATAGATATGGACGGCATTGAACAGATAGAATACATATGGATAGCATGGAACAGGTGGAAAACATATGGACGGCATTGAACAGGTGGAATACATCTGGACGGCATTGAACAGGTGGAATACATCTGGATAGCATGGAACAGGTGGAATACATATGGAGGGCATTGAACAGGTGGAATACATCTGGACGGCATTGAACAGGTGGAATACATATGGACGGCATTGAACAGGTGGAATACATATGGACGGCATTGAACAGGTGGAATACATATGAACGGCAGTCACGGCATTGAACAGGTGGAATACATATGGACGGCATGGAAGAGGTGGAATAGATATGGACGGCATTGAACAGATAGAATACATATGGATAGCATGGAACAGGTGGAAAACATATGGACGGCATTGAACAGGTGGAATACATCTGGACGGCATTGAACAGGTGGAATACATCTGGATAGCATGGAACAGGTGGAATACATATGGACGGCATTGAACAGGTGGAATACATATGGACGGCATTGAACAGGTGGAATACATATGGACGGCATTGAACAGGTGGAATACATATGAAAGGCAGTCACGGCATTGAACAGGTGGAATACATATGGACGGCATGGAAGAGGTGGAATAGATATGGACGGCATTGAACAGATAGAATACATATGGATAGCATGGAACAGGTGGAAAACATATGGACGGCATTGAACAGGTGGAATACATCTGGACGGCATTGAACAGGTGGAATACATCTGGATAGCATGGAACAGGTGGAATACATATGGACGGCATTGAACAGGTGGAATACATCTGGACGGCATTGAACAGGTGGAATACATATGGACGGCATTGAACAGGTGGAATACATCTGGACGGCATTGAACAGGTGGAATACATCTGGACGGCATTGAACAGGTGGAATACATATGAACGGCAGTCACGGCATTGAACAGGTGGAATACATCTGGACGGCATTGAACAGGTGGAATACATATGGACGGCATTGAACAGGTGGAATACATATGGACGGCATTGAACAGGTGGAATACATATGAACGGCAGTCACGGCATTGAACAGGTGGAATACATATGGACGGCATGGAAGAGGTGGAATAGATATGGACGGCATTGAACAGATAGAATACATATGGATAGCATGGAACAGGTGGAATACATATGGACGGCATTGAACAGGTGGAATACATCTGGACGGCATTGAACAGGTGGAATACATATGGACGGCATTGAACAGGTGGAATACATCTGGACGGCATTGAACAGGTGGAATACATCTGGACGGCATTGAACAGGTGGAATACATATGAACGGCAGTCACGGCATTGAACAGGTGGAATACATATGGAGGGCATTGAACAGGTGGAATACATCTGGACGGCATTGAACAGGTGGAATACATATGGACGGCATTGAACAGGTGGAATACATATGAACGGCAGTCACGGCATTGAACAGGTGGAATACATATGGACGGCATGGAAGAGGTGGAATAGATATGGACGGCATTGAACAGATAGAATACATATGGATAGCATGGAACAGGTGGAAAACATATGGACGGCATTGAATAGGTGGAATACATCTGGACGGCATTGAACAGGTGGAATACATCTGGATAGCATGGAACAGGTGGAATACATATGGAGGGCATTGAACAGGTGGAATACATCTGGACGGCATTGAACAGGTGGAATACATATGGACGGCATTGAACAGGTGGAATACATATGGACGGCATTGAACAGGTGGAATACATATGAACGGCAGTCACGGCATTGAACAGGTGGAATACATATGGACGGCATGGAAGAGGTGGAATAGATATGGACGGCATTGAACAGATAGAATACATATGGATAGCATGGAACAGGTGGAAAACATATGGACGGCATTGAACAGGTGGAATACATCTGGACGGCATTGAACAGGTGGAATACATATGGACGGCATTGAACAGGTGGAATACATATGAACGGCAGTCACGGCATTGAACAGGTGGAATACATATGGACGGCATGGAAGAGGTGGAATAGATATGGACGGCATTGAACAGGTGGAATACATCTGGACGGCATTGAACAGGTGGAATACATATGAACGGCAGTCACGGCATTGAACAGGTGGAATACATATGGAGGGCATTGAACAGGTGGAATACATCTGGATAGCATGGAACAGGTGGAATACATATGGAGGGCATTGAACAGGTGGAATACATCTGGACGGCATTGAACAGGTGGAATACATATGGACGGCATTGAACAGGTGGAATACATATGGACGGCATTGAACAGGTGGAATACATATGAACGGCAGTCACGGCATTGAACAGGTGGAATACATATGGACGGCATGGAAGAGGTGGAATAGATATGGACGGCATTGAACAGATAGAATACATATGGATAGCATAGAACAGGTGGAAAACATATGGACGGCATTGAACAGGTGGAATACATCTGGACGGCATTGAACAGGTGGAATACATCTGGATAGCATGGAACAGGTGGAATACATATGGACGGCATTGAACAGGTGGAATACATCTGGACGGCATTGAACAGGTGGAATACATATGGACGGCATTGAACAGGTGGAATACATCTGGACGGCATTGAACAGGTGGAATACATCTGGACGGCATTGAACAGGTGGAATACATATGAACGGCAGTCACGGCATTGAACAGGTGGAATACATATGGAGGGCATTGAACAGGTGGAATACATATGGACGGCATTGAACAGGTGGAATACATATGGACGGCATTGAACAGGTGGAATACATATGAACGGCAGTCACGGCATTGAACAGGTGGAATACATATGGACGGCATGGAAGAGGTGGAATAGATATGGACGGCATTGAACAGATAGAATACATATGGATAGCATGGAACAGGTTTGAAATTATATGGACGGCATTGAACAGGTGGAATACATCTGGACGGCATTGAACAGGTGGAATACATCTGGATAGCATGGAACAGGTGGAATACATATGGAGGGCATTGAACAGGTGGAATACATCTGGACGGCATTGAACAGGTGGAATACATATGGACGGCATTGAACAGGTGGAATACATATGGACGGCATTGAACAGGTGGAATACATATGAACGGCAGTCACGGCATTGAACAGGTGGAATACATATGGACGGCATGGAAGAGGTGGAATAGATATGGACGGCATTGAACAGATAGAATACATATGGATAGCATGGAACAGGTGGAAAACATATGGACGGCATTGAACAGGTGGAATACATCTGGACGGCATTGAACAGGTGGAATACATATGGACGGCATTGAACAGGTGGAATACATATGAACGGCAGTCACGGCATTGAACAGGTGGAATACATATGGACGGCATGGAAGAGGTGGAATAGATATGGACGGCATTGAACAGGTGGAATACATCTGGACGGCATTGAACAGGTGGAATACATATGAACGGCAGTCACGGCATTGAACAGGTGGAATACATATGGAGGGCATTAAACAGGTGGAATACATCTGGACGGCATTGAACAGGTGGAATACATATGGACGGCATTGAACAGGTGGAATACATATGGACGGCATTGAACAGGTGGAATACATATGAACGGCAGTCACGGCATTGAACAGGTGGAATACATATGGACGGCATGGAAGAGGTGGAATAGATATGGACGGCATTGAACAGATAGAATACATATGGATAGCATGGAACAGGTGGAAAACATATGGACGGCATTGAACAGGTGGAATACATCTGGACGGCATTGAACAGGTGGAATACATCTGGATAGCATGGAACAGGTGGAATACATATGGACGGCATTGAACAGGTGGAATACATCTGGACGGCATTGAACAGGTGGAATACATATGGACGGCATTGAACAGGTGGAATACATATGAACGGCAGTCACGGCATTGAACAGGTGGAATACATATGGACGGCATGGAAGAGGTGGAATAGATATGGACGGCATTGAACAGATAGAATACATATGGATAGCATGGAACAGGTGGAAAACATATGGACGGCATTGAACAGGTGGAATACATCTGGACGGCATTGAACAGGTGGAATACATCTGGATAGCATGGAACAGGTGGAATACATATGGACGGCATGGAAGAGGTGGAATAGATATGGACGGCATTGAACAGATAGAATACATATGGATAGCATGGAACAGGTGGAATACATATGGACGGCATTGAACAGGTGGAATACATCTGGACGGCATTGAACAGGTGGAATACATCTGGACGGCACTGAACAGGTGGAATACATATGAACGGCAGTCACGGCACTGAACAGGTGGAATACATATGGATGGCATGGAACAGGTGGAATACATATGGATGGCATGGAACAGGTGGAATACATGTGGACGGCATTGAACAGGTGGAATACATCTGGACGGCATTGAACAGGTGGAATACATATGGACGGCATTGAACAGGTGGAATACATATGGAAAATTTAAGACAGGTGGAATAGATAAAACGCTAGACTGCTGATTTCATCGGACTGTGACGTCACTAACATGGATTATTCTAGGGAAGTTATTCAATGATATATCATTGCTTGAGCCACATAATGGACAATTTCAAAGATACCCAATATCAAAATTGTATTTGAAACTATTACTTACTAAATGGTTTAACCCCCTCCCCCCCCAACTAGGTTCACCACTATTTTACGACCATTAGAATGATCTTGTTTAATTATTTTTTCTTTTTATTTCAATATTTTGAAAAAAATTTTAAAAGCTGGATCGACAAAATCTCTTTCCATTCATTTATATGACTTTACCACATTTGACGTTCTAACTGCTTATGATTGAACTGACAGAATGTAACCATTTCAACAAGTAAATGTGATGATGAAATAGAGTCATTCGCCCCCTGTAATTGCACCAGAGCAAGTAATGGGTCACTGAGTTTGACCCATGACCCATATGACCCATCAAGTTCTTGACCCAGACCTATCATGACCCATTGAATTTTGTTATTTTCAAGATGGCGGCCGTCGCCATAGAAACCATTTTGAAATAAAAAAAAATCGCGCGACGACGGGTTTTTTTTTTTTAGGGTCGGGCGGAGACTCAGGATGGGTCGTGGGTCAGGGAACATTGACCCACTACCCATGTGACCCATCCAATTTTGCGACCCATTTGACCCATGACCCATTGACCCATTATTGCTCTGACTTGCACAACCACGCAATAACCCCCCCCCTCCAACCCCGTTTTGGCGGGAAATTGATGCAACCAGCTTGGGCAGGCTGTCTTTAAAAGGAAATGTGCTGTGATTCACGAGAGACTGAGAGAAATGGTCACTAAGAGACCGGTAGTGACACTTGGAGAACACTCAGAGTAACAGTCAAGATAGACACCGAGAGATCAGAGGAATACCAGATATAGCAGAGAGAGAGAGAGAGAGAGAAAAGCAGGATAGAGACGAGCACAGTACAGGTGAGAGGAGCCGACCCAATTGCCAGTGCCAGACAAGAGATACAGCGGAGGTATTGCTGTGTACATGATCTTGTCGGGCCTCTAATTTATCTCCTTCGTTAATACTTCATAATATGTCCGCATTCTTTTAAGATCAACATCCCAACTGCCTCTTGAACACCACGCACCAAATGACACTTGGGAAAAACTCGCACATAGAAACACAGCGCTGCGCAAATCACAAACTAATACACAACAGCGAACACTTCAAATATCCAATCAGTAATAGGAACAATGTATTCATAAAAACAAAATAGTATAAGTTCAATCCATCAAATCTATAAAAATAATCATGGGAAAATAACACTAAAGTCCAGACAAATAGTATAGTCACCAACGGTTCAACTTTTACACTCGTGAACTAGCACCTGTCACATACGATAATCTCTTCCCTGTAGGTTAATTCCCTTCTCTACGTCCACCTACAACCACCTTCCCTCCTAACCCCTGATCTCCCCAACCAATTACAGCCATGCTCCACTGGTCACACCGGTCACTCTCCATTCACGACTAAGATCTTCTAACCTTTCACGATCAAACCCACGCCTTGCCATTCAAACACGCTAACTGACCCAACACAGCTCTCACACCCACATATGATATTCTGACAGCAGATATTCTTCTGCTGCGCAACTCACAAACTAATACACAACAATATAGAAGGAGACGAAGCATGGTAAATTGGTGCAGCGAGATCATTAACAACACGTCGCCTTAACACGCTGGGTCAGTTGTACGCACAATAGTCTTTGTTTTCGCCTGGACTATTATAACCTGTAGATTGTACTATTTGTAGACTGTGAAGAAATCTTGTATTATTCAACTAAAGAGCCCACGTGTCCTTGACATGGGCGTATTCATGGGGGGAGGGCATTTGCTCCCCCCCCCCTTAAATTTAAAAAAAATGTCATAAAGTTGTTATTTGGCGCCCCCCCCCCGCGGAAAATTTTTGTCCCCCCCCCCGGAAAAATTCCTAACGACGCCCAACGACCTTGAGTGCCTACCTGCAGAGATAGAAACTCTCAGCAATGCATTTCTAAATGACGGATACCGCTTCTGTAGTAAAATGTGTATGTGTGATACTTTCAAACTATTTTAATGAGACACTGCGATATTTTAATACTAGTGCACACATCCTGGCGGACGCTACTTCTAACTGCATGAGAAACTGGGGCACAAAAATAATGCACGAGTCGTATCTCCTCAGAAGGCGTAACTACTACTTCAATTATAGTGAAGTTATTATCCTCTAATGTCCACATTACTTAAAATATAATTATATTGGCATCACTAGTACAACACAAATGTCCAGTAATAAAAATGACAATATTTACCATTTCATTAATAATTTCTTTATTAAACACAACATGTCAAGGATGGCGACGGTGGTTTCTTTTATTTATTCACTTTACAAATAAGACATAGTTTTATAGAGAAACATCTACCCCCAATAACCGTCAGTGTCTTTTCTTTATTTACTTCCGTTTTTTTTATAACCCATTCAATTGGTGCGTTACCGTACTACAGGGAATCCCCTCTAACATATCTCTTTTCATGTTGACTAAAAACTCACAACATGCACTGAATACAGTAAATATAACAGAGTTATGACAGCACGTAAAGTTGAAAACTAATGTCGACGTTGATAAGTTGGGTGTACGAGTAGAACATTAACAGTCAACGTGTAGGCGACGTCGTTAGATCAGCTGGGTGTACGAGTAGAACATTAACAGTCAACGTTGAAGTCAACGTGTAGGCGACGTCGTTAGATCAGCTGAGTGTACGAGTAGAACAACAGCAACGTTGAAGTCAACGTGTAGGCGACGTCGTTAGATCAGTTGGGTGTACGAGTAGAACATTAACAGTCAACGTGTAGGCGACGTCGTTAGATCAGTTGGGTGTACGAGTAGAACATTAACAGTCAACGTGTAGGCGACGTCGTTAGATCAGCTGGGTGTACGAGTAGAACAACAGCAACGTTGAAGTCAACGTGTAGGCGACGTCGTTAGATCAGCTGGGTGTACGAGTAGAACAACATCAACAATCAACGTGTAGGCGACGTCGTTAGATCAGTTGGGTGTACGAGTAGAACATTAACAGTCAACGTTGAAGTCAACGTGTAGGCGACGTCGTTAGATCAGCTGGGTGTACGAGTAGAACATTAACAGTCAAAGTGTAGGCGACGTCGTTAGATCAGTTGGGTGTACAAGTAGAACATTAACAGTCAAAGTGTAGGCGACGTAGTTAGATCAGCTGGGTGTACGAGTAGGACATCAACAATCAACGTGTAGGCGACGTCGTTAGATCAGCTGGGTGTACGTGTAGAACATTAACAGTCAAAGTGTAGGCGACGTCGTTAGATCAGCTGGGTGTACGAGTAGAACATCAACAATCAACGTATAGGCGACGTCGTTAGATCAGCTGGGTGTACGTGCGGTGTGGTATATGCGCTGTAACTTTGTGTCTCCCTCGCAGGTAGTTATCATATCGTGCGGTGTATGCGTTGTATTTCATACGTTTCTTTGGTATTTCTGTGCATAGTTCATGGCAATAAAGGCCACATGTTCTTCTCTATTGCAGTATTTCGTATATTTCTTTCTTATCCCTTCTGTCGGACTTCGTTCATCCAACTTCAGCAGGCTTTCCCACTAGTTTTTTTTTTATAAAATGCATAATCAATTTCCATGTGTTTGTGTGTGTGTGCATATGTGTGTGTGTGTAATTGCGTACCCGATACATTGGTTAATGTAAAAACATATCGCTACATTCTTCAGAGAGTATTAATGTATTTACAGCAATTTGATAGATGTATTTACAATATGAACGCAATTTCGCTTATGTTCACTAGCGTAAAAATTGTACATCAAGCAGTGAATATACACTCCTTGCGTATTCTAGGTGCGCAACATCACAAAGTGCGAATTATTGTGCTTTTTAAAAATTTGGTTTTGTTTCTTATACTCATATTGCATTATTTCGTAATTTCAACTCAACTATTTACGTTATTCAAATAAATGCAGGAAATTATGAAATAATGCATATTATTAATAGCTTAATATATGTTGTATTAGGCTTGGTATAAAATATGGCGCCGTATATCATTATCATCTCATTTCCGGCATGTGATTTTGACGAGAATCACATGGGAGTCACTTCCTCTAAATAACCGTGAAGTATGAGGAAGAGATTAACAATGGGACTAAAACCATTAGAGTTTAATGAACGTTCAATGCTGGTGATTTCTTGGCATTAAGGGATTATGGCAAAAGTTAAACTTACTAAAACCAACTGGCCAAGAATTATTTCGATATTTAGGAATTTATCAAACGAAATTTAGCAAACAATGCATTAATTTAGTTATTGTGTGTCTAGCTTTAGAAGTTAAAATGTATTTTTTACGAAATAAACTGTTTACAATGTTTACTCCACTATATGAGTACTGTGTTTTAAAAAGCCTTGTACGCCGGAAGTGACTCCCATGTGATTTTTGTCAAAATCACATTCCGGAAATTTCTACCAAACCTTATTAAAAACGTTCAAGAAAAATGTTTGTTTGTACGATGGAAATGTGCGCATCGAGTTGCGCAGTGATGCGCAGTCTAAACAAATCTATTTTTAGTAATTTTTTTGTTTTTCTACCGAGCCTAATTAGACTAAGATTGTTAAGTATGATCTCACTGTGACTCACTTGTTTTTTGGCATCTTCCACAGGTGTTTCCAGAATTACAGCGACATCCACGACTACATACTCGAGTAAATTATTTGTGTTGTATATTTAAATATTTAAATATTACTAACATTTATTACTAGGTAATTCATCTCGCTCATATATATATATATACATACACACATATACATACACACATTTGTGGTACGACTTTGCACCTAATTTCCATGGGCCTCACCGAGGATCGAACCCAAGACTCTCAGGTCGACAGTCGAGTATTTACACCGCACGGCCATCCGTCCCGGGGACGGGTGGTCGTGCGGTGTAGAGCGCTTATTGTCGACCGGAGGGTCCCGGGTTCGAATCTAAATGAGAAACTTGGGATTTTTTCAGGTTCTCGTGATAGTCCCCAAGTCAACCCAGCTTTAAATGGGTACCTGACTTTAAGTTGGGGAAGTAAAGGCGGCTGGGCGTTGTGCTAACCACACAACCCCTTCATATGCCGAGGTTATAGAAACAGGTGAATTCTACACTTCATCTGCCCCGATGACCCGTTAGGGTTAAGGGAACTTTACTTTTTTTTTATATTCAAAAGAATGTTTTAATTAATCTATTATATTTTAAACTAAAGATTTTATTGAAATTATCCAATATCTCCCAATAGTATTTAAAACTGTCAGGACCATTATTTTATAGATCACTGCCTATTTAACAATGGACATTGTGGTTTGCCATATTCATTTCAAATATATATTTATATCCTACTTCAGCCAACACCGCTTCAACCTCTACTGACTCAACCAATACAGGTATTTACCTTGATGCAATAATAACTAAATATGTTTTACCTTGTACTGCTAGCGCATATAGAATGCTGGTTTATGTTTTTGCAGTAAGAAAACACTGAGAGAAAAAAAAACACATAGGCCTATATATATATATATATATTGTTCCATTGAGTGGTTCACTCGTCGAATGTTTCATGACAATCTGTTTTGAAACATGGATGAATTGTTCAGCATTGGTGACTAAATACTCCAGGTTGCATCTAAAGTGCAGTCAATTATTTCTAATGTCATGTTCTCTCAGTGAATTAAACATAGCACATCCTGTCTTTATATATATATATATATATATATATATATATATATATATATATATATTAGGGCTGTACCGGATTGTAATTTTTAGATCCTGCAGGATCGGAACCGGAATCGGATTTAATATTTGAATCCTGCCGGAATCGGAACAGGAACCGGATTATACCGAATTAAATAGTAATTTTTCCGAACGAAGTAGTAATTTCTCGCCTAACATAAAAAAGATATAAGAATGAAAAATAGAATAAAAATTTAGTTTTAAGTTCTAGATAGCAAAAAACAGTATTAACCATTTAGATCTTGAAGACTGTGACTAAAACCCCTTCCCCAATTTCAGTTAAGAAAGATAACTCTGTCAAAATAACAGGTTCTTCGTTTTAAAAAATTATTTTAATAAAGCTGTACCTAATTCTATTACAATCAAACAAAGAAATGGATAACATATCAGAGGTGTGCGGATCTTGAAATTTAGCGTCCGCGTCCGTCCGCGGATTTCTATCAATGATCCGCGTCCGCGACCGCGACCGCAGAATCTTACAACATTGGTCCGCAGTCAGTCCGCGCGTCCGCATTGCTGAAATTTAGCTGTTTAAATGACTTGAAATTTTTTATGGTAACGCTAAAGAAGATCCGCGTCAGTCCGCGAGTCCGCAACTTAACCATACGAAGCGTCCGCAACTTGACATCGAAAGAGCCGCATGCGGCTCGCGAGCCGCAGATTGCCGACCCCTGTTCTAGACTAAATACGATTCAAATCTTCCTTTTTAATATACTTGTTCTTACATATAGAACTAAAAGTGAACGACGTTATTGTAGTTTTAAAAAAGCAAAGGAAGTTATTGTTTTAATTTAATTGTATAGCGCTAAATATTTCAAAATTATGTTGCACTAAAAAAAATTTCTTACAAATTTCAAACAACAAAGAAATCCGGCTTAAATCCGGCACATTTTAACCGGAACCGGAATCGGAACCGGATTTGTTAAAACTGCCGAAATCCGGCTTAACAGGAACCGGAATCGGATTCCGGTACAGCTCTAATATATATATATATATATATATATATATATATATATATATATATATATATATATATAACCAATTTAGCTTCAACAACCAGTGTGCCAACTTCAACAACCAGTGTGACAACTTCAACAACCAGTGTGACAACTTCAACAACCAGTGTGCCAACTTCAACAAGCCAAACGACATCAACTACTGCGACCTCTACTGGCTCAACCAATACAGGTATTTTACCTCAATGCAGTAATAGATAAGTATATTCTACCATATATCTCTAGCAAATACAATATGCTTATTTTTTAAAGTTATAAGATAACACTATGAGAACAAATATTTAGGACCTTTATGTTTAAGATGATTTATTCACAGTTATCGCTGCGTTCAATATGACATTAAAAATAGAATTGGATATATCACAAATGAACTCCCCCCCCCCCCAATACCATAGGTCATTGCTGATGATTAGTCTTATATTTCATTTCAGTCTGTTTCGACATTGGTGACTTCATAGTTCAGATTGCATTTAAAGTGCCATCACTTATTTGTTATGTCCTGTCCAATTAATTAAAACCCGTCTACAAGTGTGTACTATCCTGTCCACATATTTATAATGTCCTATCTACTTGTGTGTAATGTCCTGTCCACATATTTATAATGTCCTGTCTACTTGTGTGTAATGTCCTGTCACCATATGTCAACATATTTATAATGTCCTGTCTACTTGTGTGTAATGCGCTAACAACATATTTGGAATGTGCTGTCTACTTGTGTGTAATGTCCTGTCAACATATTAATAATGTCCTGTCTACATGTGTGTAATGCGCTAACAACATATTTGGAATGTGCTGTCTACTTGTGTGTAATGTCCTGTCAACATATTAATAATGTCCTGTCTACATGTGTGTAATGCGCTAACAACATATTTGGAATGTGCTGTCTACTTGTGTGTAATGTCCTGTCAACATATTAATAATGTCCTGTCTACATGTGTGTAATGCGCTAACAACATATTTGGAATGTGCTGTCTACTTGTGTGTAATGTCCTGTCAACATATTAATAATGTCCTGTCTACATGTGTGTAATGCGCTAACAACATATTTGGAATGTGTTGTCTACTTGTGTGTAATGCGCTAACAACATATTTGGAATGTGCTGTCTACTTGTGTGTAATGTCCTGTCAACATATTAATAATGTCCTGTCTACATGTGTGTAATGCGCTAACAACATATTTGGAATGTGCTGTCTACTTGTGTGTAATGTCCTGTCAACATATTAATAATGTCCTGTCTACATGTGTGTAATGCGCTAACAACATATTTGGAATGTGCTGTCTACTTGTGTGTAATGTCCTGTCAACATAATTATAATGTCCTGTCTACATGTGCGTAATGTCCTGCCCACATATTTGTAATGTCGTGCCATCTCTATGTAAAACCCTGTCATCTCAATGTAATCCCTGTCATGTCTATGAAAATCCTGTTAACATGTTTGTAATTTCCTGTCCACTCAATGTAATATCTTGCTTGCCCACATATTTGTAATGCCTTACCCACTCACCACGCCGGTAATTATCATTTCTGTCTACAGCCACAACTACTACAGCCGCTTCAACAACCACCACAAGTACGACTACAACTACTCCCAAGATAGGTATAACTAAAAAATCACGTCCTTTTTTTTTCAACACAACGCATGACAGTAAATTTGCGAAACAAAGAATAGTCCTTTTTAAAAAAAAAATAATTTCGCTCATTGTCTTTTTAGAGCATTTTCGAAAAAAATGCTCTATTGTTCCCGTTTTGTCTGTCTGTCTGTCTGTCTGTCTGTCCGTCATCACCCTAGATCTCAACAACCATAAGTCCTAGACCCATGATGTATATATCGCTTTGTAGGTCTTGGCCTGCCATGTGTGCATCAAAAGTCCATTTCGCGATCTGACCTCTGAGGGCCGTAAAAGGGGGCTTATAAAGTACCGTTTTTTTACTATATAAGGTATATTAACAAAGGAGCGCCCTAGATCTCAGCAACCATAAGTTCTAGACCCATGATGTATATATCATTTTGTAGGTCTTGGCCTGCCATGTGTACATCAAAAGTTCATTTCGCGATAGGACCTCTCAGGGCCGGGCTTCAGGGCTCCTAAGGGGCTTATATATTATAATTAGATTATAAGCTAAACAAAGGGGCGTAATCATTATTTATTTTTGTAACAGTTATTAAACATACTTACTTCCCTCTCTATACATGAAAATGCTCTAAAACGTCCTGTTTTTATAGGCTTAACTTTTGCTTGTTTTTTTTCAAAGTACACCATTTCAAGTCTTTTTTCTTATTTTTTTTTTCTTATAAAATTTGTCAAATTAAATTATTTAAAACCACAACTACCTAGTGCCTTTTTAAATTCAATGAAACATTAATGTTTTGTAAACAAAATGACAAAATGCATCATCTGTGAAATATAATATGTCTTGCCAAAGTTCACACAGAGTCCAACGATTATCTCCATAAGATGCAAAGACTTGACACGAGTTCTTGAAGTTTTCATTTATGAAGCGAGTGGTGAACAATCATAAACATTAAAAAAAAACGCAGTGGCTACGGTTCGGTCCGACCGAACGCGTATTTTTTTTTTTTCGGGTACCAGCCTTACTTATTATTGCATAGCGGCCGAGTCGCTGCACTGAACTATATAACAACATAATTTATTTTTTTTTTTCAGAATTTTTTTTTTCAGGATTAGGGTTACGGATAGGGTTAGGGATAGGGTTAGAGATAGGGTTAGGGATAGGGTTAGGGATAGGGTTAGAGATAGGGTTAGAGATAGGGTTAGGGTTAGGGTGTGGAGCAATATTATACATGGCTGGTACCCTAAGTAAAAAAAATACGGGTTCGGTCGGACCGAACCGTAGCCACTGCCTAAAAAAAATATAGTATAAGGGCTGAAAGCTATCTAAACCTGCAAGTACTAAATTAAAAAAAACAAACAACTAACAAACAATATACATACTGGACAACTGACTGACAATTTGTCAATTTGTCTGATTGAGGAATTAAAAAAAAAAAAAATTGCGTAATTGACTTTTGTAGTTTTCAATAAAGAATCTCATAATTCAATACAACTAAAGATTTACATAATATCCGTGATTTGATTTTTTTTTTCCTCGTAGTTTCTCGGATCCACGCTGTTTAACTCAAAAATGCACAGTTGATTACTTGGTGAAATTAATGATAATTAAACTACTTGATGACTTGATTTTAATTTTTAAAAAAAAATCAAAATCTTTGTTCTATTTATCTATCTATCTATCTATCTATCTATCTATCTATCTATCTATCTATCTATCTATCTATCTATCTATCTATCTATCTATCTATCTATCTATCTATCTATCTATCTATCTATCTATCTATCTATCTATCTATCTATCTATCTATCTATCTATCTATCTATCTATCTATCTATCTATCTATCTATCTATCTATCTATCTATCTATCTATCTATCTATCTATTTCTCTCTATATATATAGGGTTGCCATATATTTTCACGGACCAACCGGGACAGTTCTGTCTTTTTTACTTTAGGTTTAGGGATGTCGGTTCCCGGGGAAGGTGGGGGGGGGGTGTTATGAAAACAGTGATGTAAAAAAACAATTAAAATATAGAATAGATAATCTTTGTCATTTTATTCATAATGGTATACAAACATGATATTTTTACAAAACAAAACAGTTTTCTACTTGTTGTACCACTCGTATTTTTCACTTCTGTAATTTTGTATTACTGTGTTACTTACCAAAATGTTACTAATCACACAAGATCAGATTAATCATTCTCTGATCTAATAATTTTGCTGAATCATTTCCAAGAAACTGTGCCCTGAATCTAAACCGGGACAATTTCAACAACCGGGCGGGACACCTGGACAACCCAGTATATCCGGGACTGTCCCGGCGAAACCGGGATGTATGGCTAGTCTATATATATATATATATATATATATATATATATATATATATACGAAAATTTTTTTCTTTAAATATTTTAACCATCACTTATTAAACCTTCATGTGTAATTTATGATATAACGATGCACACAATTAATAAAATAATATAAAATATAAATTGATAGGTAAAGCCAATTAAAACAGGCTGACGCCAATATTCCATATTTCCTTACAGAAAAAGACAATTAACTTTACGAGCCTAAACATCTTATTATGCATGTGTAAATAAAAGCACACATTATTCAACCTTCACAATATCAAATACATGTACTGTGTAGAACTTTAGACAGACGAGTCACTCAACTCACTCACTCTTTTTAAATTTTACAAAGACCAAGTAGATTAACTCCACCCCCTTCACAATTCTCACATTTAAAGATATATGTAAAACAATTAGGACCTATATATATATATATATATATATATATATATATATATACATATATATATATATATATATATATATATATATATATATATATTTAAGACGTGTGTATCCGGTGATTTATTCACAGATACCAAAGACTTCAAGTTGTCATTAAAAGTTAACATGAATGTATCTTCTGACTTTTCCAATAGTAGCAGCCCCTATTATATAAAGTTAAAAGAAAATTGCACGGATGCGGTAAGTCCTCAATCTCAGCATATTTCGTTTGGTTTGCGAATCTTCTAGCACGTTTGATGTTATGATGTTATACTGAGCGTTATTTGTCAAGAATGGAATTATTTAACCATACAATTATTTTTTTAAACCGTAAACAGGGCAATAGGATAGGTTACTATGAAGAAATATTTCTGTTGATGTGTCCATTAGCTCCGCCCAACGACTACATCGGAGAAGGGGACGATGATAATTATGATGACGACAATGATGATAATTATGATGACGACAATGATGATAATTATGATGACGATGATAATAATGATGACGATGATGCTGATAATTATGATGATGACGATGATGATGATAATTATGATGACGATGATGCTGATAATTATGATGATGACGATGATGCTGATAATTATGATGACGATGATGATGATAAATAATTATGATGATGATAATAATTTTGATGATGATAATTATGATGATGATACTAATTTTGATGATGATAATTATGACGATGATAATAATTTTGATGATGATAATTATGATGTTGATGATGACTATGATGATGATGATAATGTAACTGAGCAATAATATTAACGCTCAAATTTATATTCTATTGTTTTCAATACGGTGGTACGTCAAGTCTCGTTTCAGAACTCGGTCCATAACTGAATCCGTTCGTAACCCAAAACATTGAAATCGATCAAGATGAAATAATCGTTCTTTTATGAATATCCGGTCATTGACCTAAAAAACGCAAAGAATAGGCCTACATGTACTTCATACATTAAATATAGAGAAAGAAAACAACCAAATAACTGAATGTAAAAAATGATTATTAGAAATGTGTTACTTTCTTTGCTATTCTAAACAATTAGTTTCAGGAGTTTATTGTAACTATTTCTTGGCAGACTAGTAGAAAAGCCTGCTGAAGCTGGCTGAACGAATTCTGACAGAAGAGAAAGCAAAAAAAAAATATACGAAAAACTGCAATAGAAAAGAAAATGTGGCCTTTATTGTCATTTATATTGATTTACAACAGTTTATATTAATTAACAACGATTGATTTATAACGATTTATATTGAATTAAAAATTGTCTTATGTACCACATTTTTAGTGTAGCAGGCGGAGCAGCCGATGAGCAATTTCCCTTGTTTAGGACCATCTACCACACTGACCATGACATCTGCTGGTCTGCGTACACGGGAGAAAGCAACGTATAATTGCCATTGGCTAAACACACAGTACCGCCGAGAGAGGGAGGGGGCAGGGGGGGGGAGGCAATGCCCAGGGGCCCGGTGAGTTTTAGTGGCCCGGACTGAGCTGGCCAATCAACTTTGAAAATATTATTATCCGCACGGGGGGCCGGTGGGTCTGTAAATACAGGTTGTGGTAGGTAGATACCGACCTTATCCAGTGTCTATAGCCAATTACTTTTAACATGTGTTCCGATTGCATCATCTTTTCAGCTAGTCTGAGGGAGACAGCGAACGTGACGACATAGTGTACGGACCATTAGCCTGATTCCTGGTGTTTTTTTTTCCGAGCGAGGGTGGTTTTCATATCGTGCGGTGTATGCGTTGTATTTAATGATGTTCATGGCAATAAAAGCCAAATGTTATTTTCTATTACAGTATTTCATACATTTCTTTGTTATCTCTCTTCATATCGTATTCGTTTTCATGGCAATAAAGGCCACATGTTCTTTTCTATTGCAGTATCTCGTAGGCTATATTTCTTTGTTATCCCTTCATCACACACGAATACAATGCACACTGCACAGTTACAACGCACACCGCACGAAATGAAAACTACCTTAGAAAGGGAGACACACGGGTTAGACGATTATGTATTAGATGACTTGAGTCTATCACCGCCAATAAACTGTCAAGGGAAATGTATTGTTTCGTTAGTTGGAGAATCTTAATAAAGTAGGCCGTTACGTCATCATTCTTCGTGTTTACTGCCATGTTTGGCGACAAGTGTTTTGGGATTTTTATTCATAAAGAAGTCTGCCAGCTTTCTGAAAATTTCTTTAATTCTGGCAATGGAAACTGTCACTTGCTCATCATTATCGAACCACTGCTTCTACTTTATTCTCTTTATCTGTTCACTTGGGAAGATCAAAAATCTAGGGATGTGACGGAGCTGATGAAAATCCGCATCCGTCGGATTCGGATTTGGCAAATATAAATCTGTCGGATTCGAATACGGATTCGGATTTAGCGAATGGGGGGGGGGTGTATCTAAAATACGTTCATGACCGAATACGACGTCTAATCTATGGACAGCTGAGTAAGGGTCCAAGAGTTTAGTTTAATCTGTTTTCTTTATTTCGGGTTTTCGAAAGTCTCTAGGTTTTTAAATGTTAGTTACGATTTCTACGGCCGTGTTTGATCTGAAAACGGTAATTTTTCAAACGCAGTGGCTAGAGTTCCGTCTAGACGGACTTCGTATTATTTTTTATCGGAGTCCATCTATATATGTGCGCATGCGCGAAAATCGAGATTATCATCCAACTCTTTAAACGATCGCCGACTTTAAACAGCATCATAAATCTTTTAACGTAATTTACTACCTTGGTTTATCTTAACTCATAGGAAGAAAATGAATATAAATAGTAGACTGCATTTCCCGCGAAAATCCTATAATTGTATTAGTTAATTTTTTTTCCAATGACGCACCGATAATAACTTTAAATAATTATTAGAGTTCTCATTCATTCTGTTTGCAATAGAAACATACTTCTCCGATCATTAACAGCGAATGACGTCATCAACTTTAAAATTTTTTTATAAACAAATTAAAAAAACACGTATAATTCTTTATAATCTTTATTAATAGTGAAAGAAAACTATACAGTGTTTATTTGTTTAAAAAATGTCACAAAAGAAATAAGGAATTTGTCATTGTCTTTTTCCCCCAAGACTTTGTTGGTATTTAACATAAGAAAAAAACGTGTATTTTATATGGTTACTGGGAAAGGGGGGGTGTGATAGATGCTAATTTAGCGCATAATTTTTTGTTTTATTCGTTAATTTTTGTAGTTTGAATGATATTGTTTTCCTCCGACTTTATAAGGCTTGGACAGACCCGAAAAAAGTAATAAAGAATAATTGCTTTGCATGCGGACATATTTACTCTTAATCTCAATTGGCGCGCATGCGCACATCTATAGACGCACCCCGAATAAAAATAATACGGCGTCCGTCTGAACGAACTCTAACCACTGCGTTTTTCAAATTCGAATCCGATCGAATTTTTTTTTTAATCCGTCGGATTTGAATTTGCTCAAAAAACGTCGAAGTTCGAATGTCGTCGGATTCGAATTCGAACTTCGTCACATCCCTACAAAAATTCCATCTGTAATCCCATCTCTCCACAGTGGTCCTCAATCAGAACCTCCAAGTCGTTGCAATCGAATTCCAGGCCCAAATTTGTTTTAGTACTGCGTGGCCTTTCTTTTTAATGTAAAGATAGTTTGTCTTCAAAATTAAATCTTGCTCTCTCCCCCTCACCCTCTCTCTAATGTGTGACTAATTTTCTTTTTACAGCTAACAAAAATATTGAACGAGACAGTGAGAGGACTGAAGAGTGTCACCGTGACTAATCTGACGTAAGTAATGGGTGTTGCTAGGAGACGTAAAGAGTGTGAAAGAGGAAAATGACTGGCTTGACTGGGGCTAATAATTGGTGTGTTTTAGGCAAGTAATTGGTTTGACTAGAGCATTTAATTGGTGTGTTTTAGGCAAGTAATTGGTTTGACTAGAGCATTTAATTGGTGTGTTTTAGGCAAGTAATTGGTTTGACTAGAGCATTTAATTGGTGTGTTTTAGGCAAGTAATTGGTTTGACTAGAGCATTTATTTGGTGTGTTTTAAGCAAGTAATTGGTTTGACTAGAGCATTTATTTGGTGTGTTTTAGGCAAGTAATTGGTTTGACTAGAGCATTTATTTGGTGTGTTTTAGGCAAGTAATTGGTTTGACTAGAGCATTTATTTGGTGTGTTTTAGGCAAGTAATTGGTTTGACTAGAGCATTTATTTGGTGTGTTTTAGGCAAGTAATTGGTTTGACTAGAGCATTTATTTGGTGTGTTTTAGGCAAGTAATTGGTTTGACTAGAGCATTTATTTGGTGTGTTTTAGGCAAGTAATTGGTTTGACTAGAGCATTTATTTGGTGTGTTTTAGGCAAGTAATTGGTTTGACTAGAGCATTTATTTGGTGTGTTTTAGGAAAGTAATTGGTTTGACTAGAGCATTTATTTGGTGTGTTTTAAGCAAGTAATTGGTTTGACTAGAGCATTTATTTGGTGTGTTTTAGGCAAGTAATTGGTTTGACTAGAGCATTTAATTGGTGTGTTTTAGGCAAGTAATTGGTTTGACTGGAGAATTTAATTGGTGTGTTTTAGGCAAGTAATAGGTGTGACTGGAGCGCATTTAATTGGTGTGTTTTAGGCAAGTAATTGGTTTGACTGGAGCATTTAATTGGTGTGTCTGAGTAAAATAATTCGACTGACATTACCAATCCTATGTCACATCATGTATCTCATATGATAGCATGCAGGGCTGGGGAGCTGGTGTCGGTGTCGGTGGTGTCGGTAGTTTTTGCCGGTGTCGGTGTCGGCATTTGTACTTTGCCCGGTGTCGGTGTCGGATTTGTATTTTGTCCGGAGTCGGTGTCGGTATTTGTACTTGTCCGGAGTCGGTTCGGTGTTGGCGCAAAAACTTCCCCCCAAAAAATACTGGAACTTTAATTAAATAATCCAGAAGAACGTCAGATAGTTAAATAAATACTTGGTAAATTTGTTTATCAACAAATGTATTATTTTCCAAAGCAAGATTCTCTACATTACAACAACTCGTCAACATTAACAAAATTGTGACTGAAAGCAGATAGGAGCTGTTATTCACTCAATCATTGTAAATCATGAGAAATTTTTAGTTTGCATCTGTCTGTTTATATCCTTGTTGGAGAAAGATTACACACACACCTATTCAAGTCTTTTAGAACTTCAAAGAATGATCACACTCTCCACAGCTTAATTTCTCTCAGCCAGAATGAAACATTACCAATCTAGTCACAATGGCACTACATTAAATCCCAGTCCGTAGCTGGAGCTGTTGAGGCGCCCCCCCCCCCACCACCACCACCTATTACAATACAAACATTTTCAATACATATGTCAGGTATAATTCAGGTGTAAAATAACGAGTCCTTCCTCTATTAACTGTTAAGTATGTAGTGTCTTCATACGTCTCTCTCTTTTCTAAAAAAAATAGGCCTGGAACAACCATCTTTTATCATTGTTTGTAGCCCTTGCCGTGATTTTATTTCAGCATTCTGTATTCTCTGATTGGCCACTTATAAACTTCCAAGCATCATTGCTCTAGTGTTGTTAGATATGTCTGTACTTTGCTGCAGTGACTTGCTGACTTAGGCAATCGTTAATAATATTCTGGACCAATATTTGAGCCTACACATAAATGAGAACTTATTAAAAGTAGCGAATTGGCCGCTTCAGGTTTACTATAAAAATAACATCCTGCATACTGTGGCATATCTTGAAGTAAACCATACACTTTTGTTACTTCAATGTATTCACTGCAGCTACTCTTGATGTCCATATCTAGTATTTTTCGTGACCTTTCAATGTTACATGTACAACTGGGTTGTAGAGCCAAGAAGATTAAATATACAATTAGACGTGCATCATTATATATATAAATATATAGTATGAGATATATACAGGGGAAAAATACACAATTATCTCCCTTTGCCCCCCTCCCCGGTGTCGGTGTCGGCTGTTGATGGCGAATATTTTGGCCGACACCCCACCCCTGATAGCATGTATACCATGTGAAGCAAATTATCTCGTGTGGTAACATGTATCCTTTAGTACAACATGTATCCCACGTGACACCATATATCCCATATACTCCATGCATTCCATATACATCATGCATGTGACACCATGTTTCCTATGTAACTCTATGTGTTATATGACACACCATATATGCCATGAGACACCATTTCTACCATATTACACAATATATCCAATGTGACACACCATGTATCAGATGTGACAACATTTATCCGCATGTGATACCAACCTCGTGCTGATGTTTATTGGTCACTTTTTTTTTTTTTAATTTCAGTGTTGGAAGCCTTATCATCGATTTCACAGTGGTGGTCAACACTGCAGAGAACCCCAACCCACAGAGTAACTTTAGCGCCGTGGTGGCATCCATCAAAACAGGCATAACGATAGGCGGGGAACTACTCACGATTTCGACTGGTTAGTACAACTTTAATCATTGGACCCCGCCCCCCCCCCCAATCCAAGTCATGAATGTGTTTGCTATTATCTAATCAGTAATTCAAAGTGACTTTTGAACAATATTTTTCACCGAATAACAGAAGGAATAATGCCCATACATTTCTTTTTATTTAAATATTGTGATTGGGGAGGGGGCGGAAAGGGGGCGAAGGGGAAAGTGCTAAAAAAACTGTTGCCGCTAATATAAAATAAAAATGGCACGGTAGAGGTTATATGCATTAGAAATGCAGTACCATCGAATAATAAAATGCCCCATAGATTAACGGGATGTAAGAGATAGACATATCATCCTTACAAGCACTACTAAGATCAAACTTAATTCTTTTTAGCCTTCGACACGTTCTTTTGCAAAGAACTCTTAAAGAAAAACAACCAAAAAAAAAACCAACAAGATCGGCTCTGTTTGTAAATATGATATAGAAGCCAAAAATTATCTTCAGCCATGGGCCAATTATTGCCCGCGGGCTAAATCCGCCCTCCGGACTATTTAATCTGGCCCGACGCTCGTTTTAGCACTGGCCTTTTATGTTATGAGGTCTACATTTTTGTCTTTACCGGCAGGCCGATCAGAATTATGAACCCATTGTGTCTCATACTCAAAAAGTTTGCCCACCTCTGTATACAATTATTATTTTCTTGTAAAGTCAAGTCCCCTGGGCTCTTAAGAATCATAGGTGCATATGGAGTGTAGAGTTCATCTGTTTCTTTCACCGCGGTATATTAAGAGCACAACGCGCTGTCGCAAATACTAGCCCACTTTAGGTCAGGTGAACTAGGGTGAATTTCAGACAACTTTCACCAGGACCAGGTACATATCCCCCTTGGGTCTCATCAAGGACCGTCGCACGCTCTACACGCCATCCGTCCCTCACATCAAATAAACTACCTGGTCAGGATGTAGAGAAGGAAGCCCCCCTAGAGAAAACAAAATGTTGTAAATTCACTGGTTACTGACTAGAAACGGAAAGATTACATACAGTGAAAATACAGAACCCACACTATTTCTGAAATTCTAAATGCATTTACTAAAATTCAATTTTTCTTTAAAAAAAAAAAAAAACTAGTCCAACCGAAGTATGATCTATTTTTTTTTTCGAAATATTTCATATTAGATGTATGTGACCTGCTGAGACCAGTCTGTACTGCTCTATCCCAGACTTGTGTGACAGATTCCAATGGTAAAGCAAGCTGCACGTAAGTCTATTTTACCCTTATGTCGTTGATCAGATCTAACTTTGAGCAAGCAACGGCCAATCTAAAGGAGAGCGAGGCTGTACGATACAAGGCTGCCAATCTGGTCAATTGTTACGCAGATCTGGATATTTTTGGAGAAGTCTAGTTAAAATAATTCGCTGCCAAATAAAAGATATGGATAATTTTACTATGTCAGAAAGAAAAAAAAAATTTTTTTTTTGCTATATATTAAGTCAAATCAACTAAACATTTATCCATATTTTTTATTTGACTTTCTTTGACGACTTTTTGTTGCCACGGAAACCATGAAACCGAAAACAACAAGTCTATTTATAGATAATTTCAAAATTTCTCTCAAAAAGAAAGTCTGGAGTATATCAGAATTACACATTATTGTACAATGAATAAACACTAATACACTTTCGTTCAAAAAAGTTTGTGTACAAGTAACACTAGTGTCGTGTTAAGGATGGACTTATTTTGTCTTTTCACCTTTCCAATGGAATGACACATTCTATAAATAACAACATTTGACAGATAGATTTTCCGTTATACAGTTAATATGAACAATAAGGAGTGTGTGTGTGTGTGTGGGGGGGGGTTGTAGAAAGAAGGATGGGTTATAGAAAAAAAGAGGGAGGTGGAAAATAATACAAAATGTGTGAACGGATCAAGTTTAAGGGAGAGGGGGGGATGGTAAAAAGAGAAAACAGAATATGTAGGGGTTGTAAAGAGTGAATAAGAAAATAGGAAAGGGAAAGAGACACAAAAAGGAAAGAGAAACTAGAAAGGAATAGAAAACAGTGTATAGCAGGAGGGACTATAGATCTGTGAAGTCCATGTAAGGATGAGATATTTATCTTTTAGATCCCATAAACCAAAATGGGGGGGGGGGGGGGAGGGCGCCTGTGTTTGCAGCGCTTTTCTTTCATTCTCACCATAGTCAATTGTGCCATAACCACCAATACATTGAATATCGCAGAATTTAATGTTATATTTAAAGGTTTTGTGAATGAAATAGAATAATTTGTATTAGTATTGTTTTTGTTGGTAATTACTTATTTTAACAGTGAGCAATCTTAGTATTATTAATTTTTTCTTGTTTCCTTCAGAACTCCCAAGTCAAGTGCTAATGGTAAGCAGTCTTTGTGTCGACACATTTCGTTTTAATTTTTATTAATTAATATTTCCAAAAACTTAGTGTGCCTGTTCAAATCCATATCTCTATTTTCGAACTTGTACCACTCAACTAGAACTCGACCTATGTCCATCCAATGACACTCGACCTATATCCAGCTAATGACCTTTGCCCTGGGCCCCGAATACTAGTTTAGATGAACATGATGAACGAAGACGTGGAATTTCATTTCCTATTTTTGGGGTTGGGTGTATGTGTGTGTGTGTGTGTGTGTGTGTGTGTTTGTGTGTGTGTGTGTGTGTGTGTGTGTTTGTGTGTGTGTGTGTGTGTGTGTGTGCCGTCAGTCAGTCTATTAAAAAAATCGGGGCTAGAAAAAAAAATACAACTTTCTAGAAAAGTGAGGGGGTGGTTGGGGGGGGGGGGTGTTGAGAACAGCTTTTCGTCACAACCCCCTGCACGGGTTCTATCGACCTGTAAACTGTCTAGCTCAATGGTTCTCAAACTTTTACAGGCCGCTACCAACTAAAAAAATCTTTTCGATATATATTATCAAACTATTTAGATTTTTTTTTAGGCGATCCTCCTCAATTCACTGAGCTCTTTATTTAACAGTTAGATGCCTCAGTTCAACTTGCACTTTGAGAACCACTTCTCCAAAAATATTTATTACATTTGGTTCCGTTTTTGTTTTTCAGACATTCGGCTGATTGTTGGTTTGGTTGTTGGACTTCCACTTTTTGCATCCTGGTGGACATTTTCATATTAGTCTCTGTTGTGGCTGATGAAGGAAACACATCTGGCACCAAACAGGTTTGCATTCGAACGCTTTAAAAAATATTTGTATCAGTCGTTATTTTAATTATACTGGGCGTAGGCCAGGGTAAAGACTTCAGCACTTCGTTTTTGGTTGATTTTGATCATTCATCGATTACAACCGATGATACTGCCTGACTGTTTCCACCAAATAGGGCCCCATCATGCTACATACATCGACCGTAGCTCACAGTTTGATGCATACGACGGGGGGGGCACAGGGCAAGGTGAATTTGACATAATGTGTTTGGGCTGCATCCACTTCCTAAGGGCCTGACTCAACAGTGCTTTTGATTTGGGAGAAGCTATTGTTCTTGTATATGAAAGTTATTTTCTTGTTCAGGGTTTGGAACCTATTCATTCATGCACGACCGCTGTGCAAAAATATTTCCAATCATAAACGTTGACCTGATTTAATTTTTGTTGTGTTTCACTTTTATTTTCTCTCCACAGATTCATCAGCCCAACGACCACCGCAACTTTTAAAATATTTCTTTACTATGTACAACACTTGACACCGACTTAATTATCTGTTAGAAAATAAAAATAATCATAGAAAAAATATTAGACACTCTAGAAGGCGGTACAGTCGGGTACAGTGTCCTTTATATTTATTCTTAAATTTTATACTTATAAGGACTTAGCTAAACACTGAAAACAAACAACAAATAGTATTGGAAACGTGATCTTAAAATGTTCTACAATACCGCTGAAGACATACTATACAGGACGAGCCCTGCCAAGCCATTAAATGAATATATATATATATATATATATCCTAGTTGCAAGTACCCGGCTTTGCCCGGGTTTAAAATAAGGTTTTCTGTTTACCTTCTGTATTCTCCCTACCCCCCTCTCTCCCTTCATCTCTCTCCCCCTCTCCCCCCTCCTTCTCCCCCTGTCCATCCCCTCCCTCCCTCCCTCTCCCATCTCCCTCTCTCCCCCTCTCCCTCCCTCTCTCCCCCTTCCTCCCTTCCTCCTTCCCTCTCTCTCCCTCCCTGCCCCCTCTCTCTCTTTATCTCTCCCTCCCATTTCACCCATCCTCTCTATCCCTCTCTGCTTCCCTCCCCCCTCTCCCTCCCTACCCCTCTCTCCCTCCCTACCCCCTCTTTCCCTCTCTTCCCCCTCTTTCCCTCCCTCCTTTCTCCCTCCCTCGCTCTCCTCTCCCCCTCCCCCATCCTCCCTCCCTCATTCCCTCTCTCTTTATCTCTCTCCCTCTCTCTTTATCTCTCTCCCTCCCTCTCTCTTTATCTCTCTCTCCCTGTCTCTTTATCTCTCTCCCTCTCTCTTTATCTCTCTCCCTCCCTCTCTCTTTATCTCTCTCTCCCTCCCTCTCACTTTATCTCTCTCCCTCCATCTCTTTATCTCTCTATCCCTCCCTCTCTCTTTATCTCTCTCCCTCCATCTCTTTATCTCTATCCCTCCCTCTCTCTTTATCTCTCCCTCCATCTCTCCCACCTTCTCTCTCTACCTCCCTCCCCTCTATCTTCCTCCCTACCCCCTCTCTCCCCCTTCCTTTCTCTCTTTCGTTCCCTCCCTTTCTCCCTCTCTCCCTCCCTCTCTCATCTCCCTCTCTCCCTCCCTCCTTCTCTCTCCCCCTTCCTCTCTCCCCCTCCCTCCCTCCCTCCTACCTTCTTTTCCTCTCTCCCCCCTGCCCCCTCTCTCTCTTTATCTCTCTCTTCCTCCCTCCCTCTCTCTTTCTTTCTTTATAAATATATATATATATATATATATATATATATATATATACATATATATATATATATATATATATATAGATCGATAGATAGATATATAGATATATAGATGTACACATTATTATGACTTCACACTTCTTCTAAATCCTTCTTCATTCCTTTACCTTCCTCAAACTGTACAAATCAGGGAGCATGAAAAAACAACAATTCTTTGCAGCACAAAGGCACGATACAGCACCAAAATATATATTTAATTATATTCTGTACACCAGACCACACAGTACCACAGAGTACCATGCTAACCTTTCTCGTTACTGAAAATCATAGTTTCCAAAAAATCATGACGTGTCAAGTGATTCCTGTAAATATTTTGTCACAGTATTTAAGTACATTTATCTTAACTGGACCGCTAACCAATTTGTCTATGGTTAGAAATTGAATGATGTTTGCTTTTTAAACTTTCTGAGTTACTTAATATATTTTTTACTTACACTGTAAATGTGTAGTTTACTTAATGCATGTCCAATTAGCAAGTGAACCGTAACTAACTGAATTATAACATGTGAAGTACGATCATTTAAATTTATAACAATAAAAAACCAAAAACTGAATGCACATAGAATATTTTGCAAAAAAATAATTAAAAATAGCAGTAAGATGAGTTGTGTATACCATATAAAATAAATAACGAAGAAATAGTAATAGCAAATAAAACATATAATCCGTATACCTCAAAGTCTGAATATTTACATTTTTTAATATTTTGATCTTGTCAACATTAAAACTACCACTGAATTCTGAATTTTTTATTTTATGAAATGGACAATAAGCATATCTGTGATAGAAATTTATTTATTTTTTTAACTTTTCATCCACAAACTAGACTTTTATTTGTTAATGTGTGATATTACTATTTTAAATTTTGATAATTCATTGATAAAATGTTTTTTTTTAAATTAACCATACATTTTTTGTATTACTGTAATGCTTGAAGACAAAAAATAAAAGCCTTAATTGATTTCTCTGTTGTTTTTTTTAATACGTGTCAAGTTTTCCGATTGTGTTGTTTGTTAGTTCCTTGTGTTCCTTGTTTAGGTCAAAAATGAAAGTAACAACTCATTAATTTTAAAAAAGAATGAATAAATGATAATACATTTACATTTTTACACACATTCTGTATCATATGCAAACTCTCTCTTGTTCTCTCTCTCTCTCTCTCTCTCTCTCTCTCACACACACACACACACACACAAACATACATACACATACACATATAGCTTTTACAAAGGCTCATACATGGTAATATACAGAGGCAACGATTCCAGTCAGCCGGAGCGGGTTTTATGGTTCGCAGCTAATGCGTCCACTTACGGGGACAACAGGTAATATATGCAGAGAGAACGAGAGTGAGACAGAGAGAATGAGAGTGAGAGAGAGAGAGAGAGAGACAGAGTGTGAGAGAGAGTGAGACGGAGAGAGAGTGAGAGAAAGTGAGAGAGTGAAAGAGAATAAGAGTGAGAAAGAGTAATAGAGAGTGAGAGAGAGTGGGAGAGAGAGTGAGACAGAGAGAGTGAGAGAGAGAGGGAGTGAAACAGAGAGTGAGAGAGAGAGAGAGTGACAGAGAGAAAGAGTGAGAGAGGGGGAGCCTATACAAGTAAAAAAAACATTCTTGTGTTAAAAACCACAGTGTTAATTAGAAAATAGCCCACAGCAAGATGAAATACGTTATTTTTATGTATGCCTTTGAATAAAAAACCTTTCTCTAAAATAAAATAGACCTTTTAAAGAAAAAGATTTTTAAAACAATTTCACTTTTATTAGAGAAACTATCCTTGCTTTCTATTCTGCATGGCCGGATAAACCATTAGGGTAACTAACGGCCGAGGTTTATCAGATTAAATACGAATTTACCACAAAGCTTTCACCTCCAGCTTCATACAAAAAAACTAGAACTAACATAGTCAAGAAGTCTGAGTAGCTCCTACATCAAATAACAGGCATGACACATTATGTTAAACTAGTAGTTGCCCGTTGCATTCGCAACTAAAGGTTTTATCTCAATAAAATGTTTAATATGAGAATATCGTTTAAAAGCTACACGCAAACCGGCAGCAAGACTAGAAGCATATAGTTAGCAATGTAATATTTACAACTGGCTGATTACTTGTCGCGCTTTTTTTACAACGTTTTTATTAACTTTACTTCTTGTTTGTCTTTCCGGGGGCACTGCATGTTTGTCTTTTCGGGGTCACTTCTTGTTTATCTGTCCACGGAATTCGGCAATCCAATTTTAGACCACTTTCCGATAAGCTATAGCTCTGATAATTTAAATAAAACCCAGAACCCGTTGACAATGCTATATTCTTACTATTTCATTATGATTTGATGAGTTTCTTAAGTATTTTTCGAAAACAACGTTTTTATTAACCTCATTTCTTGTTTGTCTTTCCGGGGTCACTTCTTGTTTGTCTTTCCGGGGTCACTTCTTGTTTGTCTGTCCGCTAAATTTGGCTATCCAAATAACTCTTCGTATGTATTCATTGGAAAAAACAACTAAAAAGTAGAAAATAAAAATTACATGATAAAAAAATATTTTAACATTGGGCTTATGAACACAAACATCCAGGACCAGACCTTACTAGCATACTCTAATTTCTATAAATGAAAACCTGTTTAATATAATTCTACTATATTAATATATTGATTTAATTGACTTTACAAGTATTACATTCTACATCACAAGTTTAGGTTATACAACACTAGAATTAATTTTACATATTCATATGCATTTAGTTATAGAAGTTCTAATAAACGATCTGCAATATCGTGATATTTCGAAAACCTTCTGTAATAATTCTTTTGGGATTTAATTGTTAACATTGCAATAATTGTGCAATAAACTAATTGAAATATAAATTCTCTTAAACAAAATTTCAGCATTGTAAAACAAACATTCACATAATATAAAATTCATGCGCCAAACGTTTTTTGTTTTATAAAAATTAGAGGCTCTTATAAAAGACTATTACCATGTGTTCAATTTATTTAGCAATTATTTTCTGCTTTTTAGTACGCAAGAAAAACGTTGTTTTTTTTATAAAAAAATAATTTAAAACTAATTTTTATTTTTTTTTGACAAATAGTATAAATTTAAATTAATTAATAAAAAATTGTACCATCGAGAAATGACGTCATAGAGAATATCCCAAGTTCAGAATTATTTTTTTATTTATAGCGACGGTGTTCCCATTCCGAACGACAAGATAGCTTCTTTATTAGTAGGATAAGCAAGGATATATTAATACAGAGCACTTTTAGTAATACATTTGTCATTTTATTCTCAAATTTAGGTTCTTAATAACTACCAGCATTAGGCTCCTTTTAATTTAAAAGCAATTCGCTCTTTATAATTAAAAGTGCAAAGCCCTCTTTAATTACCACCATCATGCCCTTTTTAGTTAGCATTTGTCTCACAGTAAATTAAGTTCTCTGTGACTTTAAAAAGTCGCATTATCGGAAAAGTGTAGAATAAAACATGTATCTGTAACGTACAACAAAAGGGATAATTAAATTGTTATTCCCATTTAATCTGATTTAATGGCGGGTGGAAAAACTTATCCAAACTTCCCAAATCATTTCTCCGGGCCTTTTGTCTAGCTAGCAAAGGAAGGCCTGTCCCGGTCGTTACCAAAGCGAGTTACGCCACGTTTTTGTCTTTTTGAAAGGGCAAGGAAGTCGTGCCGACGCTTGTTTCACACGAGAGACTATGGGCGGTAAAAACATTCCGTTCTATATATGGGGGTAATATAGGTAGCCTCATGGGGGTGGGGCAATATATGTAGCGTCGTGGGAGTGGGGTAATATAGGTAGCCTCATGGGGGTGGGGGTAATATAGGTAGCCTCATGGAGGTGGGGGTAATATATGTAGCGTCGGGCTGGGTGGGGGTAATATAGGTATCCTTATGGGGTGGGGTTAATATAGGTAGCGTCGTGGGAGTGGGGTAATATAGGTAGCCTCATGGTGGTGGGGGTAATATAGGTATCCTCATGAGGGTGGGGGTAATATAGGTAGCCTCATGGAGGTGGGGGTAATATATGTAGCGTCGTGGGAGTGGGGTAATATAGGTATCCTCATGAGCAGGCTTGCGGAGGAATCGTTTTGTGTTCGTTTTAAATCTTGTTTACCCTCCGAAATTTTTTTAATGGCATGTTATTTTGTAATATATAAAGTTAAAACAGTTTTATTTCATAGAATAATTGTATAAATCATTTAAAATAAATTTTTACTAAGACCACAAATAGAACGTATTTCGTATTATTATTTGACCGCGAATCAGGCCCGTAGCGTGTGTGGGGGCCAGGGGGGGCTTAGCCCCAATTGCGTTTTGTCTGGCCCCCTCTGCTTATTTGCTCTACTTAGTAAAATGTATTACCTGCCCCCCCCGCTATTGCCTGGCCCCTGTTGTAGAATGCCTGGCCCCTGCTGTAGAATTTTCACGCTACGGGGCTGCCGCGAATTTGTAATAGACTAAAAACAAAATGGTCGCTTTCTGTATGTAACAATTTTATTATAAACAGAATATCTGAAATAGAGTATATAAATTTATAAGGTTGTGGCTATACGGACCCGGGTCCCAATAAAATCCAATTGTTATTCGGACCCGTGGCAAATATGCACTAAGCTTAGCTATATTTAAACTTTATTAGACGGAACCCGAAAAAATAATAATACAGAGTCCGCTTAGTGGAACCCTAGACACTGAGTAACGATTAAATCATACAATTCAAATAATTATATAAAAAAAAACAATAATAAAGTTTATGTATAGCTAAGCTAAGTGCATATTTGCCACGGGTCCGAATAAGTATCAGACTTTATTGGGACGGGGGTCCGGATAAAAATCGGAGTTTATTGGTACCCGGGTCCGAATAGTCACTTCGAATTTATGAATAATAAATATAAATACTGAAGTCTTTAGAATATTTTAAATAATGTATCATTTTACTATTTGCTAATTTGATCATTGAAATAACTTTTTATTACTTATGAAAATGGCGACTAGTGAAACCTCGGTCGAAAATAATGATATGATTCTGGATGCACTGAAATGGTTTGTTTTTAGTAAAACCAACATGCCTATATTTTTCAAGTTCCTGACTATGGGGCAGCCCCGTAGCGTGAAAATTCTACAGCAGGGACCAGGCAATAGCAGGGGGGGCAGGTAATACATTTTACTAAGTAGAACAAATAAGCAGAGGGGGGCCAGACAAAACGCAGGGGGCCCCGGTCCCCCCGCACGCTTCGGGCCTTCTATGGGGGTGAACGCGACAAAATTTGCATAACTTTTTATCAGCGGCAAGTTTGCGTGGCGCAATTACAAAAATTTTTGTCTCGTGTAATACTATCTTAATAGGGAGCCGGAGCCGGAGCCGTCAAATTTGTGGGAGCCGGAGCCGGAGCCGAAAAAAAATTTGGCGGCTCCGAAAGCCTGCTCATGAGGGTGGGGGTATTATAGGTATCCTCATGGAGGTGGGGTAATATAGGTAGCGTCGTGGGAGTGGGGTAACATAGGTATCCTCATGGGGGTGGAGGTAATATAGGTATCCTCATGGGGGTGGGGGTAATATAGGTATCCTCATGGGGTGGGGGTAATATAGGTAGCGTCATGGGGGTGGGGGTAATATAGGTAGCGTCGTGGGGTTGGGGGTAATATATGTAGCTTCATGGGGGTGGGGGTAATATAGGTAGCGTCATGGGGGTGGGGGTAATATAGGTAGTCTCATGGGGGTGGGGGTAATATAGGTAGCGTCGTGGGGGTGGGGGTAATATAGGTAGCTTCGTGGGGGTGGGGATAATATAAGTAGCCTCATGGGGGTGGGGGTAATATAGGTAGCCTCGTGGGGATGGGGGTAATATAAGTAGCTTCATGGGGGTGGGGGTAATATAGGTAGCGTCGTGGGGGTGGTGGTAATATAGGTAGCCTCATAGGGGTGGGGGTAATATAAGTAGCCTCATGGAGGTGGGAGTAATATAGGTAGCCTCATGGGGGTGGGGTAATATAGGAAGCGTCGTGGGGGGTGGGCTTAATATAGGTAACCTTAATATCGCCCTATAAGAAAATCAATAATTATAATGCTAAATATGTCACACCGGAAACGTGAAACAAATAATTCGTTTAAGTAGATGAACAATTATTTGTAGTTGAAATAGAACCTTACACATTTGAGTATAGCACGCAGATGTTCTACGATTTCATGAAAACCGTGCCGATGACTTGACTATTAAGATATTAAAATAAATCACATTAAATATCTACAGAATGTAAAGCGAATAGAATATTTCAACTTTACATGGAAAAGAAATCATCCAAATAAATATTCCCTTAAATTTTATTTGATCGGAAACTACTTTTGGATGTGGGCAACTTAACAATATATAGGTCAACATAATGAGACATTTGTTGTGTTCTGTTTTCACGTGTGTGAGCACCAGGCGTTTTGTCTGGCCCCCTCTGTTTATTTGCTCTACTTAGTAAAATGTATTACCTGGCCCGGCCCCTGCTATAGAATGCCTGGCCTTTGCTGTAGAATGTTCACGCTACGGGGCTGGTGAGCACGCTCGGTGTGTGCACAGCTTTGAAGGAACTTCGATCTAAACAGGCTACAAAATACAACAGGATTATGTCACTGAACTTTGTCGTTTACAAACAAACACACAAACGCTTCATATAATGACACCTGTACAAAAAAAAAAGTATGCAAAAGATGTCCTTCATGTGTGTCCGGCATTGGAAGCCTATGCTGCATCATCTATAGTGATGCCAGTGACGGAGTGCACGGGTAGGGAATAAACACAACGTGCCTCTCACAGAACGTTTCCCGCTCAAATAGTCTCGCGTTCTTTCGTGAAAATTCTAGCCCAAATATCCACGGCCCAGTGGTTTCCAAGAACAGCGAATCACAGATTTAAGAGACGATACGATATTGGGGCTCGTCATGGATCATTAATTATATCATGTTCCGTCCATTTACAGCTTACCAGAATATTCTTTGTTTCGGAGGAATTTGTTGGAACAAAGCCGCACATATACCAATGACGTAAATATTGCACAGCAGGAAGGGATTTAACTTTTTCCCGCTCAAACCTCAGAAGTTACTTCGCCAGTGACTGACCGTTAGCGTTGTGTCGTCAAGCGCTTAGTCAAAAGTAAGAAAATTCAAAGTGATTTAAAAAAGAAAATCTACGAATCAAAAGTTATGCTAAGATACCCATTGAGTTTTCTAGCTATAAAAAATATGCAAAATAAATTATTTCTACAGAGAAACTATTTTACAATTACATTTTCTAAAATAAATAAACGAGATGAATTTATATTACGATTAAGTTAGTTTTATTTTTTCTTTAATTACTAAAATGATATTCAAATAATCACAACAAGAAATTCTGTGATCGCTCAGCAATAGGCAGACGGAAAGGGAACCGCAATTTTGATTTCAAACTATAGGAACAAAGGTAACATTTCAAGAATGGTGACTTATCGAACTGTCTTGAAGCTGATGATCTTAATTTACGCGCTAGGTAAGCCAATCTCTTTTCGGTTTCTGTACATATTACTAGTTTCTAGTTACAGAATTACTACAACTAATTATTACATATCATGTCACGTGATGTTATAGTAGCTATGACTAAGATATTTATATATTTAGTCATTAGTATGTATAACAACTTGAAGTGTTTTCTTGAGCGATAGGGCTCCGCATATTCCCTCCCCCCCTCACACGGTTCTGGGTTGGGACGAGGGGGCTTCAACAAGAATTAATTTCTCAAACTTTCTAGCCGTTAATCTTAAAAAAAAATCGGTGTAACAAATATATGAGGAACGTAAAGAAAAAAAAAAGGTCTAAATTTCACATGATAATATTGTATTAAACTAAATGTCATTACAGTCTCTCAGGTGCTGAAAAAAAAAAGCTGTTGTCTGCAAAGCTGTTACTCCATCTTTGAGGGCGCTCATCAAACGTTCCATTTGGGAGCTCTACTATTTATAACCATCTCTCTCTCACTCACTCTCGCTCTCACTCTCACTCTCTCTCTCTCTCTCTCTCTCTCTCTCTCTATCTCTCTCTCTCTCTCTCTCTCTATATATATATATATATATATATATATATATATATATATATATATATGTATGTATGTATGTATATTTCTACCAATAAAAATCACATTTTAACCTTTGTAATGGATCTAAAAGAAATTCAATGGCCTGATTTCACACACTGTGGTGATTCGCCTATTAGCACGGGCTCAAATCAGGTGATTAGCTTATTAACAAACAAGGCTCAATACAAGTGGTTAGTTGATAAACCCGAGTTCAAACCAGGTGGAGGAAGATTAAATGAGTTCTGATATTTTGTTACTTTCTCTACAATTTCCGTTACGCTGTATCCATTTACGACTTTTTAAGACTACTGAAGAATAATGTGTACGCCTAGAGATTTTAGCAAATAGGTTCAAATTACATGTCTATTGAACGACCAAACGGAAGGACGACAGCCGGAATTTATACACGAAAAATATTATGAGGCATGCCCGGTGATTATTAGAAATGTATAAGACTCAAAGGCGGTACAAAATTTAGCTGAATTTTAAAATCGCTAGTTACAATTACACCGGCATCTTGCCCTAAAATAGTAATGTTGCTATTGATTGATCTAAGTACTTATAAATAATATAAAACCGGGCTTACATATATTTCAATAGTAATACCTTACATTGTGTAGCCCGGTGAATCTCAAACTGTGGGTCGCTGATGAATGTCAGGTGGGTCTAGCCAAACGTTTGAATTTATAAGTATATGATTGAGAAGTTATAAATGCACCCATCCATCCATATGCACTATATAATCAGCTTCGGTGAGGGCTGATTGCAGATCTGAAAATTCATGTGTCATGCGCCGAAAAAGAAAAATCAACTACTGGACAGCAGTGAACAGGTGAAATATATATAGACCTCAGTGAACTGGTGGAATATATATAGACGGCAGTGAACAGGTGGATATATATAGACATCAGTGAACAGGTGGATATATATATAGACAGCAGTGAACAGGTGGATATATATAGACCTCAGTGAACTGGTGGAATATATATAGACGGCAGTGAACAGGTGGATATATATAGACATCAGTGAACTGGTGGAATATATATAGACGGCAGTGAACAGGTGGATATATATATAGACATCAGTGAACTGGTGGATATATATAGACAGCAGTGAACAGGTGGATATATATAGACGTCAGTGAACAGGTGGATATATATAGACATCAGTGAACTGGTGGAATATATATAGACGGCAGTGAACAGGTGGATATATATAGACGTCAGTGAACAGGTGGAATATATATAAACGACATTGAACAGTTGGAATTTATATAGACAGAAGTGAACAGGTGGAATATATATAGACGGCAGTGAACATATGGAAAATTACAGACAGGAAGGATATATAAAACACTAGACTTCTGAAGGCATCGGAGTCTGACTGTAACATCACTAACATGGATTATTCCAGGGAGGTTATTCGATGGAATAGCATTCTTTAAGCCAGTGAAGGGACAATATAACAGATACCCAATATCAAAAATGGTATTAGAAACAATTACTTACTAAATGGTGTAAACACCAAACTGGGCTCAGCACTATTTTATGGTCATTTGACTGATCTTGTTTCATTATTTTTTCATTTTATTTTGCTATTTTTACCATTTTATGTATGACTTGTATGCAACAATGTCAACATGTAAACAAATATAGGTTAAATAAAAAGTAAAGTTCCTTTAGCCCTAGGGGGTCATCGGGGCAGATGAAGTGTAGAATTCATCTGTTTTCTATAATTTCGGCATATACTTCCCCAACTTAAAGTACCCATTTAAAGCTGGGTGGACTTATGGGACGACTTTGAAACAAATTTAACCTGGAGAAATTCCTATGGTTCTCACCAAGGATCGAACCCAGGACTCTCAGGTCGACAGCTGAATATCTACACCACTCGGCCTTCCGTCCCACATAGGTTAAATAGTCAACACTAATTACATTACAAAATAAGGTAAAAAAAAATTAAAGAGAAAAAAATAGCTTTATAGAAGTTAGGTGATAAAAGTTGGAAAGAGAATAATTAATAAGAAATAGGCATGGTGGGAGAAAGAATAGACAGATGAAGGAGAAAATACGCATTATAATCTCAGGGCAAATTTTCCCCAAATATAAACATTACTAAAAAGTAATTATCTTTGTAATTCAACAAGATGTTAATTCATGGATGTATTAGACATAATTTAAATCGAGTATTATCTTGTAGAATCTACAAGTGTGCCATATCGCTAGGTTAGAAATTATCCGAAATAGAGCTACGAGATTTGAGGCAATATACATAAACAGAAAGTGAAACCGAATGAAAGTATGTAAAAATGTTGCGAAATTCAAGCAATAGGAGTGTTGTGTTCAAGTTTCAAGAGTATTGTCTTCAAGTAAGAGGAGTGCCATGTTTAAACAACATGATTGTTGTGTTCAGGCAACAGGTGTGTTGTGTTCAGGTATAATTTCAACGTTCAAACTATTCATTCATATCTGAAGTAATTGCCACTACTGTTGAAACCAACATACATTTCTAAATGACAGTTACCGCTCTTGTTATAAAATGTACAGGTCTGATACTTTCAACTATTTTAAAAACATACAAACATGTATAATAAAAAAATACCCCCTTTCCTGGCAGATGCAGCCTATAACTGTCGAAGAAATTGGGGCCAAAAATTAATTCACGTAAAGTTGAAAAAATAACGATGTCGACGTGTATGTAATGTCATGTCAACTCTATATAATATTCTGCCCACATTTTTACAATGTCCCGCCCACGCACCACATCAGTAATTATCATTTCTTTCTACAGCCACAACTACTATAGCCGCTTCAACAGCCAGCACAAGTACGACTACTGCTACACCCAGGATAGGTATAACTAACAAAATCGTGTCTTTTTAAATATAACACCATAACAATAGACAGGATTCTGATGGACTCCATCCCACGCCTGACAGTAAATTGGCGAAAAATAGAATAGTCATATTGTTTTTTTTTTTATAATTTCGCTCAATATCTTTTTCTTTTCCAAAGTTGCATTAAACAAATAAACAAAATGGATCGTTTCTGTGAAATATAATGTGTCCTCCCAAATTTCACACATTAGTAATAACCTCGTCCTACAGAAGATGCAAAGAGTTGATCCGAGTTCTTGTAGTTTTCTTGCATGAAACTAACGGGGAACAATCAGTGACATTAGTTAAAAAAATATAACAAAAGAGGTCCGGTCTTTTTGTCAAGGCTGAAAGCTAAAGTCTTGTTAGCTTAATGGTCAATCCAAACCTGCATGTACATAATTAAAAATCAATTAACTAACAAACAATATACCTTCTTGATAATTAACTTTCAATTAGTATGCTTGAAGAATTTTAGAAAAAAAATTGTGCAAAACCTAGTTTTCGCAATATTTGTGTTTTCAAATAATTTCTCGGATCCTCGTTGTTTAACTAAATTAGACAAAGTTCATTACGTGGTGAAATAAATAGATACAATTGACTTCTTGAAGACGTGATTTTAATTTCTAAAAACTCAAGAGTTTAATGAGTCATATATATATGTGTGTGTGTGTATTAATATTATGTTTCCTGTAAAACATTTTAGACATCACTTATTAAACTTTCATTTGTAATTTATGTTACAATAATTGCACACAATTTATAAAATAATGTAAAATATAAATCGATAGGTAAGCTAATAAAAAGTTGCTCACGCCAATAGACCCTATATACCTACAGAAATAGTCAAAAAATTAACTTCGAGAGACTGAACGCCTCCTCATTGCGCACATGCAAATAAAACCACACATTCAGGGGCGCAACCAGTATGTTGAAGTTGGTAGGGTCCAAAATATTAGGGAAGATGAAAATTGGTATGTCTGCCCCCCAAATTTTGGTAGGGTCGAATACCAGTAGTGACTTGATTTTTGGTAGGGTCCGGACCCACACGACCCGTACATCGTTTGCGCCCATGCACACATTATTCAATATTCACAAAAACAAATACTGTGTAGAACTTTAAACAGACGAGTCACTCATAACACTAACTCTTTTTGAATTTTACAAAGACCAAATAGATAACTTCACGACCCCCCCCCCCCCTTTCCCCCATAATCAAATTTAAAAATATACAAAACTAATAGGACCTGTATATTTAAGATGTTTATTCACAGAAACCGCTAACTTCACGTTGACATTAAAAGTTGCCATGAATGTATCTTCTGTGAACCTCTCCGATCCCAACAGCGAAAATTATAAATACTTAAAAGGCAATTGCACAGAATCGGTAAGTCTTCAATCTCAGCATGTTAAATATTTTGTTTGGTTTGCGAATCTTCAATCACTTATAATGATATACTAAGCGTTATTTATCAGGTGTGTAATTATTGAACCATGCAATAATTTTTAAACATCTAAAAAAAACCTTAAACAGCAATGACAGGCAACATCTGAGAAGAATGTCTTTTGATGTATCGATTCGTCTTCCCATCGAACGACCGCTTCGGTTAAGGGTACAAAGGACCTTCGAAACTTACTTTTCAAAACCCCGATCTGCCTTCGAGGGCCTGTCATACTGCAATACCAGTGTTCGGAAACAGTGCCGAATATTCAGGGGCTCACTTGCCGCTCGCGCCCTTAGCAGTTTCTTTATGGACATGTTACCCCACTGTATTCGACAGCAACAGGCTTTTCCTCATAGCGATGTAGGACGTGTGGCGCCGCTTTCGGCAGTTTCCTAAAGAGGACTCTCCAGCTTAAGCCACTGTTCCCAAGAGCTAGAGGGTCTCCCATAGCGAAAAGTCCCAGCGTTGTTACTTCTCAACCTACTGAGAGTCTTTCTCCACTAAGAGACTGTCATTTCTTGGAAAATCTTACTGAACTAGGCCATTCTGTTATCATTCTTCATGTTCACTGCCCTGTTGGCGAAAAGTTTGTTTGGGCTATTGTTCTGCCCGCTTTCTACACATTTCTTTAATCATGGCAATGGAAACTGTCACTTGCAAAACATCATCGAACCACTGCTGCTCCTTTATTCTGTTTAGCTGTTCATTTTGAACATAAAAATCTCATCTGTAATGAGCTCTCCACAGTGGTCCTCAATCAGATCCTCCAAGTAATTGCCATAGGCTTCCAGGCCCTAAGTTTTGTTAGTACTGCGTGGCCTTTCTTTTGCACTATACAAGATCGTTTGTCTTCAAAATTAAACCTTGCTCTCTCTCTCTCTCTCTCTCTCTCTCTCTCTCTCTCTCTCTCTCTCTATCTATCTATCTATCTATCTATCTATCTCCTTCTCACTTTCTCTTTCTCTCTACCCTCCCCCTCCCTCCCCTCTCTCTCTCGTGTATGATTGTATTTAATTTACTTTTTACAGCTACGAAAAGCCTTCAACACGTTGTCAGTGAAAGGATTGAAGGATGTTATTGTCACTAATCTGAGGCAAGTAATTGGTGTAGCTGGGGCAAATGTTTTGTTGTACTGGGGCATTTAATTGGTTCGACAGGGTCAAGTAATTAGTGTGACCGGGGCAAGTAATTGATTTCACTGTGGCATTTTATTGGTGTCCCTTAGGAAAATAAGTGGTGTGACATCATATATCAGATAAGCCACCTGGTGCCAGCCACATGTTTCAGATATAACAACAATTATCCGCATGTGACACTCTTTATCCCATTGACACCATGTATCATTTGTGACACCGCGTATCATATGTTAAACCACGTATTATATTTGACACCATTTATACCATGTGACAATATATTTCCTATGTGACACCATGTATCCAATGTGATACCATTTATATCATGTGACACCATGTATCCTATGTAACACACCATGTATCAGATATGACAACGATTATCCGCATGTGGAATCAACCTCCTGCTAATGTTTATTAATCACAATTTATTTTAATTTCAGGGCAGGAAGCCTTATTATTGATTTCACAGTAGTGGTTAACATTTCAGAGAACCCAACCCCACAGAGTAACTTTAGCGCCGTGGTGGCATATATCGGAACAACAATAGTGATAGGCGGGCAGAACTTCGTGACGATGACTGGTTAGTACAACTTTATACATTGAAATCCCCCCTTCCCCTCCCTACAGGTCATGAATTTTTTTTTTCTATTTTTATTTCCAAAAAAAAATAAAATTGGACGTTTGTTTGAAACGCACTCATTAACATTTGTGCAAAGTTATTTTATGATATCTACAATAGATTTTAAAAATTGGTTCTTAAAATTACACTTTTTTACCCAAAAAAGTCACATAATACATTTTTTAATACATTTTTTAATAATTTTTTTTTTATTTCTTTGTTCATTAATTGGTCTGTTGTATTTATGTGCCAAAAATGGCTAGTGTAGCTTAAAAAAATAAAAAAAAAATAGAAAAAAAAAACAACTAGCATAAACCTTAAATGGCCCATGGACCGCAATCTACATCTGATTATAAAAGTGTTACTTTTATTTAAAAAAAAAAAACCAACAATAACAAAAAAAAAAAATGATTCTTCCCAAATATTGAAATGTTGTCGAAAGGGGTGCTAAATGTTTTGAGAATCCCTGCGATATATCTATTGTTACCTTGTTAGCCGGATGATTCAGTGGCTCTCACATTACAGTTACGATAATCTTCGTGTATGGCCGATGCGGTCCCGGCTAGTGTCGGGATGTAGAGAAGGAAGCCCACTAGAGGGGAAAAAAATGTGTTTTAACTGGCTACCGACTAGATACAGAAAGATCAAACTATTAACCATCTCGTCCTTACAGTGACCACACACAATACATATCATGTCTGTAATGAGAAGTGCATTTACACAATTTATGTTATTTCTTAAACATACCAATATGAATAATCCAACCGATGTATAAGTTATTTTTTTTTTCTTTTTGAAAAAAATCGCTTCATGTTGCTGTATAATGAATGAATAGATGCATGTGACTTGTTGAGACCAGTCTGTGCTGCTTTATCCCAGACTTGTGAGAAAGATTCCAGTGGTATAGCATACTGCACGTAAGTCTATTTTACCTTATGTCGTAGATGTATCTTTGAGCCAGCAAGGGCCAATCTACAGGACAGTAAAGCTGTACGATGCTTAACTGCCAATCTGAGCAATGTTTACGCAGATCTAGTTATTTTCGGAAAAGTTTAGATACAAAATGTGCAATCAAATACTTGTTCTGATTATTTTACAGTCAGATAAAAAAAATTGTTGCTATATATTGTGTTTAGATACAAAATGTGAAATCAAATACTTGTTCTGACTTTTTTACAGTCAGATAAAAAAATTGTTGCTATATATTAAGTCTTATCAATGAATCATTTATATATTTTCTGGATAATTCTTCAAGAAAACAGTTGGCAGAACAGGTCCGATTCAGCTACTACAATTCTCTGAATAATTACAGTAGTAACACCCAGCCCCGTAGCGTGAAAATTCTACAGCAGTGGCCAGGCCAATAGTAGGGGGTGGGGGTAGGAAATAAATGTTACTAAGCAGAGCGAACAAGCAGAGGGGGGCAGACAAAACGCAGGGGCGGCCCGGCTCCCTGCCCCCCCCCCGCCGCACGCTACGGGTCTGGTAACACCATACAACCACATGCCTTAATACCTACTAATGAATAGGGTCATGTTATTATGGAGACCATATATGGCGCCGAAACGAAACCAAAAACAACAACTCTATCTATACAGTTCAAAATTTCTGTCAACGACAATTTAGAGAGTAAATCAGAATGATTGCACCATTGTACTTGACATTTTTTGTATTCATAGAATGATGTGTGGGGAAAAAGACATTGATAAAATATTTGACGATACAAGTACAGATTAATGATAAAATATTTAACGATACAAGTACAGATTAATGATAAAATATTTAACGATACAAGTACAGATTAATGATAAAATATTTAACGATACAAGTACAGATCAATGATAAAATATTTAACAATACAAGTACAGATTAATGATAAAATATTTAACGATACAAGTACATATTAATGATAAAATATTTAACGATACAAGTACATATTAATGATAAAATATTTAACGATACAAGTACAGATTAATGATAAAAATATTTAACGATACAAGTACAGATTAATGTAGTTGCCTCCGAAAATAAATTTATTTTGATAAAACAAAAAAACTAGGCCAAATTCAGGACTTGTGTTATCAACTCATCTTTCTAATGAAATTACATATTCTATTTAAAAAAAAAAAACAATATTTGACAGACAGACAGAGTTTTTGCTGTACAATTAATATAAAAAAAGGTGGGTAGGGCACATAGAAAGAATGGAAAACAACAGAGGTCCAAAAAACGATTAGAAAGGAGAGCGGTGTGGACGAATACATTGTAGGGAGGAATGGAATATGTAGGGTTGTGAAAGTAAATCCAATGTAAAGAAAGGGTGAATTTTAATTACAGTTATAAACTGGAGCTTCATTGGAGAGGGGAGGGGCGGAAAGGGCGGAAAAGAGAATACAAAATAGGAAAGGGGAAAGAGACACAAAAAGGGTGGATAGAAAATAGAAAGGAATAGAAAACAGCGTATAGTAAGTGGGAGAAGCCCCGTAGCGTGAAAATTCTACAGGAGGGGGCAGGCATTCTACAGCAGGGGCCAGGCAATAGCAGAGTGGGGGGCAGGTAATACATATTACTAAGTAGAACAAATAAGCAGAGGGGGGCAGACAAAACGCAGGGGGGCCGGCCCCCTGGCCCACCCGCACGCTACGGGCCTGAGTGAGAGTTATATATATATATATATATATATATATATATGTGTGTGTGTGTGTGTGTGTGTGTGTGGCCCCCTGAAGGGTGAGTTATTTTATCTTTTAGACCCTATAAACCTCCGATGGGACTGCTTTTGCCGCGCCCTTCTTTCTATTCCCACCATAGACGATAGTGCAATGGCCATGGAGGCACCGCGGGTGACATTGGGGGAAGCTTTAACCATGACGTGGCGATCAAACCCGTGACCCTCAGCACGACAGTCGAGCGCGTTACCAGCACGGCCATCCGCTCCCCTACAGGCAGTATAGATAGTGCTGGGTAGGTCATAAGATCTACTGTTAGCCAACAATACGCGAATGAGAGCGCCCGTGTCATTCCGTTCTTATTAATATCTTGTTAGATAGAACTTTGTTAATGAAAGCTTTCATATTGGTAAATATCGTCGAATGATTGTAGAAATCACGTTTTAAAATACTTTAAAAAAAAAACATAAACATAAAAGCTATTTTGCCTCAATGTTTAAATATCATTGGCTCTTTACCGATACAACAATAAAGATAAATAATCTAATATAACTTAATGTTTCAACATACTAATTGGCTCATTGCAATTACATTAACTGTAGCAGAGTTTGTTTATAGTTTACTAACTGTACCCTGCACAACCTTTGCATAGAGTTATATCCCCTTAGGCTTGATCAGTAGGCTAGGTTATTTTTGGTTTCGGGCAGATCCGATTTTTTCATGATTGTATTTTAAACTGGAATACTGTTGTATTAATTCTTTACTTTCGATTTAACGCACACTGGAAATGAGTATTATTATATAATTAGCATTATTTTTGTTGGTAGTTTATTATTTTAACCGTAAACAATTTTTTTCTTGTTTTCCTCAGACCTCCTAAGTCAAGTGCTAATGGTAAGCTGTCTTTGTGTCAATGCATTTATATTAATTAATATTTGTTTACATTATTACATTGTGTCTGTTCAAATCCAGCAGCTCAATTTCCAACCTATGCCCAGCAAATGAAACTCACATTAGGCCCCCAGCAAATGACACAAATAAAAAGGCGCTTACACCAATTGATCCTATTTACCTATAGAAAAAGAAAATTAACTTTGAGAAACTAAACGCCTCATTACGCACATGTAAATAAAACCACACATTACTCAACGTTCACAATATTAAATACTATGTAGAACATTAGACAGACGAGTCACTCAACTCACTCACCATCTTTTTTTTTACTAATACCTACATAATGACTGCATTCCCCCGACCCACCATAATCACATTTAAAAATACGCAGTGGCTACGGATACGGCAGACGTACTCCGTATTTTTTTCCGGGGTACGTGATAGGTGTGCGCATGCGCTCTAGCACTCCAAACGGACTTTATTTTTTTTTACGGCTGTAGATGTGCGCATGCGCGGTAGCCGGACTCCGTATTATTTTTTTCGGGTTTCGGCTATAGATATTGCGCCTAACCCTAATCCTAACCCTAACCCTAGCCCCAAAAACAAAAATTAGCAATAAAATGCAGTCCGTCTGCCGCACATGCGCACATCTATCACGTACCCAGGAAAAAAAATACGGAGTACGTCTGCCGTATCCGTAGCCACTGCGTTAAAGATATATCAAACAATTAAGAATTATATATTTAAGACTTGTGTATCCGATGATTTATTCACAGTTACCGCTGAGTTCAATATGACATTAAAAATTGAAATGGATGTATCAAGTGTGAACTTCTCCAACCCCAACAGCACCGAATATATAAAATTAAAAGAAAATTGCACGGATGCGGTAAGTCCTCAAATCTCAGCATGTTAAATATTTTGTTTGGTTTGCGAATCTTATAGCACTTATAATGATGTACTGACTGCTGTTTGTCAAGTAGGCAATAATTCAACCATGCAATCATTTTTAAATATTAAAAAAAAAACCCGTAAACAGAACATTAGTAGAAATATGTCTGTTGATGTGTCTATTCGTTCTCCCTAACGACCACATCGGTATGATGATAATGATGATGATACGGATTAATACGTCTGCACGTTCAAATTTAGATTCTATTATTTGCAATACGGTGTAAAGTGATAATCAAGTCAGTTCTAGTGGAAACATTCTTTACCCGAAACATTGTAATGCTCAAATAAAGAGAGACGATCCATTTCAAGATGACAGAATCGATCCTCTCTATATATATCCGGTCGTGTACCTGACGAAGTGCAAAGATGGCGTGTACTTCATGTAAAAAATAAAGAGAAAAAAAAATTAAATGTACAAAAAAAAATAGGATTAGTAGGTATCTTTTTTACCAATAAAATAATCGTAGGGAACTGTGTCACTTTCTTTGCGATTCTGAATCTCTAGTTTCAGGAGTTTATTGTCGCCGCTTTCAGCAGCCGACTGGGAGCCTTTTTCTCCACCAAGAAATTGTTAATGGAAATTCTGTTAGATAATCTTTCTGAAGTAGGCCATACGTTGGGCCTTCACTCTTCATGTTTATTGCCATGTTACCAACATATGTTTTTGACAAATTGTTCACAAAGACGTCTTGCTCGCTTTCACAAATTTCTTTTCAATCCTGGCACTTGTTCATCATTATCGAAAGACTGCTTTATTTAGCTCGCTCATTTTTTTTTGAAGATCGAAATTCTCATCTGTAATCAGCTGGGTGGTCCTCAATGGACTCTTCAAGTCGTTGCCATTTGACTTCCAGGTCAAATTCGTGTTCAGTACTGAGTGAAAGCCTATGTGTTGTAGCACGATTGTTTGTCTTCAAGATAAAACCTTTTGCTCTCTCTCTCTCTCTCTCTCTCTCTTTCTCAGGTCTCTCTCTCCTGCAACTCCTCTCTCCTCCCTCCCATTCCATCTTCTCATTCTCATCTCTCTTTCTCGTTTCTTTTCTCTCCACTATACTCTCTCTTCTATTTCCTCTATCTCTCTCTGTCTCTCTCTAATTCTCTCTCCCCCCCCCCAGCTTTCTCTTTCTCTCAACCCCCCCTTCTCTCCCCTTCACTCTCTTTTCTCTATATCCCCCCTCTCTCTCATGTATGACTGTATTAAATTTCCTTTTTTTACAGCTACGAAAAGAATTTAACAAGACAGTGAAAGGACTGAAAGAAGTCATTGTGACTAATCTGAGGCAAGTAATTGGTGTAGCTGGGGCAAGTAATTGGTATATAGCTGGAGCAAGTAATTGGTGTAGCTGGGGCAAGTAATTGGTGTAGCTTGTGATAAGTAATTGGTTTAGCTGGGGCAAGTAATTAATGTAGCTAGTGGAAGTAATTGTTGTAGCTTGTGAAATTAATTGGTGTAGCTTGGGCAAGTAATTGTTGTAGCATGTACCCAGTAATTAGTTGTAGCTGGAGCAAGTAATTGTTGTAGCTTGTGCAAGTAATTGGTGTAGATAAGACAAGTAATTGGGTAGCTAGAGCAGTAATTGCTGTAGTTTGTGCAAGTAATTGGTGTAGCTGGGGCAATGGTAATTGGTGTAGTTGGGGCAAGTAATTGGTGTAGCTGGGGCAAGTAATTGTTGTAGCTTGTGCAAGTAATTGGTGTAGCTGGTGCAAGTAACTGGTGTAGCTTGGGGCAAGTAATTGGTGTAGCTGGGGCAAGCAATTAATGTAACTGGAGCAAGTAATTGGTGCAGCTGGAGCAAGTAATTGGTGCAGCTTGTGCAAGTAGATGGTGGAGTTGGTGCAAGTAATTGGTGTAGCTGGGGCGAAGTAATTTGGTGGGTAGCTGGAGCAAGTAATTGGCTGTAGTTTGTGCAAGTAATTGGTGTAGCTGGGGCAAGTAATTGGTGTAGCTGGTGCAAGTAATTGGTGTAGCTGGGGCAAGTAATTGTTGTAGCTTGTGCAAGTAATTGGTGTAGCTGGGGCAAGTAATTGGTGTAGCTGGGGCAAATAATTAATGTAACTGGAGCAAGTAATTGGTGCAGCTGGAGCAAGTAATTGGTGCAGCTTGTGCAAGTAGATGGTGAAGCTGGTGCAAGTAATTGGTGTAGCTGGGGCAAGTAATTGTTGTAGCTGGGGCAAGCAATTGGTTTAGCTGGGGCAAGAAATTATTGTAGCTGGTGCAAGTATTTGTTGTAGCTTGTGCAAGTAATTGGTGTAGCTTGTGCAAGTAATTGGTGCAGCTGGAGCAAGTAATTGGTGTAGCTGGGGCAAGTAATTGGTGTAGCTTGTGATAGTAATTGGTTTAGCTGGGGCAAGTAATTAATGTAGCTAGTGGAAGTAATTGTTGTAGCTTGTGCAAGTAATTGGTGTAGCTTGGGCAAGTAATTGTTGTAGCTTGTGCAAGTAATTGGTGTAGCTGGGGCAAGTAATTGTTGTAGCTTGTGCAAGTAATTGGTGTAGCTGGGGCAAGTAATTGGTGTAGCTGGAGCAAGTAATTGCTGTAGTTTGTGCAAGTAATTGGTGTAGCTGGGGCAAGTAATTGGTGTAGCTGGTGCAAGTAATTGGTGTAGCTGGGGCAAGTAATTGTTGTAGCTTGTGCAAGTAATTGGTGTAGCTGGTGCAAGTAATTGGTGTAGCTGGGGCAAGTAATTGGTGTAGCTGGGGCAAATAATTAATGTAACTGGAGCAAGTAATTGGTGCAGCTGGAGCAAGTAATTGGTGCAGCTTGTGCAAGTAGATGGTGAAGCTGGTGCAAGTAATTGGTGTAGCTGGGGCAAGTAATTGGTGTAGCTGGAGCAAGTAATTGCTGTAGTTTGTGCAAGTAATTGGTGTAGCTGGGGCAAGTAATTGGTGTAGCTGGTGCAAGTAATTGGTGTAGCTGGGGCAAGTAATTGTTGTAGCTTGTGCAAGTAATTGGTGTAGCTGGGGCAAGTAATTGGTGTAGCTGGGGCAAATAATTAATGTAACTGGAGCAAGTAATTGGTGCAGCTGGAGCAAGTAATTGGTGCAGCTTGTGCAAGTAGATGGTGAAGCTGGTGCAAGTAATTGGTGTAGCTGGGGCAAGTAATTGTTGTAGCTGGGGCAAGCAATTGGTTTAGCTGGGGCAAGAAATTATTGTAGCTGGTGCAAGTATTTGTTGTAGCTTGTGCAAGTAATTGGTGTAGCTTGTGCAAGTAATTGGTGCAGCTGGAGCAAGTAATTGGTGTAGCTGGGGCAAGTAATTGGTGTAGCTGGGGCAAGTAATTCGTGTAGCTGGTGCAAGTAATTGGTGTAGCTGGGGCAAGTAATTGATGTAGATGGGGCAAGTAATTGGTGTAGCTGGGGCAAGTTATTAATGTAGCTGGAGCAAGTAATTGGTGTAGCTTGTGCAAGTAATTGGTGTAGCTGGGGGCAAGTAATTGGTGCAGCTGGAGCAAGTAATTGTTGTAGCTGGGGCAAGTAATTGGTGTAGCTGGGGCAAGTAATTGGTGTAGCTGGGGCAAGTAATTGGTGTAGCTGGGGCAAGTAATTGGCGTAGCTGGGGCAAGTAATTGTTAGAGCTGGGTGAAATAATTGGTGTGAATGGGGGCAACTGTTTTGGCTTGCCGGGGGCAATTCATTTGTTTGTTTGAGGCAAATGGGATACCATCGACCCTATGTGACACTATTTAAACCATGTGACAATATATTTTCTATGTGACACCATGTATCCAATGTGATACCATTTATGTCATGTGACACCATGCATCCTATGTAACACACCATGTGTCAGATATGACAAGGATTATCCACGTGTGATATCATCCCCGTGCCAATGTTTATTTTAATTTCAGGGTAGGAAGCCTTATTATTGATTTCACAGTAGTGGTGAACATTACAGAGAACCCCAACCCACTGAGTAATTTCAGCAATGTAGTGACAGCCATCAAAACAGGCATAAAGATAGGCGATAACACATTCTCGATCCAGACTGGTTAGTGCAACTTAAGTTTGCTCCCCCATCATCTCCCATCATCTAAGAATAGCTTAGCTAATATCATATCAGTAATTTTAACAACTTTCAACCACGATTAACAGAGGATAATAATACACACATGTTTTTTACTAATTAGGTCCATGTTTTCTTTAAAATCAGAACCGTTTTGAGGGTGGGGGGATGGGTGGTGATGGGAGGGTGCTAGAGAGAAGTGTGGCTGATGTTATAAAAAAAACATGTCGCGGTAGGAGTTATATGCATTTGTAACAAAAAAATCAGTATTACAGAATAATTAATTGCCTCATAGATTAATGGGATGTAAGAGATAATTCTTTTTAGCGTCCGACAAGTTCTTTTGTCCAGAACCTTTCCCTCCCCCCCCCTCCCCCACACACCCTGTTTCCAAGTTCGGCTCTGATTGTAAAAATAATATTCGTCAATGTAATTTGATTCATTTTTTTTAAAAATCTATTCTGTGGTATTCATTCATCTATGAAATGATTCAAATAATATCGAATGGTGTTGAATACAGTCAAGACCAGAAGCCTAAAATTTAAGTAAAAGTGAAAGTGTATTGCTGCCCGCAGGCCAGATCTGGACAACTGGACTGTCTGATCTGGTTCAACGCTCGTTTCTAGCACTAGCATTTATGCTACAAGGTCTACCTTTATGTTATGAGGTCTACCTTTATGCTATGAGGTCTACCTTTATGTTCATATTTTTACCGGCCCGCCGGTGAAATTTCTTAACCCAATGTGGCCCGCGACTCGAAAAGTTTACCCACCCGTGTAGTAGTATATTGTTTTTTTTTTTTTTAAGTCTAGTTCCCTTATCTCTTAAGAGCTCTCGGTACATGTGAAGTGTATAAATCATCTTTTTCTATAACCTCGGCTTTTTAAGGGGATTAGTTGGTTAGCAACACACCCAGCAGCGCCACTAGGGTGAATTTCAACCAACTTTCACCAGGACCTGGTACATTTCCCTTGGGTCTCATCAAGGACCGTCGCTGTGCACCGCTTGGCCATCCGTCCCTCACATCACATATACAACACCTGATTATAAATGTGTTTAGCCATTAAAACAACATTAGAAAATTTATTAATCTTCCCAGTTATTAAAATATTGTCCAAAAAGGGTGGGGGGGGGGGAAATACTTGAGAATCACTGCGATACTTTTGCTTGCCTTTTAGTCGGATGACTCAGCAGCTCTCAAATTGCGGGTACGATAACCGTGGTGCTGGCCACAGCTTTAGATCGCAGTGAGTCTACATCCATAGCCCACTAGAGAAACTTTGTCTTAACTGGTTACCGACTAGATACATAAAGAAACATACATAAACCATATGGTCCTTACAGTGCCCACACACACAACACATACCATGTCTGTAATGTGAAATGCATTTACCAAGTTTCTATTAATAAATAATTGAGCCCAACCGGTGAATAAGTATTTTTTTCTCTCGAAATAATTGCTTCATGTTGTTATATTATGAATAGATACATGTTCCCTGTTGGGGCAAGGCTGTACTGCTTCCCAGACTTGTGTGGTAGATTCCAATGGTTCATCAAACTGCAGGTAAGTCTACTTTACCCTTATGTCGTAGATCTAAAGGACAGCGAGTCTGTACGATGTAAGACTGCCAATCTGGGCAATTTTTACTCAGATCTGGATATATTTGGATAGAAGTCTAGATAAAATAATTTGCTGCCAAATAAAAGATCAGTGGGACGGATGGCCGAGTGGTGTAGATACTCGACTGTCGACCTGAGAGTCCTGGGTTCGATCCTCGGTGAGAACCATGGGAATTTTTCCAGGTGAACTTTGGTGCAATGTCGTCCTAAAAGTTCACCCAGCTTTAAATTGGAAGCTAGTTTTAAGTTGGGGAAGTAAAGGCAGCTGGGCGTTGTGCTAACCACACAACCCTTTCATATGCCGAGGTTATAGAAACAGATGAATTCTACACTTCATCTGCCCCGATGGTCCATTAGGGCTAAGGGAACTTACTAACTTAAATAAAAGATCAGGATAATATTGCTTTGTCAGATATTTTTTTGTTATATATTAAGTTATCATTTATATATTTTCTGAATGAAAATATTATCAGAACAGGTCCGATGCTGCGTTGAATAATTACTATTAGTATTAGTTGTTTTAGTTTGTAGTTATTTATTTTAACCGTAAATGTTATTATTATTTTTCATGTTTTCTTCAGAACTATGTCAAGTGCTAATGGTAAGCATAAAAGCTAGTGTACCTCAATGTTTAAATACCATTGGCTCATTCCCGACGCAACATAAATATACAATCTTAGATACTATGATAATTAGCAATAAAGCATCGGTACAAAAATCAATAGGAGGTCTTGTATTAAGTACATTAAAAAAATTATAGCATTAATATATTCTGGACTTTTTCTGTTTTTTCAGCTCATTTCTTTTTTAAATTCAACAAAGTATGCTAGAATCAGTATAACCCACCCAACACCCCAGCAAATGACACTCACGATAGACCCCAGCCAATGACATTCACCCTAAACTCTAGCAAATGACACTCACCCAAGACCCCAGCGAATGACATTTACCCTAGACCCCAGCAATTGTCACTCACCCTAGGCACTAGCAAATGTAACTCAGCCTGGACCCCAGCAAATGACATTCACCCTAGACCCCAGCTAATGACACACCCAAGGTCTCAGCAAATGACATTCACCCTCTCTCTTTGAACTCTCTCAGTAATCTGCGGGCTGAGACTTAGTCTCTTAGAGCCCGTGAGATCAGACTTGCTGTGTCTCTCAACATCTGGAGACTGCCATAGAGCCCGATGGCCAGCAAGCTTCCGGACTGGTCCACCCTGTGGTCCGCCAGTCCGGAGCACTCAAAAAGCATATGATCCACGGTTTCCTTCACTTCCCTGCAGTGTCTGCAAAGGGTGTCGACATTAGGCCTCAACCTCCCAAAGTACGCGCCAATAGGACAGTGCCCAGTGCGAAACTGGGCAATTAGCGCCTGCTCGACTCGCCTAAGCTTCCACCACGGGTCAGTTTTGGACGACCGCTCCAGAAACTTACGGACATTTCTTCCGTTCACCCAATGGTCCCAGCCCGAGAACCACTTTGATTGTCCAAAGAGACAGATCTTGGCACGCGCTGCCTCAAATGAGCTCTTTCTTGCACTCATGGGCTGCACTTTGGGATCTGTCGACTGTTGAATTGCCTTGGCAATGCAGTCTGCCCTTTCATTTCCAGGCACGTCCACATGCCCGGGAACCCACTGAAGGGTCACATGCACACGATGTTGGGACGCAAGACCCTGTATTGCCATCAGCATGGCTTCCAGCAGAAGTGGCCATTCTCCCGTCCCTTTTACAGCTTGAAGAACAGAGAGCGCGTCAGTGAAGATGACAATGTCTGTAGCAGGCAAAGTACCCTCACCAATTAGCCCTCCTATGTGGTCCACTGCCTCAGTAATGGCTGTCATCTCTGCCGCGTAAGCACAGAGCGACCCACATAGGCCAGCATGGTCTTTCACAAAGCCAGTTTGTGGGAGAGTGATGTGGATCCCAAACGAGGAGCTTGTCCGACCTTCAATACTGGTTACAGAAGCATCAGTATAGGCCAGTATAGCGTCCCTCTGATAGGTTCCAATCATCTCCATAGCCACATCATGGATGGCTCGGCGATCCTTTGCGTTCCCAGCATTGGTTTCGACCAGGGTCGTGCGTACCTCGGGCATGTAGAAAGCCACGCCAGGAGGGACCCTAGAGACTGTCTCCAGCATTAGGCGGTCAGTCGGCAGCTTTATCTCGGAGGCAAGTCTTACTGCGTGGTGCATAAAAGACTGCATCGAGAGCCGCTTCCTTTCCAGCCAGCCATCGACCATCTCCCTTAGGACAGAGGTCTCTTCCTGCCGCTTAAACCGCTCATACGCAGTTATAACGGCCTGCTCTCTACGGATACTCAGAGGTGGCACATTTGCCATGATTTCCACATTCACCCTAGACCCCAGCAAATAACACCCTAGGCCACAGCTAATGACATTCACCCTATGAACAGCACTATCAAATGACATTTACCCTAGACCCCATCAAATGACATTCCCCCTAGGCCCCAGCAAATGGCATGCACCTGAGGCCCCAGTAAATGACACTCACCCTAGACCCCCAGCAAATTACACTCACCCAAAGTCTCAGCAAATGACATTCACCCTAGACCCCAGCAAATGGCATTCACCCTAGGCCCTAACAACTGACATTTACCCTAAGAACAGCTAATGACACTCCGCCTAGGCCCTAGCAAATGACACTCAACCTAGGCCCCAGCAAATGACACTCATCCTAGGCCCTGGCAAATGACATTCACCCTATGAACAGCTAATGACACCCAATACACTAGCAAATGACACTCGTCCTAGGCCAAGCAAATAACACTCACCTTAGACCCCCAGCAAATGACATTCACTTAGACCCCCAGCAAAAGACCCCTGCCCTGGACCCCACGAACTAGTTTAGATGACCTTGATGAAAGAAGACACGGGATAACCTTTCCTATTTTGTTGTTTGGGTGTGTGAGTGTGTGTGCGTGTGAGTGTGTGTGAGTGTGTGTGTGTGTGTTAGGGGCCACCTGTACGGTCAGTCTATAAAAAAATCATGATAAGGGGAAAAAATAACTTCCTGGGTCCCCACTTAAGAGCTATGTTTTCGTTGAGGGTGGGTAGGGAGGAAAAATTTGAGAGCAGCTTTTCGTCACTACCCCCTACATGGGATCTATCGACATGTAAACTCTCTAATTCAATGGCTCTCAAACTTTTGCAACCCGCGACCAACTTAAAAAATCTTTTCGGTTAATTGTATGTCATATCAAACTATTTTGATTTTTAGTGATCCTTCTCAATTCACTGATCTCTATATGTAACAGCTCGATGCCTCAATTCAACTTACAAACAACACTTTGAAAACCACTTCTCCAAAAATATGTATTACTTTGGTTCCGTTTTGTTTTTCAGACATTCGGCTAATTGTTGGTTTGGTTGTTGGACTTCCACTATTTGCATCCTGGTGGACATTTTCATATTAGTCTTTGTTGTGGCTGATGAAGGAAACACATCTGGCAACTACAGGTTTGTATTTGAACAATTTTAAAAATATTTGTAACAGTCGTTATTTTAATTATACTGGGCGTAGGCCAGGGTAAAGACTTCAGCACTTCGTTTTTGGTTGATTTTGATCATTCATCAATTAAAACCGATGATTTTGATCATTTATCGAATTCAATCGATGATCCTGCCTGACTATTTCCACCAAATAATGCACTTACGATAATTAAGTTATCTTAAAGCACCTTGATATATACAAAGGGGGGCCCATAGGGGCAAGGTCAATTTGACATTATGTGTTTGGGCTGTACCCACTTGCTATGGGCCTGACTCAACAGTACTTTTGGTTTTGGAAGAAGCCATTGTTCTTGTTTTATTTTTAGCCCTTTAGTAGGGTGGGGTCTCAACTACATCCCGCCCCCCTTACCCACCCAGTGCACTAAGTAAAGTTTCAGGCAGCCCTCTTAATTATGCTGAGCATACGACATTCTTGCATCTCTTACTTCAATTTCTACTGTTCATTTTTTTTTACTTTTGCTTTGACCTCCCTTCATTCCTTTTGGCCCGATAGTTCCATACCAAAGTATTTTAAGTAACAGCTGGGGCGTTGGGTTGGGGGGGGGGAGGGGGGGAGAAGATGTAATGAGCTAACTATACTTACTTTACTTATTACATCGCTTTAGGTGAGAAGTATTAAAAAAAAACTTTATTTATTTAATTTTTTTTCGGAATATATACAAGTTTTTACTTTGTTTAGGGTTTGAAACCCTAGCCAATCATAAATGTCTTCCATTGTTGACCTACTTAAATTTTTGTTGTGTTTTATTTTCTCTCCACAGATTCATCAGCCCAAAAATCACCGCAACATTACAAATATTCCTTTAATATGTTAACCACTTGACACCGACTTAATAGTGTGTTTCAAAATAAAAAAATAATCATGGAAACAAAAAAAAATAATAGTAGACACTCTAGAAGACGGTACAGTGTCTTTTATATTGATTGTTGAGTTTTATACTTACAAGGACTTAGCTGAACACTGAAAACAAACAACAAATAGTATTGGAAACGTGGTCTTAAAATGTCCTACCATACCACTGAAGGCATACTATACAGGACAAGTCCTACCAAGTATGTGAATGTATATATATATATTAAACAACAACAACATAATGTTGCGAGGGAGGAGGTGAGGGTGGGGGGGGGTTGAAACTGTCATCTAAACAGCGATGTGCGCGATGCCTAATATATAGTGAATTAAATTATATTCTGTACACCATACCGCAGAGTACCACAAAGTACCATATAGTACCACAGAGTACCACAGATTACCATACTAATATTTCTCGTTATTGAAAGTCTTAGTTTACCCAAAAACAAAAAATCATGACGTGTCAAGTGATACTTATAAATATTTTTGTCACATTATTATTGAAGTATTTATTATCTTAACTGGACTGCTAACCAGTTAGTATATGGTTAGATATTGAATAACATGTTGTTGTTATTTTTTTACATTCTTTGTTACTTAATACATTTTTTATTTACACTGAATATGTGTGGTCTACTTAATGCATGTCCTATTAGCAAGTGAACCGTAACCAAATGAATTATAACATCTGAAATACGATAATTTAAAGTTATACTACTAAAAAACAAAATCTAAATGCACATAGAATATTTTGCAAAAAAAATAAATAAACATAGAAGGAAGATGAGTTTTGCATACGGTATAAAATGTACAACGAAGCAATCACAAACAAAATACATAATCTGCACCTCATAGTTTGAATATTTAATACAGCAAAATATATATTGAACTATATTCTGTACACCATACCACAGAGTACCACAGAGTACCATGCTAACCTTTCTCTTTACTGAAAGTCTTAGTTTCCAAAAAATCATGAAGTGTCAAGTGATTCTTGTAAATATTTTTGTCACATTATAATTTAAGTATTTATCATCTTAACTGGATTGCTAACCAATTTGTAAGTTACGCGTAAAACATGCCCAAGTCATTTCACATATGAAATAGCTATCTATCCCAAACAAGAAACAATCCTCGAGTATTTATTTAGTGGCACGTCTGTTACACAGTTTTCTTTTCAGTGGTAAGGCTGCGCCTGTTTTCAACAACAGCAAGACCTGCATTCATGTCCTTTGCCGCTGTGAATCACGCAGTGGGTTGGTACTTTGTGAGGCGCTGCTTGTTTCCCTCGTGCGTCTAAACCGACTTATGATCAGTCATCGCAGCAGCGCCGTCCGTGCACATGCCAACACATTGTGTCCAGGCCAGTCCTGATTCTTCAAAAAAGTTCTTCACCGGTTTTGCATCACAGCAGCGACTTGCAGAGCAAAAAGTCTTCAACAACTTCACCTTCCCAACAGTATCGAACGTAAACCAACAATTGGGCAGCCTTCACAATGTCTGTACTTTCGTGAAGCTGAATTCGGAGTATGATATGCCGAAGGCGTGCAATAAGTTGGCAGCGAACATCCTCAGACATGTCGGCGATTCGTCTGCTCACTGTGCTATCAGACAGTGGAACGGCTTTCACTTTTTTTACTGTATTCCTTTCATAGAACGACTTCGCACATATCAAACGCTGACGGTATAATTTGATCCTCTGCAATTGTGTGAGGTTTTCTGGAACGTGCAATGCTACCAACCAAATACGACGCTTTAAGAGCTTTCTCGTTCACAGTAGTGCAGGCCATCAGTTTACCTTCCTGTTTCAAATAGATCTCATTCTGCCTCTCAAAGTATTCCTTCTCTTTACTGGCAAGTTTCGAATGCACTATGGTCAAATGGCGCCACAATTTCACAGGCTTCATCGCATCGCTCGATGTTTGCATCATACGACACATAGAGGTTGGCCAGCATCGGTTACCACAGTGGTGAAGCCGAATGATATATATTCTGGATTATACTTGCGCCGTTTTCTTTTTCGTTCGTCTTTGGCTGCTTGATCATCAGAATCTTGCAGGTTCTGGTCAGTTTTCCTCTTCACAAATGTATCAATGCTACTAGCTTTGGGCAGTTTACTTTTACAAATACTGATAAACAAATGACCAAAAACAGTCTAGTCCCATTGACTCGGATCTCACAGGGAAAAAAAAAATTAGAGACAAAGTTTCAGAGTAGAGAGGGTTAGAGTAGGTAATTATATGTAAAAATAGTTCACACTCTGATGACGAAAACTCACATTGTAAATTAAATCGAGTACTCTGATTAAACAAATACAAATCTGATGAAACATTTTGAATTGTTTACTAACTTTTTAAAAAGTATTTGTCACATAAGTAAAACACATGACAACAGAACAACATAATAGACCTTTCTCATAAAGTAGTCCCCTTGCTGAATTGTTTGTTTAGATGGACAAGTTACACTTCCGGTACCAATTAATGTACTTGAATTTGCGAATAATAAATTTCTGTTGCCGCTATTCTTTTAATTTTAATCATGAAAATCAAATAATCAAAATTTAATATATTTTTCAGTGTGATTATTTATTATTATCTTAAAAGTTAAAACTATAACAATGTTTTTCTGATTTTTAATACTATACGATATAATTTTTATAATCAAAGACCACTCCTAACACTAGTGTATGCTCTCGACATTTTAATCTTAATATTTTAATGGACTGTCTGTAAAAAGTTAAACATGTGTTTAATGCAAACAACTTCAACTCAGTAAAAAAGTACAATTGTATACCAATGTATAAAAATGACATTTTGAATATAACACATTGTAGTCCGACTTCCTTCAACCAAAAGGCTATGTTTTTTGTTAATTTGTCATTTTTCTAACATTTGTATCTGGCTGTACAGATATAAATTCCCTTCTCGCACCAATATTAAATAAGTTACATATTTTATTATAATATCATATATATTTCCTTTTACCTGTAAATTATGAGGTTCGTGATTTTTTCTCTAGCTTCTATAGCATCTCGCTGATAGTTTGACTACATTTATTAGTGTAGAGCTAATGTCTGTAACTGTATATCATCAATACATATTTTGCTATATAAAGTTACTAAAAAGACTGTTAAACTGTCTTTTTTCAATATGTGAGCCCCCCCCCCAGCCCTTTTTGCTGGTTGCGCCACTGCATATGAGGTAGTAGTTTCAAACCTTTTACTACCGATTTTTAATTACTATCTATCGCACAATATATGCTAACCAAAAATATACTGTTTTAAGAATCATGGTTAAATAATATAATGTACATGAGTGTTTGTACTAGGGTTTCGGTTAAGATTATGGTAATGTAAAAATAAGTAAAGTTAATGTTGGTGTTACTGTTAATAAGTGCCAAGGCTATGAATGTGTCCAGCTAGAAAATTATGACTTATGTGATTTAAGATAGGCCTAATTCTCAACGTTTGCTGAGGACTGAGCTTTTTACCTTTTAAATTATAACAAATTAAATAAACCTAACGTTAACTCACCCTATCTATCCCTAAACAGGTAACCAGCCTCGTAGCGTGAAAATTCAACAGCAGGGGGCAAGGCAATAGCAGGGGGGGCAGGTAATACATATTACTAAGTAGAGCAAATAAGCAGGGGGGCCGGGCCCACCTCCCCCCCCCGCACGCTACGGGCTTGCTGGTAACCCTAATCGTCAATTATGAAAACTTTAAATAACAATTTTAGTGTAAAATGTAACTTTTCATTTCATGGACATACTTCTCAGAGAAGTATTTGTAACCCTTCGTAACTTCTCTCTCTGATATCGGGACATTTTGTGACTTTAAAAACTTGTCAACATCACAAAAATTTAATTTTGGTAATAAATATAAAGTCATTTTATCATATATTAGACAAAAAATGTAGGAAAAATAATCGAGCTAAGTATTAATCAAGTATAAACAAAGCGACCGGAAGCCCATTATGATCCTTTCACAAAGACAGCTGACGCGCAGGAATACAAGTGAGAAAGGTCTATAGGTTCATGGATATAATTTTGCACCGTTTCATCGTTGCGTTAGCGAAAAATCCCTATTATCGCTCTGACCTACTTTCATATTAAAAATTTACGAAACATCTACTTCAAACCAAAACAATTTGTGGGTGTCATTTTAAATTAACATGCAAAGTGTATACCTGCAATTTGATTTCAAAAACTTTTGTCTAAGATTATTTCTAAGCCGATCTAGGCTTATAATAATTGTAACCACTGATTAACCAGACTATTTATAAATAATACACAAGCTTACGCAGATCCGGATGTTTTAACAGTGATGTCAGAGCTCAGTAAGTAAGAAATATTGCCGAGATGACATGACTCAAAAACTCACTGCACAAGTACATGTAGTATGCAGACTAGTTCAGACTTGAGGCAAAAATATAAGGAAATACCAGCGAAGTTTTCAATTCTGCACATTGTTGTCTGTGCCTGAAACATTGGCATAACTAGTATTTTTTGTTTATCTAAAAGCCAACCAATCAACCAAACCAAGCAATAATTTATACAAGAAAAATCACTACTTTTCTTGATTTGTCCGCGGACCACATGTTCAAAACCTCTGGTGTATACCATATAATATAAATAACGAAGAAATAGTAATAGCAAACAAAATATATAATCCGCACCTGATAGTCTGAATGTTTACACTTATATATTTTGATCTTGTCAAAATTAAACTACCGCTGATTTCTGATTTTTGATTTTATCGCAGTGGCTACGGTTCGGTCCGATCCACAAACTAGACTTTTATTTGTTAATGTGTGATATTACAATTTTAAATTTGCTAATTAATTGATAAATTGTTGTTTTTTTTTAAATTACCATACATACATTTATTTCTGTAATTGTTAATGACCAAAAAAAAAATTAATTGATTTCCTTGGTTGTTAATTATTAATGTTTGTCTTGTCTACTTTTGGGTTGTGTTATTAGTTTAGGTCAAACATTAAAGTAACAACGAACTAATTTAAATAATGAATAAATAAACGTGATAATTTTACATTACACACACACACACACAGACTCTCTCACACAAATTCTTTATCACACAATGTCTGACACACACACACACACACACACACACACACACACATATACAATTTTTTTACAGACGCCCACATAGGGTTATTGACAGGCAGTGATTCCAGTCAGCCGGAGCGGGTTTTTGGCTTGGTTGGCAACTAATGCGAAAGGAGCACGTAGGTCAGGGGGTGGGCAAATTACGGCCCGATGTCGACTGAACGCTATTCCAATGCAGTCATGCGAATCACAACCAGTTAATCAGGTTCCACAGTTCAATAACATTTTCCAAAATCGTGAACAGTTACATGCTTCGCATTACTTATATACTTATACTCTGTGGCCAGCCTGTATGTAAATTAAGTTCATTCGTCGTCACAATTATTATGACAGGTTTGAAAAAAAAAAGACTGCTTTTTTCTGCAGGGCCGGATAAACCATTAAGTCAACCAGGCTGTAGCCTTGGACGGTGGGGGGTGGGGGGAAAGGCCCTGGTTGATCAGATTAAATACGAAATGACCGTAAATTTTTTTTCACCTCCAGCTTCATGCACAAAACTACAACAAACACCGACGGGGAAATCTGAGTATCTCTTGCATCTTCTAAACATATGCGTAACACATTATGTGAAATGTAGAAGGACAATTTAATACATTTAATTTTTTGTGATACATTTTGTCATTTTATTCTCAAAATCATGCCCTTTATAATTGCAAACGTTAGGCCTTTTGTAATTACAAGCATTATATTCTTTATAATTAAAAACATAAGTCTCTTTATATTTACACGCATTAGGCGCTTTGTAGCTGCAAGCATTAGGTCCTTGTAATAACAAGCATTATGCCGTTTGTAATTACAAGCATTGGGCCTTTTGTAATTATAAGCACCACATCATTTATAATTAACATTAGTCTCACAGTAAACTTAGTTCGCGGTGATTCTTAAAAAGTCGGATTATCGAAAAAGTGTAGACATAATAACATGTATCAGTAATGTACAACAAAAGGGAAAATGAAATTGTTATTCCCATTTACTCTGATTAAAATGGCGGGTAGAAAACTTATCCAAACTTTCCAAATCCTCTCAGTGAGCGGTTGTCTTGCCGGCAAAGGAAGGCCCGCCCCTGTTGCTACCAACGCTAGTTACGTCACTGTTGTGGGGAACTGCTTCGTATCGATACGTTGTCGTCTGCTTCATGGGCCAGGAGGAAGTCGTGCTGACGCTTGTTACACACGAGAGACCATGGGCGGTGGAAACATTCCGTTCTGTATTCTGAACTGCAGATCATATGTGAGGGTGTGTGTGTGTGTGGGGGGGGGGTAATATAGGTAGCCTCAATATCGCCCTATGAAATAATCAATAATTATAATGCTAAATATGTCCCACTGGAAAGCATGATACAAATTATTCATTTAAGTAGATGAATAATTATTTGTAGTTGAACTGGAACCTTACACAATCAAGTATAGCACAAGCCCCGTAGCCAAAGGCGGCAATGGAGGGGGGGGGCCTCCGCTAGGTATGGAGTGCCCGCCCCCCCCCCCGCTTAAAAAAGAAGAAAAGAGGAAAAAAGAAAGAAAAAGTAAAGATGCCCCCTTGCTGGGTATTGGTGCCCCCTGCTTACTTTGACTTGGCTACGGGCCTGTATAGCACACAGGAGTTCTGCGGTTTCATAAAAAGTGTATGGATGACTGAACTATTGCGCGATAAAAAAAAATAAAGTCAAAAACATTAAATATATTCTTCTACACAGTGGCGCAACCAGCAAAGTACTTATTAATATAAAACATCAACGAACATATAAACCAAGTGTATACCTTAAGTTCTGTTGCCGATTGGTTCTCAAAGTGTAAGAGGGGGGGGGGGTCGCTGACGAATTTCAGCTGGGTTACGACAAACGGTTAAAATTTACAAGTACAGTCGATTCCGCTTAATTGGGACACATCGGGACCGGGGCTTTTTGTCCCAATTAAGCGGCTGTCCCAATTAAAAATACAAATTTACTATTGGCTTCTTGGTTTTATTTCTTTGAGATTTGTCCCAAATAAGCGACTGTCCCAACTAAACGGTGTCCCAATTAAGCGGAATCCACGGTATATTACTTTATGCTTGGGTGAAGACTGCAACGCAAATCGGAAATGTCATGTGTTGATGTAACAAGATGATTATTCATGGACTCGAGATATTTTTTTTTTAAATCGTGTATTGTCATGCATTTAGCCTTTTCACTAAATTAAAAAAAAAAGAGTTACAAGATTTGAGGATACACATTTAAAAACAGGCAGTGAAACTAATTGTAAAAATGTAGCTAAGTGTCGATAGAAAAGCGGAAGCTTCGATTGTGAGAAAGAGATTTGAACAGAAGTGTTGTGTTCAAGCAAAATTCAAGCAACGGGAGTGTTGTGTTCAAGCAAAAGGAGTGTTGTGTTCCAGCAACATGAGTGCTGTGATTACAATTTCAAACCACTCATTTATATCTAGAGCAATTACCACTACTATTAAAACCAAAATACATTTGGAAATAACAAATACCGTTTCAGTTGTAACATTTGTATGACTAATGCTTTCAACTTTTTTTAAAGTGGCACACAAATATTTTAATAAAAAATATCCCACGTCCTGCCGGACGCAGCCTCTAACTGCAGAAGAGTTTGCGCCCCCCCCCCCGCCCGGGGCTAAGCAACTGGGTGTACGAGTAGAAGAACAACACCAAGGTGGGCGTGTAACAGTACAGTCCAAACACTCTGCCGTACTCACGGTCAACTATAACGAGGATGATGCTGAAGAAGGCTATACTTACAATATGAAAAAAACACTAAAATGAAAAGTTTCATGAATACAATTAAGATAGCATCCATTTAGCAGAAACGTACATGATTGGATAAGATTAAAATTGTATTCGAAGCAATCTTTTTTCAAATAGGGAAATCAATTATCAAACTGGCCACTCCATACACTCAGATTTGAGTGTTTGGAATACTGAACAGGAGGAAAGCATACAGAGAAGGAAAGTGTAGAATTCATCTGTTACTATAACCTCGACATATGAAGGGATTGTGTGGTTAGCACAACGCCTTTACTTCCCCAATTGAAACCTGTTACCTATTTAAAGCTGGGAGAATTTGTGTGACGACTTTGGACTATATAACACCTGGAAAAATTCCATGGGCCTCACCGAGGATCGAACCCATGACACTCAGGTCGACAGTCGAGTATCTATTTCTTTGGCAGTTACTATTGAACACTTTGATTATATGATATATGATAGTTTGTGTTACACATGGACTGTCTATTTTATGGGGCACTGGACTGAATTAAAATATGTCTAGTATGAAGGATGAAATTCAGATGGGGAAAGGTATGGATTGACTCGGAACACAGGTCATGTGGGGAAAGGTAGGAATTGACTGGGAACACAGGTCAGATTGGGGGAAAGATATGAATTGACTTGGAACGCAGGTCAGATGGGGGAAAGGTATGAATTGATTCGGAACACAGGTCATATGGGGGAAAGGTGTGAATTGACTCGGAACACATGTCAGATGGGGGAAATTTATGAATTGACTCGGAACACAGGTCATATGGGGGAAAGGTATGAATTGACTCGGAACACAGGTCATGTGGGGGAAAGGTATGAATTGACTCGGAACACAGGTGTGTGTTGGACTATGCGAGTAACTGACCAATAAATAAACCATGGATGTAATTGTTTGTAAAAACAAAAATAAATGTTTTGGTTGTTAAGAAAGTTTTCGATACGACTTTTAAGTATATGAGTGTTGTGTACAGTCGGAAATTTAAAAAAAAATATATAAAATGACTTCAGTAAACGGGCAAACACTTACTGCTAAAGAAATTACTGAGATAAAAAAGTATAAAAAAACAACTAATACTGTGAAATGAAAATCAACTATATACAAAGATTAAGCGATGTATGATAGCCTATTTAGATTACTAAAAAAAAAGCAATGTATTAGCTATCAACAATCTTCACCAAAACTGTAGCTCGCAGCACGGGCGAAAAAACGGGATGAGTTTCTCTAGAAGCTAAAACAAGCAATTAAGCCTGTTCCAATCTTGGACACAGGACGTTTTAGCGCATTTTCGTGTTATGTATTATGGGTTTTATACAAAGTAAGGGAAGTAATTTAGCCATGGCTGTACTAGTATACGCTTTACATTGTTTTTTGACTGCTACATGTAGGCATAACTGTGTTCAACACCCATTCCATTATTTGATTATCTCAACAGTTTAATGAATTCCAGATTAGATGTAAAAGAATGAATTATTTTCACATTCAGCCAAGGTAGTTTTGGTGTTTTTTTTTTTTTTTTTGGGGGGGGAGGGTAGGTGGGTGTTTGGAGTCCTAGGTAAAAGAACTTGTCCGGGGGGGGCATAAAAAAATTAAAAGTTTGATCTGTGAAGTCCAGGTAAGGATGTTATGTCTTTCTCTTACATCCCATCATCCTATGGGGCATTTAATTGTTCCATGGTACTGTTTTTTTTTCGAATCCACATAACCGATAGTGCAATGGTCCTGTAGACACCACAGGGCGACATATAGGAAACTTTCATCATAACCTGGGGGAAAAAATCAATTGCATCTCACTGGAGATCGAGCCCGGGACTCACAGGCCGACAATACTAGTGCTAGATGACGGGCGCCGGCCGTCTGAGACGAAGTTGGTCAACTGTTGCTGAGATGCACTAGTTTGAGAGTCCTTGGATTAAGCATTATAGGTTGTTTTTTTTTTTAAAATAAATCTATTTGTTTACAAAGATTTCACTAGCTGTAATTTATGACTATGTAAAGCTTTACGAGCAATACGACCCTTCCAGTTATGACAGCATACAATATGATCCTCCCATTAGTGGCAGTATACAATACGATCATTCCATTAGTGGCAGTATACAATACGATCATTCCACTAGTGGCAGTATACAATACGATCATTCCAGTAGTGGCAGCATACAATACGATCATTCCATTAGTGGCAGTATACAATACGATCATTCCATTAGTGGCAGTATACAATACGATCATTCCAGTAGTGGCAGCATACAATACGATCATTCCATTAGTGGCAGTATACAATACGATCCTTCCAGTAGTGGCAGTATACAATACGATCATTCCAGTAGTGGCAGTATACAATATGATCCTCCCATTAGTGGCAGTATACAATACGATCATTCCATTAGTGGCAGTATATGTCAGGGTATAAGATTTGGGCTACCACTGCTATCAGCATTGTCAGGTTATTACTTTCAATATTATTATTATTGAGACTGGAGGCGTGTCTATGGTAGCTGTGGCGGTTCTTTCTTTATTACAAATCACAACATCAAAAATAACTTGATATAAGAGTTCTTTGCTGATTCAAGTATTTATTCTCAACACAATAATATTATAAAGATGATGAAATTAACTCCGAGTACATATTGTAAAATCAATCCAATAAATTACCACATTCAAATAGGAACTCAATCAAGTTCTAAGGATCCATCTATAATATCCAAGTACATATATGCAATAAAACTGTCTAGCACAATATCTCCAACATGGAGGTGAACTATTACTCTCTCGTGATCACTCAGAATAAATTAATATATATCACCAAGAAAAATACAAAGACACGTCTGTCTTATACGAGAGTGAACTTCCAACTGACTAAATTCGTTCTTACTTCCGGAAATATAAAAAACCCGGATTTAGTTAAATTAAAAGTGATCCTACTGTTTCGAAACAATTATATTTTTACACGAAACAATTATACCTTTACACCTCTATACCTTTACACAATTATACCTTTACATATACAATACGATCATTCCAGTAGTGGCAGCATACAATACGATCCTCCCATTAGTGGCAGTATACAATACGATCATTCCAGTAGTGGCAGCACACAATACGATCATTCCATTAGTGGCAGTATACAATACGATCCTTCCAGTAGTGGCAGTATACAATACGATCATTCCATTAGTGGCAGTATACAATACGATCCTTCCAGTAGTGGCAGTATACAATATGATCCTCCCATTAGTGGCAGTATACAATACGATCCTTCCATTAGTGGCAGCATACAATACGATCCTCCCATTAGTGGCAGTATACAATACGATCATTCCATTAGTGGCAGTATACAATACGATCCTTCCATTAGTGGCAGTATACAATACGATCATTCCATTAGTGGCAGTATACAATATGATCCTTCCATTAGTGGCAGTATACAATACGATCATTCCATTAGTGGCAGTATACAATACGATCATTCCAGTAGTGGCAGCATACAATACGATCATTCCATTAGTGGCAATATACAATACGATCATTCCATTAGTGGCAGTATACAATACGATCATTCCAGTAGTGGCAGCATACAATACGATCATTCCATTAGTGGCAGTATACAATACGATCATTCCATTAGTGGCAGTATACAATACGATCATTCCAGTAGTGGCAGCATACAATACGATCATTCCATTAGTGGCAGTATACAATACGATCCTTCCAGTAGTGGCAGTATACAATACGATCATTCCATTAGTGGCAGTATACAATACGATCATTCCAGTAGTGGCAGTATACAATATGATCCTCCCATTAGTGGCAGTATACAATACGATCATTCCATTAGTGGCAGTATACAATACGATCATTCCAGTAGTGGCAGCATACAATACGATCCTCCCATTAGTGGCAGTATACAATACGATCATTCCAGTAGTGGCAGCACACAATACGATCATTCCATTAGTGGCAGTATACAATACGATCCTTCAAGTAGTGGCAGTATACAATACGATCCTTCCATTAGTGGCAGTATACAATACGATCATTCCATTAGTGGCAGTATACCATACGATCCTTCCATTAGTGGCAGCATACAATACGATCCTTCCATTAGTGGCAGTATACAATACGATCATTCCATTAGTGGCAGTATACAATACGATCCTTCCATTATTGGCAGTATACAATACGATCATTCCATTAGTGGCAGTATACAATACGATCCTTCCATTAGTGGCAGTATACAATACGATCCTCCCATTAGTGGCAGTACACAATACGATCATTCCATTAGTGGCAGTATACAATACGATCATTCCATTAGTGGCAGTATACAATACGATCCTTCCATTAGTGGCAGTATACAATACGATCCTCCCATTAGTGGCAGTACACAATACGATCATTCCATTAGTGGCAGTATACAATACGATCATTCCATTAGTGGCAGTATACAATACGATCCTTCCATTAGTGGCAGTATACAATACGATCATTCCATTAGTGGCAGTATACAATACGATTATTCCATTAGTGGCAGTATACAATACGATCCTTCCATTAGTGGCAGTATACAATACGATCATTCCATTAGTGGCAGTATACAATACGATCCTTCCATTAGTGACAGTATACAATACGATCATTCCATTAGTGGCAGTATACAATACGATCCTTCCATTAGTGGCAGTATACAATACGATCATTCCATTAGTGGCAGGATACAATACGATCCTTCCATTAGTGACAGTATACAATACGATCATTCCACTAGTTGCAGTATACAATACGATCCTTCCATTAGTGACAGTATACAATACGATCATTCCATTAGTGGCAGTATACCATACGATCCTTCCATTAGTGGCAGCATACAATACGATCCTTCCATTAGTGGCAGTATACAATACGATCATTCCATTAGTGGCAGTATACAATACGATCCTTCCATTATTGGCAGTATACAATACGATCATTCCATTAGTGGCAGTATACAATACGATCCTTCCATTAGTGGCAGTATACAATACGATCCTCCCATTAGTGGCAGTACACAATACGATCATTCCATTAGTGGCAGTATACAATACGATCATTCCATTAGTGGCAGTATACAATACGATCCTTCCATTAGTGGCAGTATACAATACGATCCTCCCATTAGTGGCAGTACACAATACGATCATTCCATTAGTGGCAGTATACAATACGATCATTCCATTAGTGGCAGTATACAATACGATCCTTCCATTAGTGGCAGTATACAATACGATCCTCCCATTAGTGGCAGTATACAATACGATCATTCCAGTAGTGGCAGCACACAATACGATCATTCCATTAGTGGCAGTATACAATACGATCCTTCAAGTAGTGGCAGTATACAATACGATCCTTCCATTAGTGGCAGTATACAATACGATCCTTCCAGTAGTGGCAGTATACAATATGATCCTCCCATTAGTGGCAGTATACAATACGATCCTTCCATTAGTGGCAGCATACAATACGATCCTCCCATTAGTGGCAGTATACAATACGATCATTCCATTAGTGGCAGTATACAATACGATCCTTCCATTAGTGGCAGTATACAATACGATCATTCCATTAGTGGCAGTATACAATACGATCCTTCCATTATTGGCAGTATACAATACGATCATTCCATTAGTGGCAGTATACAATACGATCCTCCCATTAGTGGCAGTACACAATACGATCATTCCATTAGTGGCAGTATACAATACGATCATTCCATTAGTGGCAGTATACAATACGATTATTCCATTAGTGGCAGTATACAATACGATCCTTCCATTAGTGGCAGTATACAATACGATCATTCCATTAGTGGCAGGATACAATACGATCCTTCCATTAGTGACAGTATACAATACGATCATTCCACTAGTTGCAGTATACAATACGATCCTTCCATTAGTGACAGTATACAATACGATCATTCCATTAGTGGCAGTATACCATACGATCCTTCCATTAGTGGCAGCATACAATACGATCCTTCCATTAGTGGCAGTATACAATACGATCATTCCATTAGTGGCAGTATACAATACGATCCTTCCATTATTGGCAGTATACAATACGATCATTCCATTAGTGGCAGTATACAATACGATCCTTCCATTAGTGGCAGTATACAATACGATCCTCCCATTAGTGGCAGTACACAATACGATCATTCCATTAGTGGCAGTATACAATACGATCATTCCATTAGTGGCAGTATACAATACGATCCTTCCATTAGTGGCAGTATACAATACGATCCTCCCATTAGTGGCAGTACACAATACGATCATTCCATTAGTGGCAGTATACAATACGATCATTCCATTAGTGGCAGTATACAATACGATCCTTCCATTAGTGGCAGTATACAATACGATCATTCCATTAGTGGCAGTATACAATACGATTATTCCATTAGTGGCAGTATACAATACGATCCTTCCATTAGTGGCAGTATACAATACGATCATTCCATTAGTGGCAGTATACAATACGATCCTTCCATTAGTGACAGTATACAATACGATCATTCCATTAGTGGCAGTATACAATACGATCCTTCCATTAGTGGCAGCATACAATACGATCCTTCCATTAGTGACAGTATACAATACGATCCTTCCATTAGTGACAGTATACAATACGATCCTTCCATTAGTGGCAGTATACAATACGATCATTCCATTAGTGGCAGCATACAATACGATCCTCCCATTAGTGGCAGTATACAATACGATCCTTCCATTAGTGGCAGTATACAATACGATCCTTCCATTAGTGGCAGTATACAATACGATCCTTCCATTAGTGGCAGTATACAATACGATCATTCCATTAGTGGCAGTATACAATACGATCATTCCATTAGTGGCAGCATACAATACGATCCTTCCATTAGTGGCAGCACACAATACGATCATTCCACTGTGGCAGTATAGAGAGTAATGGGCACGTCTGAAGATCTACTGTTAGCCAATAATACACAAATGATCACGTACATTACATTTCATTATTATGATAATTATCTTCTGTGAAAGAACTTTTACTGAAAGAGTAATCAAATTGGTAACTATCGTTTTGTTACTGTAAAACCTCTACAAATCACGTTTTAAAAATTAAAAATACAACATAAACATAAACGTTCTTTTGTGACAATGCCTAAATACAATTGGCTCATTGCCGATGCATTGACTATAGCAAAATTTAGTATAAAATTTATAACTTTTGCGAATGAACTAGAATGATTTGTATTAGTGTTGTTTTTGTTTGTAATTATTTATTTCAACAGTGAGCAATCTTATTATTTTTTTTTTTTCAGAACTCCCAAGTCAAGTGCAAATTGAAAGCGGTCTTTATGTCGACGCACTTCGCATTAATTTTAATTTTTTTTTTCAAACTTTACAGTTGCCTGTTTAAAATTGGGAGCTCAATTTTCGAACTTGTACCACTCAACTAGAAGTCGCCCAAATATCCAGCAAATGGCACTCAAACAAATATCCAGCAAGCGACACTCGACCAAATATCCGGTAAACGACACTCGACCAAATATCCAGCAAGCGACACTCGACCAAATATCCAGCAAGCGACACTCGACCAAATATCCAGCTAATGACACTCGACCAAATATCCGGTAAACGACACTCGACCAAATATCCAGCAAGCGACACACGACCAAATATCCAGCAAGCGACACTCGACCAAATATCCAGCAAGCGACACTCGACCAAATATCCGGTAAACGACACTCGACCAAATATCCGGTAAACGACACTCGACCAAATATCCAGCAAGCGACACTCGACCAAATATCCAGCAAGCGACACTCGACCAAATATCCGGTAAACGACACTCGACCAAATATCCAGCAAGCGACACTCGACCAAATATCCAGCAAGCGACACTCGACCAAATATCCGGTAAACGACACTCGACCAAATATCCAGCAAGCGACACTCGACCAAATATCCAACAAATGACACTCGACCAAATATCCAGCAAATGTCACTCAAACAAATATCCAGCAAGCGACACTCGACCAAATATCTAGCAAGCGACACTCGACCAAATATCCAACAAATGACACTCGACCAAATATCCAGCAAATGGCACTCAAACAAATATCCAGAAAGCGACTCTCGACCAAATATCCAGAAAGCGACACTCGACCAAATATCCAACAAATGACACTCGACCAAATATCCAGCAAATGGCACTCAAACAAATATCCAGAAAGCGACACTCGACCAAATATCCAGATAGCGACACTCGACCAAATATCCAACAAATGACACTCGACCAAATATCCAGAAAATGGCACTCAAACAAATATCCAGCAAGCGACACTCGACCAAATATCCGGTAAACGACACTCGACCAAATATCCAGCAAGCGACACTCGACCAAATATCCAACAAATGACACTCGACCAAATATCCAGCAAATGGCACTCAAACAAATATCCAGCAAGCGACACTCGACCAAATATCCAACAAATGACACTCGACCAAATATCCAGCTTATGACACTCAAACAAATATCCAGAAAGCGACACTCGACCAAATATCCGGCAAACGAAACTCGACCAAATATCCTGCAAATGACAATCACCCCATATACAGCAAATGACACTCGACCAAATATCCGGCAAACGACACTGGACCAAATATCCAGCTAATGACACTCAAACAAATATCCAACAAGCGACACTCGACCAAATATCCGGCAAACGACACTCGACCAAATATCCGGCAAACGAAACTCGACCAAATATCCGGCAAACGACACTCGACCAATTATCCAGCAAACGACACTCGACCAGATATCCAGCAAACGACACTCGACCAAATATCCGGCAAACGAAACTCGACCAACTATCCGGCAAACGACACTCGACCAATTATCCAGCAAACGACACTCGACCAATTATCCAGCAAACGACACTCGACCAATTATCCAGCAAACGACACTTGACCAATTATCCAGCAAACGACACTCGACCAATTATACAGGAAATGACACTGGACCTATATGTAATAAGCAGCAAATGACACTTAACCAACATTTAGGAAACGGCACTCTCCAAATATCCAGCTAATGACCTTTGACCTGGCTCCCCCTCGCCCCCCATATAATAATTTATACGACCTTGATGAACGAAGACATGGAATATCATTTTTGTGGTTTGCAGGGCTAGCTAGAAACACAACTTCCTGGTTTGGGTTTTTTGTTGGAAAGGGGGGGGGAGGGGTTTGAGAACAGCTTTTGGTCACTCCCCCACCCCCACCCCCCACACGGGATCTATCGACATGAAAAACTCTCTAACTCAGTGATTACCAATCATTTACAACCCGCGACCGACTAAAAGAAATCTTTTCGGCTAGTTGTATATATTATCAGACTATTTCGTTTTTTTTTTTTAGTTTTTTTTTTTGACGATCCCCATCAATTTGAGCTCGCAAACAGCACTTTGAGAATCCCTGCACCAAGTCAACGTTGTTTATTTTTTTGTCGTTGTTTTTGTTTTTTTCAAATATGTATTAGTTTGGTTCCGTTTTGTTTTTCAGACATTCGGCTAATTGTTGGTTTGGTTGTTGGACTTCCACTGTTTGCATCCTGGTGGACATTTTCATATTAGTCTTTGTTGTAGCTGATGGAGGAAACACATCTGGCACCAAGAGAGGTTTATATTTGAACGCTTTTAAAAATATTTGTATCGACCGTTGTTTTAAACATACCGAGCGGAGGCCAGGGTGAAGGTAACGCTTTGTGATTGAAATTGATTTTTTATTGATCATGTCTGATCCCGACGTTTTTTTTTGATGCACTCTAAACCCCAATAATGTGCCCATGACAAGCTCCATTGGGGCCCTTCTGAGAACAATCAAAATTACAAAGTCATTTTATAGCGCATTAGTATGTCAGACTGACGCTCCTGAATACTATCTCCACCAACTGGAGGGCCCCCCATTGACCACACCCCAACATTGATATCTAATTTTATAGCTGATTTGTATACCCCACCCGTACCCAGTAATAAGATATCCTTCGATCTCATTTGTACTGCAACCGGAACCCCACTTATTTGTACTGCAACCCCACTTTTTTGTACCAGCATGACACATACCAGGTCGGTAGGGTGACACCCCTGTCAAATACCTGCATGACACACATACCAGGTCGGTAGGGTGAGACACCCTGTCAAATACCTGCATGACACACATACCAGATCGGTAGAGTTAGACTGCCTGTCTAATACCGGCATGACACATATATCAGGTTGATAGAGTAAGACCCCCTGTCTAATACCTGCATGCAGTGGCGCAACCAGGGGGGGGGGGCAGGGGGCTTGAGCCCCCCCCCCCAGGCCAAATCATCAATACATAATTTACGTTATAAAATTACAAAAAAGACTGTCAAACTGTTTTTTTTGTCCCCGTTTTGTCTGTCCGTCTGTCTGTCTGTCCGTCATCACCCTAGATCTCAACAGACCCATGATGTATATATCATTTTGTAGGTCTTGGCCTGCCAAGAAATGACTTTTGTCCGTTTCGCGATCTGACCTCTAAGGGCCGAAAAAGGGGCGTATTAAGTACCGTTTTTTACTACATAAGCTATATTAACAAAGGAGCGCCCTATATCTCAGCAACCATAAGTCCTAGCCCCATGATGTATATATCATTTTGTAGGTCTTGGCCTGCCAAGTGTACATCAAAAGTCCATTTCGCGATCTGACATCTCAGGGCCGAATATTAGACTTTCCTAGGTACCGTTTTTGCTTATATTTTAACTATAAATAATAAAAGCTAATCAAAGGGGCGTAATCATTATTTATTTTTTGTAACAGTTATTCAACATGATTACTTACCTCTCTATTTATCAAAACCCGGAAAAAAAAATACGGATTTCGTCCGGCGTAACCGGCAAAAATGCTCTACAATGTCCTTTGTCCGAAACGGAAAAGACTTAAATTGCTTGTTTCAATATGTGAGCCCCCCCCCCCTGAAACATTTTTTGCTGGTTGCGCCACTGCTTGCATGACACAGAAATCAGGTAGGTAGAGTGAGACCCCCTGTCAAATACCTGCATGACACACATACCAGGTCGGTAGAGTTAGACCCCCTGTCTTATACCTGCATGACACACATACCAGGTCGGTAGAGTGACACCCCTGTCTAATACCTGCATGACACACATACCAGGTCGGTAGGGTGAGACCCCCTGTCAAATACCTGCATGACACACATACCAGGTCGGTAGGGTGAGACCCCCTGTCAAATACCTGCATGACACACATACCAGGTCAGTAGGGTGAGACACCCTGTCAAATACCTGCAAGACAATGGTCTAATGAAATGAGTCGCCGTCTCAACTTAAGAGGTCTAGTGCACAAAACTGACATACACAATTGTGGCATAAAGCCGTGGTTCTCATCAGTCTATGGTGCGCGTATCCCAAGGGGTACGTAGCGACACATAATATACATATGGAGTATATATTATGTATATATATATATATATATATATATATACTTATTATTATGGTTTCACACTTCTTCTAAAATCCTTCTTCATTCCTTTACCTTCCTCAAACTGTACACATCAGAGAGCATGAAAAAACATCAACAATTCTTTGCATCACAAAGGCACAATACAGCACCAGCGCGCAAGTTCTATTCGAATCGGGAAATGACGTCACAGAGGAATTTTATTTATGGCGCTGTCGAGATTACTTTAATATAGTAAAATACTAAAATAAAAAAAATTAATTACAATTAAACTACCCATCGATATGAAACGAAACCTGTCCTATAACCTTCCCCATGTAATTATGTGTATGTGTAACAAATTTCACGTTATTTGTTTGTCTGGATCTTGAGTTATAAGGGAACAGACAGACAGACAGACAGCAAATGCCTCTTAAGGTATAGATAAACATGATTAATGACCCCCGTGGGCCTTCAATTAACACGCCCGTGGCTAAAAGAGAATTAAAATGCGAAAGGTGACATATTTAGGATATTTTTTTTTTTGCCATTTTATGCTTATAAAAACTTGAATAAACAGTACCCAGTAAAGATGCTCATGTGAGAGGATTTCCTAGAAAGAGTGGATAGACAACATTAAAGAAAGCAAAGGTGAAGGCCGAAATCTAGAGACATTATTGGCGATCACGCGACACAGAGAAAGGGGGCATAGAACGACCTGTCATCCTCAATGTCCTAAGTCCACCACCACCAGAAAAGAAAAAAAAACAAATACTGTTAGTGGTCAAATCAATGAATGACAATGTCATAACATTGCGATGGCAATATCCTATTCTGACAGCAATGAGAGCAGTACCAGGGAAATGCTTGTTTTATTAATACATCCGCACTCATTGTACCCTTGGGAGGCAGGGGTGGTACACTTAAACCGTTTCGAATGCGCAAGGGTGTCATCAACTATCGCGTGCCAAATGTGAATGGGAATGTATCTTTATATATATATATATATATATATATATATATATATATATATATATATATATATATATATACCTCACCGATAGCCTCTTCAATACATGCCCTTCCCTTCGGGTACTTATTTCCCCTACTTACCGATCTCTACGCCCCCATCTACCCCTGACATGTATAGACGACAAGCGATTAATGCGGCCGTACGTACGACCAGGAAATGTTATTGTCTTAGGTAGGATTGGAGGGGGGGGGGGCGGAGGGGATGCTAAGGGCTGGTGTTGGTGACGGCTATACATTTCGTCAATTTGTGACCATTGGTCAATGCCATGTTCAGAACTGACAAATAATGACCTGCTCTCCTGCCCGAAGCCCATCACAACGTGTCGACCTTGGAAGGACGAAATGACTGCCTGTCTGACCCAGCTCAATTCACCCCCACCCCCACCCCCCACTACGCTAAAATGCTCTGTCACTTAAAACCAATGTGGCCTTTAAGAATTTAGTATGATCACACTATCACATTACGAATGTGGTGATAATAAAGGATTCTGGGTGGAACAAAACCCAGCCACTTCACAGTTTTTACATTTACCAACATATTTGATGCGTCGATGCACCAACCAGGGGGACGTGGGTAACTTGCAACGCTGGAATTCGAACGTCTTCAAAAAATATGCGAGGCCCCTGACAAACTCTGATAGCTGGGGCCCCTAGCCTTCCAAAAATATGCGAGGCCCCTGACAAACTCTGATAGCTGGGGCCCCTAGCCTTTCAAAAATATGCGGGGCCCCTGACAAACTCTGACAGCTGGGGCACTATCCTCAACAAATAATAATAAATAAATAATTCATAAGAATAAAATTACATTTAGCCAGTGATGGGGGGCCTTCAATGGATCCATGACATATACTCGGACCACCCTTCCCCCCCCCTTCCTCGCGGAGGACCTGATCGACCCGGTGACCCACTCTACGCTGCACTTACTAACACCCCCCCCCCCCAGTATTACGATCAGCATTTTAAAAATCGCTGCATCAAAGAAACAATATTAAACAAACAGGTGCTGGATCGATAATCAATCATTAAATCTTTAAATCAAAGAGTGCTATTGTATGTAAGTACGAATCAATCAGGACTAAATAATGAAAAGGAATGTTAATCTACACGATAATTAGTCAACATTTTCCGGGTATATGCTCTACACAGGACGACGCGGGTGACATCTAAAAACATTGTTTCGTTTTTATTTAGGATCCATTCAAACATTTTAAATTCTTGAATATGCATGAGTGGTTTTCCGATTACAATTCCTTTTTCTATTGAAAGGGTGATAATTAAATGTTATATGATGATTTTTTTTTTCAATGAATAATAAAAAAAAAATTTTCATTCAATTCGAACATTTTCGTTAAAGAGGGCTGATGTGGATAATAGGAGGGGGAGGGGGGGGGTTCTTTGATGTCAAATTTGAGGGGAGTCTTGAATTTGGTTATATTTTTTCATAATGGAGAAGAATGAGTGTAAAGTTATTTTTTTTTTTTTTTTTTGTCATTTTTTTTTTGCGTATTTATAATAAGTGGACGGCAGAGCGGTTCAACGTGTTCTAGACATTTAAAAAAAAAATGGATTCTAATTCTAAAACTATACGAAACAATAGTTTATTTTTTTCATTTGTATTCTACATTGATTTTAAAGACGTGTATACATAGCTACAGAGCCGTGGCGTGAACGACGGGGGGGGGGGGGGGAATTGGCAAACTAAGAAACGGTCCATTGCCCCCATTATTCAAGGGGCCCCCTTCCAACATTTATAAATCTAGTGCTGAGTGGGCCTCGGTCAGGCTAAATTTATTAAAGGGCCTCCGAATAAATGTCTGTTGTCTCTCCCTAGCCCACCCACCCCCCCCCCCGAAGAACGTCTCTGGCTAACAGTCTCATTGCAGATCTCTGCTTGGATTGTTTAAAATTATCTCCCTTTGGTAAATATATATATCGCAGGTTTTTTTTTTCTTTTGAAGGGTCTCTTTCTCAGCCAAGAAAATTAGTTCAGTCTTGGATTGAATGAGACCAAATTCAATACAATTAACACGAGGCTGTTCAAGTCATTTCTCTCATCATGTTCCATTTCTTGGAAGTCAATTTTTTTTTCTGAATGTCTGGTATAGAAAGTGTAATAACAGCAATGTCAGTTTCATCACCCACCGGAAGGAGACGCCGATGGTTGTTTATGATCGGCAACATCATGGTGGTTGTTTATGGGTCGACAGCATCGTGAATGGTTGTCTATGATCGACAGCATCATGAATGGTTGTTTATGATCGACAACATCATGATGGTTGTTTATGATCGGCAACATCGTGATGGTTGTTTATGGGTCGACAGCATCATGAATGGTTGTCTATGATCGACAGCATCATGAATGGTTTTTTATGATCGACAACACATCCTGATGGTTGTCTATGATCGACATCATCATGAATGGCTGTTTATGATCGACAACATCATGATGGTTGTTTATGATCGCAACATCAAGATGGCTGTTTATGATCGACAACATCATGATGGTTGTTTATGATCGGCAACATCGTGATGGTTGTTTATGGGTCGACAGCATCATGAATGGTTGTCTATGATCGACAGCATCATGAATGGTTGTCTATGATCGACAGCATCATGAATGGTTGTTTATGATCGCAACATCATTATGGTTGTTTATGATCGACAACATCATGGTGGTTGTTTATGATCGACAACATCATGATGGTTGTTTATGATCCACAACATTCACTTACATTGGATTATGAATAGTTATCCTTATTACTGCCACTAACATCTTTTTAATGTTTTGATAAGATAATTTTTTTTTTAGAGAAGCTACTTACGCGTTATTTTCCGCTTTCTACTTTAATGGGTGTAGTGACGTCAGGTTGACAGATTGTTTCATCATTAAAGGGGTGTAGTGACGTCAGGTTGACAGATTGTTTCATCATTAAAGGGGTGTAGTGACGTCAGGTTGACAGATCGTTTCGTCATTAAAGGGTGCAGTGACGTCAGGCTGACAGATCGTTTCATCATTAATGGGTGTAGTGACGTCAGGCTGACAGATCGTTTCGTCATTAATGGGGTGTAGTGACGTCAGGTTGACAGATTGTTTCATCATTAAAGGGGTGTAGTGACGTCAGGTTGACAGATCGTTTCGTCATTAAAGGGTGCAGTGACGTCAGGCTGACAGATCGTTTCATCATTAATGGGTGTAGTGACGTCAGGCTGACAGATCGTTTCATCATTAATGCGTCGTCCATTTATTACGTCTACCAAACATGGGGAGGAGGATGAAGGGGAGGGGGGGATGAAAAATTGAAAATTTTTTTAACATGGACTGGGTGAAAAGGGGGGGGGGGAAGTGAAGGTATATTGACGTCAAAAATATCAATATTCTAGATAGTAAAATCGTGATTATTACCTGAACTCATAATTTAATAATTTAGTAATAAGTAAAATATGTTCTGAAAATGTTCTTGGGGGTATGGTACAACCCAATACCCAGTAATTACTTTTTTTTTTAATTCATTTTTTTTTTAAATATAAAAACCAACTGCCAAATTTTTAACTTAAATGGGCCCTTTAATATATCATATATAATTTGGTGTTGGTAAGGGCCATGGGAGTCTTTTGTTTTGTTTACTTTTTCTTTTAAAAAGCTCGTTAGTCTGGGATTTTTAAAAAAAAAAATATTTTATATAGGCTGTCAAAATGTATTCATTGTTCATAATATTTATTTATTTATTTATAAACTTAAACATGTTACCGGCACTTACTTTTAGGGGTGTGACGAAGCTGAGGAAAATCCGCATCCGTCTGATTCGGATTTTGGCAAATATAAATCCGTCGGATTCAAATGCGGATGCGGATCTGGCGAGAGGGGTGTATCTAAAATACGTTCATGATCAAATACGACGTCTAAGCCATGGACAGCTGAGTAAGGGTCCAGTAGTTTAGTTTTATCTGTTTTCTTTATTTAGGGTTTTCGAAAGTCTCTAGGTTTTTTTTAATTTTAGTTACGATTTCTACAGCCGTGTTCGATCTGAAAACGGTAATTTTTCAAATTCGAATCCGATGGATTTTTTTTTTTAAAAATCCGTCCGATTCGAATTTGCTAAAAACATAAAACGTCGAAGTTCGAATGTCTTCGGATTCGAATTCGAACTTCGTCACATCCCTACTTACTTTATAATTGAAGAGCTCAAGATGGACTCGATTCAAACACTCACTCAGAACACATGCAATTCATATGTTACCGGCAAAGTGTGAAATGCCGGCATTCTATAGAATGCCTAGGCAATGTATAGAATGCCTGGTGGTTTTAGGCAAAGTATAAAATTTTTAAATTGTGCATACTTTTCCTAGGCATTCTATACAATGCCTAGGTATTGTATAGAATGACTAGTGTCGTTTTGGCAAAGTATAAAATGTTTAAATTGTGCATACTTTTCCTAGGCATTCTATACAATGCCTAGGCATTGTATAGAATGCCTAGTGTCGTATAGGCAAATTATCATAAAAGAACAACAAAGCCTTTATTGATAAAAACGTATTTAAATATGGAATGAATGCAAAATAAAGCATATGATGTTCATACCGGTAAAAAACAACGACAGCAGAGCTGAGATTGAAGTATTTGCTTCAGCAGGTAAGACTGGACTCACACTTAGAATTGTACTGTACTTAATTTTCTTCTTTCACATAAAACACTTCGTATTTTGATACTTTGATCTGTCATGTTCATATTTCACGAATTAGTGAAGAATTGATAAATAATAAAAAGATGTTGTTTCTGGTGAAAACAAGCAGAACACAACTGGAATGAGCTACTTGTTGCAGCAGGGAAAACTAGATTTGTATTTTGAATTGCGTTTAATTTTCTTTTTCACACATAGACACCTCATAGTTTGGCATTTTGTCTTGCATATACATCTGACGAATCCTTGGCCGTTTCCTGTAGACTGAGAAGTAGCAGCAGATCGGAGAGCTATTTCAAGGTCAGGAACGTCTTCCGCTTTATTAAATCTTTTGGACATACGGTGAATTCTGATCTGGCATATAGTTGCTTCAAGATTCCATGCGCAGTTCCAAGGCGGTAAGAGCCATCGTCTGTCATGCTCATAACAACTGCACAGTGGCTCCCAAAGGCGCAGGAGGAAATTTTTTGTCCGAATCCGATTGGCTCTTATTTTAGATAATTTATTGTAGAACCGTTGTTGAATGTCAACATGGCGTGATTCCTGTCCTGGCACTACATTCCCTTCCAACAAGGTTACACTAATCGGCACTAGAACTATTCTCGTAACTCCCGTCGCTAACTTATTTTCGAATTCAGTCGGAATTCCTAACGTCCCCACCTTAATTTCTCCTTCAGAATAGTTCTCACCTAAGGATCGCGACTCATTGTTTAAATAGTGGCCCGCAATGATGTCCTGCCCTGGGGCCCTTGTTGGCTCTCGGCGCCTCTGATTACTCCTACTTCTGATATATCTTCGTATCTTACAACGTCGAAGGGGATTGTCTGTCTCTAAATCTACTCTAGTTCCTAACAAGGCCAATTACATACTTTGCCGAACGGCAACTCGGCATTTTATAGAATGCCTAGGCAATGTATGAAATAGCAATTTATTTCATACTTTGCCTGAAAAATTCAGGCATTCTATACATTGCCTAGGCATTCTATAGAATGCCGGATTTCATACTTTGCCGGTAACACATACATTAATGGGGGGGGGGGGGAACAAACTCGAATCATAAAAGATAGACATCTAAGTGGGTGACGTCGTTGAACACACATCGTCGATGACCTGCGAAATGTTTGAGAGGGTGGGGGGGTCATCATGTAACGATGATTTCCCCATGTCAGGTTCCGCGGGCCCACCATAACGACGCGAACCGCATTTAAGAATCATTGCAACACACATGGGTACAATTTGTTTACATATCATAGGACGATGTACTCTCTATTACTGCAATCAGAGATCGTTCTTAAGTTCATGGTAGCCCCTCGAAATAAAATTATAATTGTTGTTGTTTTTTTTTTATGCTGGAAAGGTGTCCTTTGTCAGTTGTTGTGGTTAGGGGTAGGATGGTGGGAGGGGGGGTTTTCCTTAAAAAGTTTAATAAATATATTGTTTTGTTTTGTTTTTTTTTTGGGCGCTTTTTTATTTCGGTTCTCAGACTGCAGTGGGAACGATTTTATTCAGGTCATGTGTCAAGGGAGGTAATACGTTGTTTTACTTTTAGGTTTTCGAGTTGCGGCTCTTCAAAAGATTTTTTTTAATTTTTTTTTTTTAATTTAGTTATAACAATATGATAAAAGCAACGGTTTAAAGGGGCGCTTTATCCTAGCCTCGGGCAATCTTTTGTGAATATTTTGTACATAAGAGGCCATTTTTTTTAATCTTTTGTATTAACACTAATTTTTATACAAAAGAAACAGTTATAATAGACTTCGAAGATTCTATTGTTATTTTCTTACCATACTTTAAAAAAAGCCTTTGTAAAGGGAAGTTTTAAATTGTAAATTAGCACACACACACACACACACACACACACACACACAAACACACACACACCAAAAAAAGTGATCTTCGAGCTTTCTTTTGTGTTTGAATTCAATAAAAGAAATATCTCAAATAATAAAACAACATTAGTTTGTATGACAAAGGGAAAAACGCTTTGTATTCTAGTTATAATACACACATTTCAATACAGTCATGAGCGGTGCTGTTTACTTCGAGGTATTTTACACACATATATAATAAAAGAATTTCAATTTTATGCAGTTACATTATTAAATATATTTTTATATTCATCCCCCTGTATATATATTTTTAAAAAATGTGTATTCGAATATGAATTTTCCTAACGTTATATATATATATATATATTTACATGGGCGTCGCTAGGAATTTTTCCAGGGGGGGGGCAAAAATTTTCCGGGGGCGGGGGCAAATAACAACATTATGACATTTTTTTAAATGTAAGGGGGGGAGCAAATGCCCCCCTCTTATATGACATTTTTTCAAAATGTCGGGGGGGGGCAAATGCCCCCCTTGCCCCCCCCCCCCCATGGATACGCCCATGTATATATATATATTGTCAGGGATGGCTCTATGGTCTTCTTTTTGTTTCTTGCTTTTAATTACTTTCCTTAACTACACAACTTATACAAGTTCACAACACTTCCGTTTTTTTAATCAAAAATAACTTTATTGAATGATCTAAAGCAATAATATCCAAGAGTGAACATAAAATATTAAATCAAGTCTACACAATAAATTAAAAAGATATCAATTGTCCCTTCCGTCAATACAATAAAACGGTTCCTATTAATCCCTTCGTTTCCTCCTAATTAGACTACCTTCCTTAACTTAACAAAAAGTACACTAAAACTCCTGTCTTTCTGTCGTGACCTGTATATCTTCGCGTCCCTACAACTGACCAAGCTTTCCCTTTCGCCCCTCCTTCACCTTTCTAATTACGTAATACCTAACTCTACACGCTACTGCTATTAATCATCATTCCTGACCTATTTTCACTGTCCGTGCGATTCGTTTGTCTATCTATCTATCTATCTATCTTATCTATCTATCTATCTATCAATCAATCAATCACTCAATCTATCTGTCTATCTATCTAAACTATATGTCTGTCTATCTATGTCTATCTATCTACTTTCACTGTCCTTACATATATAATCTGTACAACTTTTTCCCATAAATAATTCTTGAAGCAAAGAATATTCTAGACTAGATATATATATATATATATATATATATATATATATATATATATATATACTTAGTAAAATGTATTACCAGCCCCCCCTGCTATTGCCTGGCCCCTGCTGTAGAATTTTCACGCTACGGGGCTGTGTAGAGCATACATACTTACATACATACATACAGGGACAAGGCGTGAGTGTTGCCGGTCATAGTCATATTTATAGAAATCGCTATGTAATGGTACTGTGTATATTACTGTATATTGAATATAGTTAGCATAATCATTCATAATAAAATGACTAAAAGTTTAAATAAATATAACTTTCGTTTATATATAAACCGTATATGTTGTTAGTCTAATAATTTACACAAATATAAAAGTCTATGTTCGTCTGTGCTTTGTATATAGCATAAAAACTAAAAATATCAATATTATTTTTTTCCTTTGAAGAGTTATGACCGGCAACAAGCCATATATCCCTGCATACATATATTATGTATAAATATATACATGTACAGATAAAAAAAATATTTCTTACAGACAGTCATCAAATTGGAATACCTTCAGACTAACTCTTTTTTTTTTTGTTTTTAACTTAAAAAACAAACATAATATTATAGTGTGGGGAGGGGGGAGGGACTATTAATAATATGTTTTTGTCTTAACAAATGAAAAGAGAGTAATAATGTACGCCAACCTGCCACATTATTAATATTACATAGGTAATGATCGCAGCTTGGAGATTTCCCCAAGCATCCTGTCAATCACCAGTCTTTATTCGATCATTAAAAGTCTCACATCGCAAACATTCAACCGCTATTGTTCTGCAATAAAATCCTGTATAAGAAGTAATGCGTACAATTTTGTATTTATCTAAATGAAGGTGCTGTAAAAAGTAATAATTGGCTGTTAGATGTTGCAATAATAAGTAATAATTGGCTATTAGATGTTGCAATAATAAGTAATAATTGGCTGTTAGATGTTGCAATAATAAGTAATAATTTGCTGTTAGATGTTGCAATAATAAGTAATAATTGGCTATTAGATGCTGCAATAATATTTAACAATTGGCTATAAGATGTTGCAATAATAAGTAACAATTGGCTATTAGATGTTGCAAAATAAGTATTAATTGGATATTAGATGTTGCAATAATAAGTAACAATTGGCTATTAGATGTTGCGATAATGAGTAACAATTGGCTATTAGATGCTGCAAAAATAAGTAATAATTGGCTATTAGATGTTGCAATAATAAGTAATAATTGGCTGTTAGATGGCAACCCAATTTTTTTTTCAGAATATTTGTCTCGTTATTTATATGTTATTATTGTTTTTTTAATAAGGCATTAGTAATATAGCATGGCCTACTATTTTACATTGACCAACATGTCAGTGGCGTCGATGCACCACCCCGGGGGACGTAGGTCACTTGCAACGCTGGAATTCGAACAAGGAACGTCTCCAAATAATATGGGGGACCCCCTGATAAAGTCATATAGCTTTGGTCCCTAGCCTTCCAAAAATATGGGGGCCCTTAACAAACTCCGATAGCTGGGGCCCCTAGCCTACCAAAACATGGAGTCCCTGACAAACTCTGATAGCTGGGCCCCCCCTTATCATTAACAAATAATGATAAATAAATAATTTATAAAAATGAAAATACATTTCGACAGTGATAGGTGGGGAGGGGGGGCCTTCAGTTGCTCGGAGCCTATGATATATACTAGGATCACTCTCCCCCCCCCTCCCTTCCTCCTCGTGGCGGACCTGTTCGAGCCGGTGACCCCCACTCTACGCTGATTTCCATATTTAAGGATAAAATGGTGAGAAGATATTTTTTTTTCTCATTTTAAACTTATTTTTTAAAAGATTTCAGTCGTCTCAGTTATCACAGGGAATTCCGTGTGACATCAATAGAATAAAATGCACATAAGACGCTATTTCACTTGCAATGAAAATCGCAATTTTTGATCGATTTAAAAAAAACGGGGGGGGGGGGGGGGAACATCGACTGTAATAGGAAAACATTTTGATTTATAATGTGCATTTATGGGATATTTAAGAAATTAAAAAAAATAATAAAAAATTCTTTCATTTCTGAAAACTTTTTAGTGTGATGTTTGTGTGTGTGTGTGTGTTTGTATGTGTGTGTGTGTGTGTATGCATGTGTGTAAATTTCCCCATTTATACTTCAAGTTATGCGATTTAATAAACTGTATAAAACAAGACTATTCTTTTTATATGATTTGTTTTACGCAGTGGCTACGGTACCATCAAGCGGGACTCCGTATTTTTTTTCCAGGTACCAGCAATAGATATTGTTCCACACCCTAACCCTAACCCTATCCCTAATCCTAACTCTATTCCTAACCCTAATATAATGGCGCTGGATGGTACCGTAGCCACTTCGTTTATGTGTGTGTGTGTGTGTGTGCGTGCGTGTGTACGTGCGTGCGTGTGTGTGTATGTGTGTGTGTGTGTAAATTCTCCCCATTTATACTTCAAGTTATGCGATTTAATAAACTGTATAAAACAAGACTAGTCTTTTTATATGATTTATTTTATGCTGAATTTTTTTGTAGAACGTATCTGTGGTTATCGCCCGCATAGAATTAGACCTTACAATTTATATTTATATGCACCCACATATAATATAGTCATATTCAATAAAAGTTTATAAACGCTTTTATTTACCTGCTTTGTCTGGAACCAGTTTGTTATGTGTATTGTTTTTTATCAGTTGAAATTTCTTCCAACACTTGTGGAATTCTCGCCGATAATACAATTTTTATATAATTTCAGGTCAATCAACAAAATTTATATTAATAAATACATCATCTATAAATACTTATCCGATCTAAGGAATAATGTATTCAACTTTACTAGCATACAATGTATTTGTTTTCATAACAGCGTGTTTTTTAACGTTTTGTAGGTCTACAGACCTATACATTGTATTAGTTACAATGAAAGAAAATTTCTATAAATATACAATAGCCCGTGACGCATTTCTGTTTATTTGTGTTGACATGTGTTAAGGCTTTTTTTTGTGAATAGGCAATCTGGATGGGTGACACGGATCCCCTACCCCCCACCAGGCACGCCCATAGAGGGGCAGGGGGGTCATTGCCAGGGGGCGCGCATCTGTAAGGGGGTCCGGCCGCCCCGATCATGTCAATTTTTTTTACGACTCATTGTTTATTAAGAGCCCGCATTGATGTCCTGCCCTGGGGCCCTTGTTGGCTCTCGGCGCCCCTGCCCCCCCCCCACAGCTAAAGAGAGCCCTTGATTAAATAACGTAACACACATAACATTTAATGAACAGTCATGGTCTGTTGGATTAGGTTCCAGATGATAACAATACTTGAAAACATAAATGTGTGTATATATTTACATATTTATTGATGGGATTATTGACAGTGCAATTTTTCTAAAAAAAAAAAAAGTACCGGAACACCTCGTGCAATAAAGAAATAACACTGAAAAATAACGTTCCGCCAGAAGAAAAAAAAGCACTGATTATTGATGATTTGACGTCACACATAAAATATTTAATGAGGTAATGGGCTGTTTGATCAGGTGCCAGATGATAACAATACTTGAAAACAGCAAGAAACATGTTGATTTGTAGAAATGAATGCATATATTTACATATTTATTAATGTGGTCATTGATCAATTGACGTCACACACATAATTATCTATGGCTGGCAGGCCTATTTTTTTATTGTATTTGAAGCAAAACATTTGATTCATTGTCACCGTGCGCTGTTTTTAAGTCCCACGCAGGGCCGTTCATAGGTCTTTTGGGGCCCTTGGCAGATTTTTTATATAAGAGAGAGAGTGAGGGAGCGTGGGAGGGAGAGTAAGAGGGAGAGAGAGAAAAAGAGAGGGGACGAGAGGGGGAGAGAAGGAGAGAGAGATAGAGGGGGAGAGAAGGAGAGAGAGATGGGGGTGCAGAGAGAGATGGGGAAAGGGGGAGAAACAGAGAGTATGAGAGAGAGAGAGATGGGGGTGCAGAGAGAGGAAGAGAGGGGGAGAAACAGAGAGTATGAGAGAGAGAGAGAGAAGGGCCCTAGGTAAAATTGACTGACGGCACATCGTAGCACCTGGGAGGGGACCGCTTGACACCTGGGGCCCCGGATTGTAACCGATATTTCGCCAATCTATAAGAACGGTTCTGGTCCATTGTGACAAATACAATTAAACAAATCAATGATTTGTCGATTCATTGAAATCTATTCACTCGTTGATATATCTTTGTTCAATTTGTTCGACGACACATACACAATTCTGTTACTATCATTATGGCAATTAGGCAATTGCACATTGATTCATTCCAAGGCATAATTATTTGTTGATACAAATTTGCTACTGGATATTTGTCAGTGTCTGGTGTCGAATGTTTAGAGATTATCGAATTCATGTTGTCACACAATGCAAGTAACAGAGCGATAAATCTCCTTCTTCAGTGGTTAAATTCTAGACTGCTTATAACTGCCGATGGCCCAAGGCTCAACGCAATTGATTGGTGTCTAATATGTCAGCATGAAACAGGACCTTTTCTTTTTTTCTTCATTGTTAGAATTACATTTACATCCGGCTTCGCCTGAAGGTCACAATGGAAATAGGATTAAAACATAAAAGATAATTCAACGCAGAGATAATGGTGTCTAGAGTGAAATCAGATCCGTTCTTAGATTATTCTGGGTACATTTTGTGAAGGGGGTGGGTGTGTGGGGGGGGGATATAGGCATTGCAACTTTGAGATGTCCTTGATATAATTACATTTGAGGGCCTAGATAGAGTTACATTGGGGGGTGGGGCTTAGATAGAGTTACATTTGGGGGCCTAGATAGAGTTACATTTGGGGGCCTAGATAGAGTTACATTTGAGGGCCTAGATAGAGTTACATTGGGGGGTGGGGCTTAGATAGAGTTACATATGGGGGCCTAGATAGAGTTACATTTGGGGGCCTAGATAGAGTTACATTTGGGGGGCTTAGATAGAGTTACATTGGGGGGTGGGGCTTAGATAGAGTTACATTTGGGGGCCTAGATAGAGTTACATTGGGGGGTGGGGCTTAGATAGAGTTACATTTGGGGGCCTAGATAGAGTTACATTTGGGGGCCTAGATAGAGTTACATTTGGGGGCCTAGATAGAGTTACATTTGGGGGGCCTAGATAGAGTTACATTTGGGGGCCTAGATAGAGTTACATTTGGGGGCCTAGATAGAGTTACATTTGGGGGGCCTAGATAGAGTTAAATTTTTTTTGGGGGGAGGGGCTTAGATAGAGTTAATTGGGGGGCTTAGATAGAGTTACATTTGGGGGCCTAGATAGAGTGGGGGTGGAGGGGCAGGCTTGCGTAGCAGGAGCCGAGGAGCCGGAGCCGAGGAGCCGGAGCCGAGGAGCCGGAGCCGCTACTTTTTGCTGGAGCCGGAGCCTAAAAAATCTGGCGGCTCCACGGCTACCAAAGGTTGTTTTTTTTACAGCAGAATTTTTTTTTAGCTTTAAAATTGCAAATTTGTTTGATTGTTTGCCTCCTACAATTTGAAATGTTGTCATGTTTTACGAACGCCACAACAGTAACACGCACATCACCACAAGAAATCTTTAACGGGGAATCGATTTGTGTTCGTTTTAAATCTTGTTTACCCTCCGAAATTTTTTTAATGGCATGTTATTTTGTTATATATAAAGGTAAAACAGTTTTATTTCATAGAATAATTGTATCAATCATTTAAAAAAAAACTTTTTACTACGACGACAAATAGAACGCGTCATTTCGTGAATTATTTGACCGTAAATTTGTAATAGACTAAAAACAAAATGGTCGCTTTATGTATTTAACAATTTTATTATAAACATAATATCTGAAATAGAGTAGATACATGTATAAGGCTGTGCTATTCGGACCCGGGTCCCAATAAAATCCGATTGTTATTCGGACCCGTGGCAAATATGCACTAAGCTTAGCTATATTTAAACTTTATTAGACGGAACCCGAAAAAATAATAATGCAGAGTCCGCTTAGTGGAACCCTAGACAATGAGTAACGATTAAATCATACAATTCAAACAATTATAAAAAAATAAACAAAAAACAATAATAAAGTTTATGTATAGCTAAGCTAAGTGCATATTTGCCACGGGTCCGAATAACAATCAGACTTTATTGGGACGGGGTCCGAATAAAAATAGGAGTTTATTGGTACCCGGGTCCATGCCCGAAGCCAGAGGAGGGCTAGGGGGCTGAACCCCCCCCCCGGTTCATGACCTGAGTGCCCCCTCCCCCCCCCGTGCATGATTTGAGCTTTTTGACAAAATTTTAATAATAACGGCTATAAAACATCAATCATTTTGTTAAATTTTGTTTTAGGGGCCTGGACTGAGCTGGCCAATCAACTATTTAAAATATTAATATCAGCACGGGGGCCCGTGTCACCCCAGCCCAGGGACCCGAAATTTCTATCGGTGGGCCTGTTCGCAACCTTTTAATAGTTTTATATATTGATATCTTCTGATGACAACTAGCAACTTAAATAAGTTAATACAATGATATTGACTTCTGACTTCACTTTTATACATATGGATAATAAAATAATAAAGTACAAACACCGTGATTTAATTTGTAAATTTACTTTTTAGTAGAATTAATTTTATTTTAAAGTGAATAATTGCAACTGGTCAATTTGTTGTTGATAGATCTGTTCTTTGTTTTCAATATTTTATAAGAAATATCACACAAATAGCTAAGCTTTATTCGTGCATCTTTGTCGTTCTTCCCGGGTTGTACATTAAACCAACAGTATAATAATATAAATCAGGTATCTATTATGTAACAATTGTGTAGCGAAAAAAATGGTCAATATATTTATAACAGGAATCAGAAATTGCTCAGCCTCAATAAATTTTTATCATTAAAACTCTTTACTATTTAAATTATTTTTAACAAAACTGCAACATGCCATGCATTATTGAAACTTAGTTAAAATTATATATTTCTAATTAATAGCTAAACAATCGGTACTAAAATTCACCATTCATGATATGGAAATGCAAAAAATTTCTTGGGGTGGGGACTCACTGAGGTCCCCTCCCCAAACCCCTCCTCTCCGTTCGCAAGCTTTCGGCGCTACGCGCCTCCATCTCCCCCCCCCCCCGAACATTTCTTCTACCCCACCAGGAGCGGAATTAGGGGAAGGGGCCGGGGGTGGCATTTACCTCCCCCCCCCCCCCCGAAATATTTTTTGTTTAAAGACCAATTTTCAACAATATAAACAGTTTCACCCCTCCCCCCAGTAAAAGTTTTGCCCCCCCCCCCCCCGTCAAAGTTGTCTAGATCCGCCCCTGTATCCCAGGATCAGTTCTTCGCGCCCCCCCCCGGCCGAAAAAAATGTCTTCGCCCCCTCAATAATTTCTTCGCCCCCCCCCCCCAATGTAATAATCCTGGCTACGGGCCTGCCCGTGTCCGAATAGTCACTTCGAATTTATAAATATAAATACTGAAGTCTTTAAAATATTTTAAATAATGTATCATTTTACTATTTGCTAATTTGATCATTGAAATAACATTTTAGTACTTATGAAAATGGCGACTAGTGAAACCTCGATAAAAAATAATGATACGTTTCTAGATGCACTGAAATGGTTTGTTTTTAGTAAAACCGACAATGCGTATATTTTTCAAGTTCCTGACTATGGGGGTGAACGCGGCAAAATTTGCATAACTTTTTATCAGCGGCATGTTAGCGTTGAGCAATTACAACAATTTTTGTCTCGTGTGATACTATCTTAATAGGGAGCCGGAGCCGGAGCCGACAAATTTGTGGAGTCGGAGCCGGAGCCGAAAAAAAATATGGCGGCTCCGCAAGCCTGTGGGAGGGGTCGCCACATCCAAAATTATTAAAAAACTTTTAGCTGAAAAATTATGGTGGAAGTAGAGGTATGTGTGTGCTTTGCAAAATCATATTTAGATGTGAAAGAACTGTGTATGAAATTTGTTTCTTTAGATCATTGGGGCCAAGCGACACTTTGCTTCTATTTCATCCTTTTCACAGTTTGTTACAAGGAAGGTAAAGATGGGGGGGGGAGGGGGGGCAAAGAATGATTTGTAGAGGGGCTCAAAATGCTTTTTAAGACAGCTCTGGTAAGATTCTCACTTGTGATACCTTCTGAGTTTGACATTATAAGTTCAGAGACACGCGTATCTCTAAATAATGGCCGATGATTCGGGTTTCACATTCGGCGCGCAATATCGCTCAATCAATCAAACAAACAAACAAAAATAGAACAAGCATGAACAATGTTGTGTACATTTTTATTGATTCCCAAACACAAAAACAACAACAACAATGCGGCATTGATTGATTCTATTTGACTTTTCTATTATTCATAAGAGTTGGCACTGTTCTATTTTTACATTTTATAACTGGCCTATATATTATAATAAAACTTTCAAAAGTTTCCGGACGTCATAAGAACTTTTCTTTTTTTTTTAATAATGTAAACATCCTGTTTCAGAGTAAAACCACACCCCCTTATTTCCATTAATTTTTTTACAGAAACACCTGGTTCCCCCCCCTCCTCTCATTTGGATGTTAAGAATGGTACATATAATTGTTTACATTGTTATTTTATCCAACAATTGAGCCATCAATGAGTTAGTTTCATGAAATATACATTTATCTTGATAACAAAATATGTAAAGAGAAAAAAAAACTACTTAGGATTGGTAGTAATGTTGGTAGTAATTTTCCCGTTGTATGGTCTGTTTGACAGACACACACACATTCAGGTACAGACACATAGATGGATAGATAAAAAGATACTTGAAAGAGGCAGAGGATAGATTGAAGCATATAGGTAGACAAATATATAGATAAGTATCAGATATATAAGTAGATGACAGACAGATTAATGTATAGATAGATAGATGGGTAGAGATAGTTGAATGGATAGATAAACAGACAGATTATATGGATATACAGACTGATTGATAGGCATATTAGATAGATAGATAGATAGATAGATAGATAGATAGATAGATAGATAGATAGATAGATAGATAGATAGATAGATAGATAGATAGATAGATAGATAGATAGATAGATAGATAGATAGATAGATAGATAGATAGATAGATAGATAGATAGATAGATAGATAGATAGATATGTACTAGCTGTACCCGGCAACGCTTTGCCGTGGCTAAGCCCTATGTAATGTAATAGTAAGTATTGAATGAGCCCTTGTTTCTAATTCTGTTTTTTTAAAAAAGAACAGACAATTTGTTTTTTTATTTCTTTTTTTTTTTACACCGCCATTGCCAGCATGATAGGGTGTAGTGTGCCTACCACACCAGCATTGTTGGCGGCGTTGATGCATGTCTGCCATGCCTACAGAGCGGCGGGGTGAGTGTGCCCGCTATCATCTGCCGGGATGGCAGAAAAGAGGGTTTTATGACTTGCCCAAACTGGCCAGACCAGCAGGGTGTGTGTACTGCTGATCGACCAGAATGGCAAGGCAAGGGGTTTTTCCTGCCACTCAGACAGAATGAAGGGTGTAGTGTGCCTGTACCCTCAGCTCGAGATGACAAGCTGCGCAGGTGTGCTTGAGTGGGACAGAGTGGAAGGGTGTTGTGTGCCGACCACATCCGTCACCATCGCCAGCTCTGAATACTGCGGTCTTGGATAGTCCTCATTGACCACAATACCACCACCCTCGCAAAAGGTGTTTTTTTTTATTCCTGACTAGAAAACCCCAATGATCTATTCCCTGTAGACCATATGTCTCTCAGACCAGGATGGAGAGTATCACCAAAATCATGCCAAATAATTATTATGATACTCTGCACAAAAGAACAGACACAATTTTGACTCATAAGCTTACACAATATCTGTATACAAAGAAAGTGCTTTTGGACGTACTTTTAGAGTTATGATGAATGGTGTGAATCTTGTTTACATGTTTGATAAATAAAATACTGACGAAATAATAATTTTCAAACTAAAGTAAAAGAAAAATTTTACGATACTGTTTGTTAATTAAGCAAAATACTGACGAACTATTAGTTTGTACACGGCGGATTGTTTTATTTTTAAACAAATACTGACAATATATAAGTTAGCACTCTGTGACTTTTGAATTACATCCCGAGGTTTAAAAAAAAAGTACAGTGAAGTGAAGAAATTATTTTGCCAAACCGATCGATTAAATATTAATTTTTAATTTAATAGATGTGATGTCGATATAAAATGTATATATAAACACGTAGGGTAATTTACTGAGACTTTGTTTGTACATTTTAAGGCAATTGATGAAGAACTTTTGGAGTAATTAGCTAAGGCGTTAATCCTATTTACATTTATATATATATATATATATATATATATATATATATATATATATACAGTAGATTCCGTTTAATTGGGACACATCGGGACCGAGGCTTTTTGTCCCAATAAAGCGGCTGTCCCAATTAAACATACAAATCTACTATTGGCTTCTTGGTTTGGTTTCTTTGAGATTTGTCCCAAATAAGCGGCTGTCCCAGTTAAGCGGTGTCCCAATTAAGCGGAATCTATAGTATATATATATATATATATATATATATATATATATATATATATATATATATTTATATATATATATATATTAGTTGCAAGTACCTGGCTTTGCCCGGGTTTAAAATAAGGTTTTCTGTTTACCTTTTGTTTTCTCCCCTACCCCTCACTCCCTTTCCTCTCTCTCCTCCTCCCCTCCCCTCTCTCTCTCTCTCTCTCTTTATCTCTCCTCTCTCCCTCCCTGCCCCCTCCCACTCTTTATCTCTCTCCCTCTCCCTCTCCCTCCCTCCCACCCTCTCTCTCCCTCCCTCTCCCCTCTCTCTCCCTCCCTACCCCTCTCCCTCCCTCCCTTTTTTCTCTCTCCCTCTCCCCCTGCTCCCTCCCTCCCATCTCCCTCCTGCTCCCTCTCCCTCCTTTTTTTTCTCCCCCCTGTCCATCCCACTCCTTCCTCTCTCCCCCTCCCTCCCTCCCTACCCTCCTTTCCTCTCTCTCCTCCTCCCCCCTCTATCTCTCTCTCTTTATCTTTCTCTCTCTCCCTCTCTCTCTCTCTCTCTCTCTCTCTCTCTATATATATATATATATATATATATATATATATATATATATACACTTATTATTATGGCTTCACACTTCTTCTAAAATCCTTCTTCATTCCTTTATCTTCTTCAAACTGTACAAATCAGAGAGTACATGAAAAACATAAACAATTCTTTGCATCACAAAGGCAATACAGCACCAGCGCGCAAGTTCTATTCGATCATCGGGAAATGACGTCACAGAGGAATTTTATTTATGGCGCCGTCGAGATTACTTTAATATAGTAAAATACTAAACTAAAAAAAAATTAATTACAATTAAACTACCCATTGAGATGAAACGAAACCTGTCCTATAACCTTCCCCATGTAATTATCTGTATGTGTAACAAATGTCACATTATTTGGTTATCTGGATCTTGAGTTATAAGGGAACAGACAGACAGACAGACAAACAGACAGACAGACAAACAGACAGACAACAAATGCCTCTTATAAGTATAGATATACTAGTTGCAAGTACCCGGCTTTGCCCGGGTTTAAAATAAGGTTTTCTGTTTACTTTTTGTTTTTCTCTCCTTACCCCTCTCACTCCTTTCTCTCTCTCTCCCTCCCTCCCCCTCTCTCCCTTTCCCCCCCCCCCTCCCTCTCCCATCTCCTTCTCTCCCCCTCTCCATCCCCCCTTATCTCCCCCCTTTTTCATCCCTCTCCTTCCCTCTCTCCCCCTTCCTCCCTCCCTCATTCCCTCCCTCTTCCCCCTGCTCCCTCTCCCATCTCCCTCCTTTTCTCCCCCCTGTCCATCCCACTCCTTCCTCTCTCCCCCTCCCTCCCTCCTACCCTCCTTTCCTCTCTCTCCTCCTGCCCCCTCTATCTCTCTCTCTTTATCTTTCTCTCTCTCCCTCTCTCTCTCTCTCTCTCTCTCTCTCTCTATATATATATATATATATATATATATATATACACGTATTATTATGGCTTCACACTTCTTCTAAAATCCTTCTTCATTCCTTTATCTTCTTCAAACTGTACAAATCAGAGAGCATGAAAAAACAAACAATTCTTTGCATCACAAAGGCACAATACAGCACCAGCGCGCAAGTTCTATTCGATCATCGGGAAATGACGTCACAGAGGAATTTTATTTATGGCGCCGTCGAGATTACTTTAATATAGTAAAATACTAAACTAAAAAAAAATTAATTACAATTAAACTACCCATTGAGATGAAACGAAACCTGTCCTATAACCTTCCCCATGTAATTATCTATATGTGTAACAAATGTCACATTATTTGGTTATCTGGATCTTGAGTTATAAGGGAACAGACAGACAGACAAACAGACAGACAGACAAACAGACAGACAACAAATGCCTCTTATAAGTATAGATATACTAGTTGCAAGTACCCGGCTTTGCCCGGGTTTAAAATAAGGTTTTCTGTTTACTTTTTGTTTTCTCCCTACCCCCTCACTCCTTTCCTCTCTCTCTCTCCCTCCCCTCTCTCCCTTTCCCTCCCTCCCCCTCCCTCTCCCATCTCCTTCTCTCCCCCTCTCCATCCCCTTCTCTTCCCCCTTTCCATCCCTCTCCTTCCCTCTCTCCCCCTTCCTCCCTACCTCATTCCCTCCCTCTCCCCCCTGCTCCCTCTCCCATCTCCCTCCTTTTCTCCCCCCTGTCCATCCCTCTCCCTCCTCTCTCCCCCTCCCTCCCTCCCTCCTAACCTCCTTTCCTCTCTCTCCTCCTGCCCCCTCTCTCTCTCTCTTTATCTCTCTCTCCCTTCCTGCCCCCCTCTCACTTTTTATCTCTCATCCCTCCCATTTCTCCCATACTCCCTCCTTCCCTCCCTTCTTTCTCCATCCCTCCCTCTCCCATTCCCCTCTCTCTCTCTCTCCCTCCCCCTTCTCCCTCTTCCTTCCACCCTAGTTTCCTCTCTCTCCTCCCTGCCCACTCTCTCTTTATCTCTATCCCTCCTTCCCACCCTCTCTCTCTCCCCCCCCTCCCCTCTCTCTCCCTCCCTCCTCCCACTCTCCCTCCCTTTCTTTTTCCTTCCCTCCCTTTCTCCCTCTCTCCCTCCCTCTCTCTCCCCCACCCCTTCTCTCTCCCCCTCTCCCTCTCCCCCCCCCTCCCCCTTCTTCCCTCCTCCCTCCAACCATCCTTTCCTCTCCTCTCCCCCCATCCCCCCTCTCTTTCGCTTTATCTCTCCCCCCCGTCTCTCTCTCTCTCTCTCTCTCTCTCTATATATATATATATATATATATATATATATATATATATATACTTATTATTATGGCTTCACACTTCTTCTAAAATCCTTCTTCATTTCTTTAACTTCCTCAAGCTGTACAAATAGGGAAGCATAAAAAAACATCAACAATTCTTTGCAGCACAAAGACACAATACAGCACCAGCGCGCAAGTTCTATAAGATCATCGGGAAATGACGTCACAGAGGAATTTTATTTATGGCGCTGTCGAGATTACTTTAATATAGTAAAATACTAAAATAAAAAAAAATTATTACAAGATGAAACGAAACCTGTCCTATAACCTTCCCCATGTAATTATGTGTATGTGTAACAAATTTCACGTTATTTGTTTGTCTGGATCTTGAGTTATAAGGGAACAGACAGACAGACAGACAGACAACAAATGCGTCTTATAAGTATAGAGATATATTGACAATGAAGGTTAGTCTAACTTATGGTGGTCAGTTCAACTGATAGAGACCAGTTTAACTTATGGAAGTCATTTTAACCTACCTTAACTTATTAGGTCAGTTTAGCTTATGGAGGTCAGCTTTAATTTGCGCAGGTCAGTTTAATGTATGGAGGCCCGTTTAGCCTATAAGTTCACTTTGACTTAACCAGGTCAGTTTAGTGGTCTTTGAGGTTGAAAATAGAAATATATATTCAGAACATTAAGATATCAGGTAAGATTCTATTTAACGTCAGTTTAACGGACGGTGGCCAGTCTGACGCGTGGAAGTCAGTTTAACTTTTAGAGGTCAGTTTGATATGTCACGTGACAACTTCCAGCTTGAAGCGCGCCACCATCAGAAACTGATTTTTCCCAAGGCCCCCGTTCGTTTTTTTGCTTTTATTTTCTTTCTCCCACAATTCAGTGCCAACGAAGCTTCGTGTATCCACGTCGCCAATTGAATATTTATTGGGATTCTGGTAATAGAATTTTTTATAGATCGATGTATCGACTGCGGCTCTCGCTTCATGCCCAATCAAACAGTGACGTATTTCTGTTCGACGTTTTTCTTGGATATTCATAAAAAAAGGTCACCCTACCAAACGTTTTACTTTTTTCTTTTATTTAAATTTTTGATTCACTGACAAAAAAACTAACATTAAGGGCCGTAGTACAGACTTGTCGCGAGGCCCCCCAGGAGCATAGGGGCCCCCCTTGGTAATTTGTTTGTTTCCTATATTTTAAGTGGTAGTCGTGATGCACCCCAAGACACGTGGGGTGGGGGTGGGAGTGGGGGGGAGGGGGTTAGTTGTGATGAAAAGACACATGACTTGCAGATCACAGTGTAAACAAACAAGCCGTGTAGCTTGCTGACCATGGGCCTATGTGATAGTATCCCTTCCCTCTTCCCCCCACTCCCCCAATATGCTGAGGGGCACAGCGAGTCTCATCTCACTAACTAGAGCCCAAAGATACAAGGTCAAAGGTCGCGAAAGAACGAGACAGAGGGATTTGTGGCGCCAGGGATGGACAATAGAGTCCCACGCCGACGCTGTGGCCGATAGTTCTCAAGTAAGGTAGAAACTGCCCCCCGGACTGGCAAGTTAGCCACCGGTGACCCGTTTCCTGATCTCTGCAAAAGAGTAAATATAAAGCGCTGCAAGGTGCAGCAAACTTTCCCTTCTTTGGCTAGTGATGGCAATGGTTCGTCAATGCCCTCCCTCCCATCAACCAACCAACCCAACCCCCTCCGCTTACTCACCATAGCCGATGCTGCCATTATTTATTTTTGAGGTGGGGGAGGGGGAGGAGAGAATCGCACCAAGAATTTATTGGTTTGTGTCGCTTATAGACGGGCAATGCCGGATGGCGGGTTCCTTTTTGTCCCTTGATACGCTCCACACAGCCTCCAGGCGGTCAACTCCCCTGTATTATTAAAAATATTCAGTACTTTTCCTATGTTTTTTTTTTCTGCGGGGGCATATACATTAGTTGAGGCCCCCTAGGCAAAGTGATATTTGGGGGCCTCTGGGCAAAGATGCGTTTTGGAGGGGGTGGGGGTGTGGGTGGCGGCTCGTTCCTTATAAGGTTTTCTACCACTTTGCAGGCCCGTAGCCAGGTCAAAGTAAGCAAGGGGTGCAACAATACCCAGCAAGGGGCGCCTTCTCATTTTAGTTATTATTTCTTCTTTTTTAAGCGGGGGGGCACGGCCCCCCAGTGCTCCCCACCCCCTTGGCTACTGGGCTGCCACTTTGCTCTATCTAGATGTATATATAGCTCAGTCCGTTCTAGTTCACTAACCGCCTCTCTCTCTCTCTCTCTCTCTCTCTCTCTCTCTCTCTCTCTCTCTCTCTCTCTCCCTTCCCCTCCTTCTGTTGAAGTTTTATAACAGTTTACATTTTGCCAAACAAAGGAAAGATAATTATACTTAATTTTATTGATCAGAATGTAATAAGAAAAAAAAATACCCAATGTTCTCCCATGGCGAAAAAAAAGCTGTACGTACTTCAGCCACGATGTTTACACCTTGTTGCCATGGCATTGCATGTTTTCATTAGCGGACCCTTGCTTCACGTATTGGCTGGTCCATTTATTACGTCAATAAAATAGCGGGAGTGGGGTGGGGTGGGGTGGGGGTGGGGGGGGCGGGGGAGGCATCCCCTCAACCATTGAGAAGTGAAGGCCTAGATAACTAGACAAACCCGTTAATTGTTTCGATTTTTTTTGTTCGTCTACTCTAAGGCATTCGAGACTTTTAAAAAAAAAAAACACCATGCTACCTTGACATTGACCTGAATAGAGAAGCCTATTTCAATCACTAAACTATTTTTTTTTAATTTATCGTCAGCAGAGCAAGTTGTGACATAGTCATTCGAATCGTCCAAATAGCCGAACTTCCTGTCCACCGTTAAGTCATGCCTGTAACAGTTTTAATCTTGTCGCACTGCGAGCATTGTGCGCTCTCGGTAGAAGCTTCTCACAATGTTGCTCAAAGACCCATTATATATATATATATATATATATATATATATATATATATATATATATATATACATGGGCGTATTCAAGGGGGGACAAGGGGGCATTTGCCCCCCCCCGTACATTTTGAAAAATGTCATAAAGTTGTTACAATAAAACTGAAATAAATTTCCTGAGAATGTATTACATTGAAGTATAATAACTAAACAAACAACAAATGTACCCCAAACCTAACCTCTAACCGCAGAAAGTAACTAATGTGCAACTTGCTTGCTTTTCCCAGATTGTTCTAAATATTCCAGTTGTTTAACAATCTCTGTCACATTTTCAGCGAAAATCCGCAACCTTTTATATTTATGTGTCCATCTAGTTTCACATAGCAAAAGAACATTCAGAATTAGTTTTCTTCGCTGATTAATTTCTCAGAAACACACTATAATTGACTTATTTTTTCCTATTGTGTTTCGTACAGCATTCACATTATTTAAATCGTTTACGTCAAGATTTAATTTAGTAAAATTTATTTCCAGCTCCCCCCTTGCTATTGCTTGGCCCCTGCTGTAGGATGACTGGCCCCTGCTGTAGAATTTTCACGTTACGGGGCTGTATCTAATCCAAATTCTAATTAATTTATAATTTTGGTGTTTTTTGACAAATCTAACACCTAGTGACATCTGCTCAAAGCCTGAAATTATATTGTCTCGTCGTCAACTTTATTATTTGTTTCACGAACAATGTCTTCACGCAAGAGAGACCCACAAATTTCGATCTCATAGTGTTTTGTGTAGTTTCCGACAGGCCCACCGACAGAAATTTTGGGCCCCTGGGCAGGGCTGTCAAGGGCCTCCCGTGCTGATAATTGATAATAATATTTTCAAAAGTTGATCGGCCAGCTCAGTCTGGGCCCCTAAAACTCGCCGGACGCCTTGGCATTTGCCGCCTGTCCCCCTCTCGGCGGCACTGGTTGCCGAGATATACTTAGCACTACAAGAACCAATTGACAAATGATTACCTAGAACTTCATCTCAAGATTCAACACGAAACTCTAACAGGTCGTAAAAATTACCAGAATGTGATTCTTTTCCACGAAGTGCCAAATCATGCATGCCGCAAAAAAAAAAATAAGATTGTAGAAATGGAGGGGCCAAGTTTGTTGCAATTTTCTTGAATTTGTCTTCTAAATGATGAGTTCAACTGCTCATCTATAGAAACTGCTTTGGCTACCAATATTGAAACAAAATAGCTTGAATCCTTAATAAGAGTCTTTGTGCCATGTGCTTTGCATGTGGTTACGTGCATCTTCGTTGAAATCTTTTAATTTTGTGCATGATTTGATGACAGATGATCCCTGAACTCCTGGAATTACTTTTTGCGAAAACAACACGCACAATTTTAAAAAGCCACCTTTTAACATTTGCAAGTATACAACCCACGATGAATAGTTTGATAACCAAGCATATCTAAAACCTCTTTTTCCACCACTGTCAGCTCTAAAAATCATATTTTTATCCGGGGTTCAACAATCAAGGATCAGCAGTCATTTCAACTCATTTGAAAGGTCGTATGTCAAGACATACCTTCCAATATCCAATTTAGGAAATGAAGAAGTGACAGCGGCAATCAAATTAGAAATAGTTTCTTCAGTTTGTCTGGCTGTTGAACTTGTACTGTTGTACTCAATGGATATGATAATTCAGATACTGCAGACGCCTTAAAATCTTCTAATAACGGCTTTTCGGAATCCCGCGATTGCTCTACTTTTCGTTTTATTGAGCCTGTACAATTTTTTTCTGATATCAATTTTTTCATATTAATTTAGGAAAAAATTTAAAATTCACTTAGTAGCAGACGATTATAAAATAACAAGAGTTGCCAGATTTAAAAAAAAAGCACCTGAATGCCAAAAACATTTTTGAATGACAAATCAAGCTACAGAAGGCCAAATTAAACGAAAAAATTAAAATAGGAATTTTGAATTTTCAAATACATTTATTTATGTCAATATAAATAATTAATGTTATACCTAACTTGGATTTAATTGAGAAATTAACCTGTATGGCATTGTCAGTTTAAAAAACGTATTTTTTTGCCCCCCTCTGGCAAAATTCCTGGCGAGGCCCATGTATATATAAATATATATATATATATATATATATATATATATATATATATATATATATATATGGTTTCAAGGTTGTCATAGCCCGGGTGGTGGTGGTAGGGGATAAGCTCCCACTGCCTATAAAATGCTCCCCTCATGGCGTGCGTCTCACACAGCCTCTGACAGCTAAGTCCAGCTCCTGGCCTGCTCGTGTGGCTTAATTCAAGCCCGGCGAAACTGCTTCTACTGACAGGAGAAGGGGCAAAGGCGGCCACTGGCGCCTCAAAACCAGCCGCTTCGGGCAGTTGGGGCTCGTCAGCCTGGGAGGGCAACCCATCTAGGGGAAGGAAAACCCTGATTTCAAACCGCTGCTGCCTTGCAGGCTCACCCACCCATGGGAAAGGCTTCGGGAGTCAACCCCGAGGAAAAATCCGGAGCCGGGGTCCCTAAGACGTATGTACATCATTCACTATGTCCTTCCGGCAACTTCTGCAGCCAAGTCGTCTCCAAGCGTGGTGCTTTGCACCCCTTGGGCCCCGTCGACAAAGCCGAGAGGGAGGCCCTGTTGTCTGGGCAGCGCAAGGCCTCCACAAACTTCGCCCAGGCCTGCGCTCTGGAGACGTTACTCCAGTCTCGCCTCACGGCGTGAGCATTCTACCATCATCTTTCGAGATGGACGGGTTGCCTACGTATATATATATATATATATATATATATATATATATATATATATATATGTGTGTTACGTTTAGAAGTTACCCCCCCCTTTTGCACACGCACCTCCCGCCAGTATCGAGTGACTCATCAGTTGACCATGGAACATAACCCAGGGTCATGGTCAGAAATGTTACATCTCCACCTCCACTGCCAATTTAAATTTACCCCGCCAATACGGACCCTCTCGCTCCTCATCAGTTGACAATGGGATGTAGCGCAAGGCCATGGATATGTTACGTCAAGAATTCACCGCACCTCTCCCCCCATGTAACGTGTCAAGCTTAACCCCTTCAGTGCTAGCCCACGCCACACACACCTCCCACGAATGTAAAACGCTCCTGTCAAACTTAACCCCTTCCATACTAGTATCAACTGTCCCAATCGCACCTCCAGCCAGTGGCGACTCCATTTAAAAGTTGTTCCTATCAGTTCTCTCTGCCTTTGCACACGGATTATCTACTGTCCCACTCGCACCCCGCCAGCCTTTATAAAGTGGACGCAGAATGTATCTAGACAGAGAGAGAGTGGGGAGTCGGCCCCGCATACTTGGAGCAGTCGGTCCAGTAGATTTAGAGAAGTTTTATAGAATACTTAGAGTAGAGAGTCTGCGTGTAAAATATTAAGTTTTGTTCTAGTGTGCATTAAACTAAGTGTTGTAGTATATACTCCTGAGTTCTGTTGCTTGCATATTAGTCCAGATAATAATTAGAGTTTAAGATCTGGTGGTTAAGTCTAAACCGCCTGGCGAGCCTGCTCTCAACAGATATTCATATTAGAATATATATATATATATATATATATATATATATATATACTACTACTACTACTACAAGAAACATTTGGCGATCATAATACGCCTTAGAAGTTCGTACGTAACATATATATATATATATATATATATATATATATATATATATATATATATATATATATATTCTCTGATTGTGTCACAAATTTTAAAAAAAACATTAATAAGAGAATATATCATTCACATATCAGGGCAAGTGTGATATCTTTGATTCACATATCAGGGCAAGTGTGATATCTTTGATTCACATATCAGGGCAAGTGCGATATCTTTAATTCACATATCAGGGCAAGTGCGATATCTTTGATTCACATATCAGGGCAAGTGCGATATCTTTGATTCACATATCAGGGCAAGTGCGATATCTTTAATTCACCAATTTTAGGATCGCCCCCCCCCCACTCACTCCCCCACCATTCTCCAACCCATTAGCATAGCTAGCATTAGGGACACCCAGGACGGACTATGATTTGGTGAAAATGCCGCTCTCCTCCCTCCCTCCCCCCACCACCACCACCACCATTGGCTTGATGCAATGTAAGTACCGTACGGTGCAGACCGCCTCGGTCATAGTTACGTTACCCCCCCCCCCACACACACACACACAAACACCACCATCACCACCACCACCACCACCAGTTGTTCGCGAAATTGTTTAAAAAACCACGATACATGAATTTAAATAAATACCAAATGAGGGAGCTGTTCTGCGCCTCCGTTCTTTGTGTGTGTGTGTGTGTGTGTGTGTGTGTGTGTGTGTGTGTGGTGGGGGGACACAATGTTTTACATCCTTTGCCCTCCAGTCGCTGTCAAAAGTACGTCAACTACTGCAGCATTGATAAACGTGATGGTTTATAATAACGCTTTGTTTTTGGACGGGCCTGCTCGCCGGATGCCTACAACGGTCAGGCCTTTACTCATCAGGGGGGCCCCTGTTGGGGGGGGGTAATTTAGCCGTTGCATAAAAATGACTGATATGACTATACGTTGGTGAGGAGGAGGGGGTGGGTTGTCAGAGGGGGTGGGGGGGGCTCTATTTTATGAGATTCTAAGGTTCCCCAAGACTTGCAAGCGTAGGCGTGAATTCTTCTTTTTTTTGTTCCATAGGTTCTCAAATATAGCTTTGCCCCCAATGTACCCATCTCTAGAGCCTGAAATGAAGCCTTGCCTAGGGCCCTCAAACGTACACATGTCTAGAACCCTAAATATAACTCTGCCTAGCTCCCTCCCCCCCACACACACACACACCAAACAAAAAAAAACAACTAACAGACAAACATTAAAAAGTCTCTGCGGACCATGGGAAAATTAGTTTGGGACTCCCTGTGACCCAAGCACAATGCGATTGTGCCAAGGGTCAATCAAATCAATACAGTTTTAATTCAAGCGCCGGCCGTGGGGGGGGGGGGGGGACTCAACCATTTTGTCGTGTTTCGTCAAGCGAAACAATTCATGGGAAGAAAAAACCAAACATCAACAACAGGAAGACATTGAGAAGACCGGGACGAGATGTGTTTACTGTGATGCTAAGCCAGGCTGTCCCTGTTTTATCCCGCAGATTGATAGACCGTGCACTGGATGGATCGATAAATGATCAGGGCTAACGTTCTTCTCTCACACAGGCCAGAGATCTTTGTAAAATTGAAGCCAGCAAATACTGTAAAGAGCCGAGCCTATCAGTTACCTATTAAGGATAACGTAACCACCGTTGGAATAATTTGTCTACCGCATTCGTTGAATTATTAACTCCCTTTTTTTTTTGTTTTGCAGTAATGTCCTCATGCATATTGTACGTTGGGCAACTTTGAATGGGAGCAGATTTTTGAATAATTTAACTACATTTGTTTGTTTTTCTTTAGATAGCTCTATTTATAGTAGTAATATAGATAATGACAGATGTTTATCGTAAACAATAAGGAAGTCAATGAGCGTATGTGTCGCAATAAACCTAACAGAAATGGGAGTGCTCAAAAGCCATTTAATTAAGCAAAAAGATGAACAGACATTTAACTGTGGTTTGTAAATGCTGTACATTTAACTAAATTAACTTTCCATTTTAATCCGTTACACACGTCACTAATGTTCTTCCCTTCTTTGAATAATTCTGCTTTACGTTTATTTACTTGTACAGTGGATTCCGCTTAATTGGGACACCGCTTATTTGGGACAGCCGCTTATTTGGGACAAATCTCAAAGAAACCAAACCAAGAAGCCAATGGTAAATTTGTATGTTTAATTGGGACAGCCGCTTAATTGGGACAAAAAGCCTCGGTCCCGATGTGTCCCAATTAAGCGGAATCGACTGTATTAAACAAAATTATGTCTTTCAATCAATTGCAAATTGAGTCGATTAGTATACAAATGTTAATGGCGTCAAGTGATACAAAAATGTATTAACTACAGTCAAATTGTGGCCCAATTTTTCATCGTCCAGTCAGCCTAGGGTGATTAAAAAAATTTTTTTTGCAATTTAATATTGCATTGTTGCTAAATATTTTCCTTTTATATTTCTATACTTTCATGCCAAATTTTATTGAAATTGAATTACATTTAGAGGTCGCTGATCGAGACTGGAGTTTATAGTATCTTCTTTGATGACATGAATTCTTATAATATAAACATTAAATTAAACATTATCTTAAAATCAACATTAAACATTAATTACAGCGAATTAGATATGTTGAAATGTTAAATAATATAAAATATAATGATAGGCAACAGTTACTCCTTGCTTATTCTTGTATAAAGTGTATTATAAACATAAACAATACACGTTACTAATGATCGTCAGTTCAAATTCAGTGTACTTTTCTTCAAATTTGGCACTCTCTGTATCTGCATTTCAGATTCCGTTATAGTAATTGACTTATTAAATGATGACATCAGTGCAACTGACCGCTCAGCTGCATCATTGACGACCTTTAAGGCATCAACAATACACTTACCTTCAGCAAATGACGGCAATTTATCCCATGATACTGGATCAACTTTAACGAATCTGGTATCGTATCGCTTGAACGCATTGCAGATAATGATGAGTTACCTACAAAGTGATGCAGTTAGTGCAATCCATTACTTTAAACGCTCAATACGTCTAATAATCGCCAGCCTTCAGCATCGCTTCAGCAATACTCCGGTTTTCATCTGCAGAAACTTTTTCAGAAAAAAAAACGTAAGAAAAAAGCACCTCTGGACTAATATACCAAAAATGGTTTTCTGATTTCTTTTCGCAGGATCAGACACCAAGTTTTGTATATGACAGAATTTTAGGAGATCTGTTTGAATAACATTAGATCGTTAAACGGAGCAAAGAATCACGACCCACAAGACACGGGATCCAAGCTTGACGTCAATGTGAGTGGCATCAAGCAGAATTCTCGCAAAATCTTTTACCTCTGAAGGTGAGAGTTTTTAGAACTGATTTTTTAAAACAAGTAGATCTTGAAGCAGTATATCACTTTCGCCATCCACCGAGCCATATGCTAAGCGCCTAGCGCATTAAAGCGGTACGGTTGCTCGATTACACTGATGCCAAATATCAACAAGCAGGTTTTCATCATCCTCAGTAAACTTCACGTGGAATGTAACCTGAAGCACTTGGACAGACTGTCTCACAGGAATGACACAGCACTGTGTTTAGTGTTCAACCATAAACGGATCATCTAGCCTCGAATCATCTAGCGGACTGTACAGCTGCTGATCAACATTAGTCCAAAATCGTTTAAAACGTTTGAACAGTGGAATGTTAGGGCTGTTTAGAAAACGTGGAGCCACGGAGAAAAAAACAACTCCAATGATCAGTTCATGCACATGATGTATGCAGGCAAATGCAATAATGTACATGTCCCCCTAGTAACACCAGACTTTTGACGGATGTTGTGTCAAAACACATACCTATAACCTCATTAGATACCTCCCATAGTCTTAACAGCTGTATTGTTGCATTGGCTTGTGCATTACTTTTAGTTCCGGTCGGTATTTTAGATAAACCTAAAATCTTCTCAACTTCTTCCCAGTTACAACTACAGCTAATCTGTCTACGTGTGACTGAAACTCTAGATAATCTGTAGTTTCCTCCATTATCTTTCCATCCCAGTATATGACTAATGGGCATTTACTTCTAAATTGAATTCTGATTTCAAATTTCTTGTCTGGCATCGAATATTCTGACAGAAGCTTGTTGTAGTAAACAGAAATCCCCATATCAAAATCGTTATCATCTTTGCCTTCATCCTCACTTTCGCTGTTGCTTCTTTTGTCTTCAATTTAATTATTCTTCGATTTTCTTCGACTGCTTTTCTTTTGAAGATCGTTAACAGTTACCTTAATGCTTTCGATATTGTCTTCTTCAGTACCTTGTGATTATAGAAAACCATTTTCATAGCATGACCCAAGGTTAGTAAGACATTACTAGGCAGTAATCCGCTTTGTCCAATCAACCAAACTTCAGTTATACGTCTTGTCAATGCACTTTGCGAATTACCACTTAATGGGGATGCCATATCAATTCAATAATTTTGTAGTTAGTCAAAAACTACTTTTATTATTCAGAAAACATTAATAAAATTATTTATAATCTAAAATTCAATATACTTTTCATTTTACAATGAACAAAATTGCACTATAGCAAAAGAAAGTAAGCGACACATCAGTACTGCCTCATTATCTCATACAGTATAACTTCGGGTCGCTTCGGAGTTGACCCTAAAGTGGTCATTTTTTCAAAAAGTTTAGTTTTTGTTGATTTGTTTGCCACAAGGAAAAAATGAGCCACAACGCATTTGAATCGGAGAAATTTTTTTCCCATGCAGCCACTAGTGTGAAGCTCCGCGGAAGAGTCGGGGGGGCCCCTGGGTAAAACTTAAACATTAGATTAAGTATAGAACACCTCTCCCCAGTTTTCAAATATCATTTAGGGCCCAATATTAGCAGGCTGAGAGTTAACACGTTTTCTTCTGACATTACCCCTTAATGAACTCTTTGTCAAATACTCTCAAACACTTAAGAAGGGCTTGTTTAAGACTTCGTGTTTGTGTGTGTACTGTGTGTGTTGCGGTGTGTTGTGTGTGTGAGTGCGCGCGCTTAGCTAAGAAATTGTCATTATATGCATGCACTTAATAATAGCAAAATATCGAGTGCGATGCTTATAGCCTCTGAATAGATAAATATATATACTTTACGATTTTAGCACCGATTTGCACCAATTTGCTCCAAAGGAAAACAAATGCACTAATGAATAAAAACAAAAAAAGAAAGAAATAAAGAAATAAATAAGAAAAAAATCGTTAAGAGTTGTTGATTGGGGGAGGGGGTAAAATGGGCGGAATCGATTTTTTTGTTTATTCGACTCTGTGACGGCTTAACCCAATGTGACCACGACACCACTACTGTACACAATCGCCTGTTATATTATTGAGTGTACAAATTACGTAATTTTTAATAAAAGGGAAACCGGAAACACAAATAGAAGGAGGCAAATGTCCAGAGCCAGTTTGAAGGTGACATGTGACAGAATTTAAATAAAGAAATCCTGACGACCCCCTCCCCACACACACACACAAACACACACACACACACACACATAATTTAAAAAAAAAAGAAATAAAGCAAATTCATACCTATAGGCAAAATGCCAGACCCCTGCTGCTTAGTTTTGAACCAGCTTCGCAAAAAACACCTACAGTATAGCAGTAATACAATATACCTATGTTATTACATACTGGTGTTACTGACATCTTTTTGTTTAAGGAAAATGAGAAGGCATTACAGTATCCACTCGGTATAAATAAGCACCACGTAATACAGCTGCCGGAAAGTCGTGGGTGGACACACATTATTTGGAATGCCACCAGAAAATGTAGAGGCATCATGGGATGTTTAAAACATTGTAAACATTTAGAAACACAAACACAAGTAGCCAAGTTGACCAAATAGTAAATGTTAATAGTTAAATGGTTTGATTAAAAATGAAGTTCTTTTTGTTTAAATAAAAAACCTGTTTTATATTCATATAGTTCCTTTTCAAAACCTGACTACTTCAGAGAGGTCATTTCAAGTTTCTGGGGACCTAGACAGAGAGTTGTTGAGATGATTTTTATGCGTGGAAGGTTCTAGGAAAAACGACTTGTCTGTGCCGTGACAGGATCAGGATTTTGATAGGAATTCATACCAGAGTGGTAATACTGACTTCTTAGGCATTTGGCCTGTTTGCGATATAAATATATATATATATATATATATATATATATATATATATATATATATATATATAAACTCAAGTCCACATTGTCTAACTGTGTATATTCTGATTTCCGGGATTCTACTTCTTTATCTAACTGCCCCTTGCCTATTACATTCTTTACTGCCAAGTCTTTGAATACATCTGTGTGTCCAAGAGAGTTTTTTACATTGTGCTCTGCTGACACCAATGATAATTTATTCAAACCATTTGCAATGTTGGTGAATCACTCAATAGTATACATCAATAAAATTAAAAAGAATTGCGTTTTATATGTTTTGAATAAACAATCCAAATAGGTCTACTTTTCTAAGTCTCGCCATTTGTTGGTTGGCGCGAGTGAGAAAAAGCGGGGAAAAAAATGACGGCCATCTTAAGAATCTCTCGTTTGGTAAACGAGTCGCACGCTCGTCTCTAAAGGGACCTTTTCTCATTCAAGAAAATTTAGAGTTTTGGAATGATCATGACTACAATCTTGTTCTTTCCAACTTCATATGAGACATTTTGAAACCATCACATTCACCTCTTTTTTTTCCTCATGTTCGATTTCTTGAAAGTCAATGTTTTTTCTCTAAATCAAGTTTGTTTTTTAAGGTCAGCTAATTCTAATGAGTGGGACGGATGGCCGAGTGGTGTAGATACTTGACTGTTGACCTGAGAGTCCTGGGTTCGATCCTAGTGAGGCGCATAGAATTTTTCGAGGCGAAATTTGGTGCAAAGTCGTCCCGCAAGTCCTACCCAGCTTTAAATGGGTACCTACTTAAGTTGGGAAAGTAAAGGCGGCTGAGTATTGTACTAACCACACAATCCCTTCATATGCCGAGGTTATAGAAACAGATGAATTCTACACTTCATCTGCCCCCGATGGCTCGCTAGGGTTAAGGGAACTTTACTTTTTTTTAATACTAATGTGTTTGATGTGCGATGTTTGTTATATTTTTTTCTTTAATTTTATTTACATTTGTTTGTGAAGTGCTACTTTTGTTTTTAAATTCTGCGTTAAATCATTTCCGCATACAAGAAAGAAAAAAACATGTCACCGAATTTTTGGTTGCCACTCAAAAGAGTGAATGCTAATTTAACACGGGCCTCTAAAAGTATGTGTCCGGAAAGGCGTATGCTTTACGGGTTGGGGCCCTAATGGGTGATGGGCTCCAGAATTAGGGTCCGAAACGGCTTACGCTTCAGAACGACTCCCCCCCCCCTCCTCCTCCCCCGTATACCATTACAGTGAAACCGGAAAGTGTTTTGAAAATCTGAAGTAAAAAAAAAATGACTGATTTGGTGCCTTACACATAATTTTTCTGTTTTAAAACACAGTTTTGATATTGCTGTTGTTTTTTTTATTTCAAATCATGACATTTTGTTTTGTTATAAAAGATGCTTTCAATATGCAACTCTTAATGCAATGCTGATTTTACTTTAAATAAATATGGCAATGTTGACACAAAATAGGTTTGACTGCATTTTCTCACTTCTTCACTTCTACCACTGTATTGTTAGATCTATTTTATTATTTTTTTTTTGAGATGATTTTAAACTGGGAAAGAGCAGCAGATCTGCATACATTGTTAGAAAATCATGATGTGAGATTTTTTAAAACTTTATGATGGAATCTTATCTGGCAGCTGTACTGGAAGATAAACTGATTAGTATGGGCATAGGCAGTTGTATACCGTACTCAGCATATCGAATCACTCTCTTTCTTTGAATTGGTTATCAGAGGATGTCGAGCACCTCAGGGATCGTGGCTTTGAACCTCAAGTGACAGTATTGGGGTGTAAGGACAAACATTTCACATGTTAAGTCGTTTGGTTGGCCAAACCTCGCCCTTTTTTTGGTAAAAAGCCTTCAGCCAACAGTAATCTTAGCCTGACCATAGCTCTCACTTGTTCCATAGATTCACGCTTAACAGTGAAGTAGCATACATAAAATTAAACTATACCTAAATGGACAACTTTGTTGAACATCTGTGGCTTGTTATATATATATATATATATATATATATATATATATATATACAGTGCTTTTTTCTAGCGAAAAATGTTTGGGAACTCATTTCACATCTGTTTTTTTAATTTATGTCGAAAATACTATAATAATCTATAAAAAAAAAAGGTATGGGAACTCAGCTCCGTGAGTTCCCACTGAAAAAGCACTTTATATATATATATATATAATCTACATGTATATATATATAGATAGATAGATATAGATAGATAGATGTCAAAGATATGTAGCCTAAGTAATTGGGCAGATGTCAGCTGTGCGTGTTAAACCAGAAGTTTAAAGTGAGGTGTGTTGTTGTTGTTGTTTTTACTTACGTGATTGCTGACCTACATGATTGTAAATTTAGCTTTGGTTACTGTGCACTTCGTTAAGTAATGATTTGATTTACATCCAGATATTACGTTGATCTCTTGGTAATTTATTTTTTTAAGAACAACCTAAAGATCATTTTTGTTTTATTTTTCATTTTTTTTATGATACAGGCTATACGATGCACTCTGAATTCGATAAGCTTTTCTTTACGTTCAAATTGATGAGGCTCTCTTCTTTGAGAGACCAAATTGAAAAGGGGAAAATCTGTACAGTCGGCATAATTTAGGTCAGAAGCGGGGAAATAAGTAAAGTAAATTACTATTAAAAAGTATAAAGTTGCCTTTCTTTGATTTAATCAGACATCAACTCATTTTCTTTTAAATTGTATCATCTTGGACATCCCACTGGAGGCCGTTAATACAACTTGCCAATTGAAGTAATGTGGATTGGTGTCAAGATGTCTGTGGGACTGTGGGGTGGGGGCACTAGGTGGAATTAATGCAGAGCCTTGGATAGAGATTTTCAGAGACAGGAAGTATGGGCAAGTTTTAGTTGTTGTTTTTTTTTATATCAACATTGAATTTTAGTACAGCACATGGCTTAAGTCGGGGGGCTTGGTTTGAAAAGAATTAGTCCTGAAATGAGGACCTTGCCTCTTTGGCTGTGGGGGCCCTAGCTGATCGCCTATGTTGCATAACCATTTTAAATTATGTAGAAGCATGTCACCTTAGTTAAAGACAGATGTAGCGCAGCCTACGATTGCCGCCCTTTGGCCAACATTGGAAGACTCAAAGGTTATCACCCTCAGCAGCCCAGGTAGCAACCTACTGATTGTTGAACATGAAGTGGTGGACATGGATAGAACATCTCATCTACCTTGCCGCACCACATGGTGTGGTCAGGATAGAACATCTCATCTACATCGCCACATCACATGGTGTGGTCAGGGGTAGAACATCTCATCTACTTTGCCACGCCACATGGTGTGGTCAGGATAGAACATTTCATATGCATCGCCACATCACAGTGTGCAGCCAGGGTAGAACATCTCATCTATTTTGGCTGCTAACTTTCGGTTAAAGTGGGCAGATGGGTCCCCGTTGTCTTAGTTTACCAGGGGATCAGTATTACTTTTTCTGCGGTCCTGTAATGACTTCATATCCCTATAATTGTTCCATCGAAGTAGGCTACTAAATATGATGCGTAATTTCTAATTGTATCTATTTTTATTTTCGGGAATTCGATGTTGCACGCGCTAAATCGGTAACTTAAAAAGAATCTGTTTAATTGTTACATTAAATATCTTTTGACATAACATCTTAGGCCTAATGTCTATAAGTCTGACTATTACCATTTTACTATCATTTCTCTAGTTTTTCAATGTAATGAAATTTTTGGTTTAGTGTTATTAATTTTTAAAAGAGCACATACGAAATTTGTAGTAGAAACAAGACTAAAATAAGATTGTCCTTGGTTTAGTTTTGTTCATGAGAAATAGATGAATAAGACGTCCAAACCCCCTCATCATCGAGTATTTGACTTAATGGAAATGGGATCTTGCAGTGTTAAGTCAAGTCACACAAGTAATCTCATTTTTATTTTTCTATTTGTTTAAAGATTATAAAAGCTTTGTGTAATAGCTGGTAAGAAAAAAAATTATGGATCATAATCATAATTGTGACCATGGGACCTTTAGGCACGTAAAACATGCAGATGTTATGCATTTCGGAGCGCCAAGTAGATACTTTTAGACATTTAGAGACATAGGAGATCATAAACAAAAGTAACTGTTGGGGTCCTCATCAGTCATCACATGTATTCATCTATCAGGAATTACTTTCTACCCTTATAATGCATGCTAATAATCTGTAGTTTGTGTTTATTAGTTAAGAACTTAAGCATTTAAGGTGTTTATTATATCATATTATAAATTTTATATTTTGCCAGGGCTTACTGATTCGTACATTTATTAAGTTTTTTTTTTTTTTAGGGATAAATGAAGAAAATACATCACGAGTATCGTGTTATTTTTACTAAGTAACTAACATATTGTGATTTAAATTTTTAATTGATCCGGCTCTTTTTCTTTTCTGTTTTTAAGCACAATTTGACACAAAGATCACTTAACTATATATGTATTATTTACTCCCGAAGATCTATTTTTTAACCTTTTTGTGGGTCGCGTTATGAAATCGCTGTTGGTATGCTGCGTCATGCCTTCAAACTAGCTGTATTTACTCACAGCTCGACACATTTAGCAAAACAAAAGCGGTCTTCTGTAAAAACTATTTCATTTTTTCAAGGTCTCTCTTTTTAGTAAGAAAATGGGTGATACTCAGTCTGGTACGTAAAATCGGTGAACTTAACTAACCCTGCTGAGTGCTTTGTCTGCTAACTACTGCTATACTAATATTAAGCTACAATTACGAAATGCAATTAATTTTTATAAAAATTAATGGGCTTCTTAACAATAAGCCCAAGAGCAGTCCAATGGTGAATGGATCGGCTGCACCAATTCTCCACATATCATTCAACTCATCACTATTTTTGACAAAGTTACATTGTCACTCATTGTTTGTTGTTAATGAATCAGTTTATTAGTTTATGACTTACCATTGTAAGAAAACTAAATATATATGATAATATCGGAAGAAAATATTAAATTGATTTTTCGTTTAAGCATGGTTTAAAGTCAGAAATGAAGCTATTGATTTAATTAAGTATCTAAGTCGTGGTTCTTAATGTGTGAATGGGTCGCAAGCTAATTCAAAGAGGAAGGAGCCAACAATTTTAATATTGATCTAGTTGAGAACAAATATTTATTTTTAGTAATTATGAAAAAACATGGTGACCAACTTCAATTCAGCTCACAACTCACTGGATGGGTGGGGGTGGGTGCTTAGAACCACACTTGATTTAGGGGATTAAATTTGAAATTCATTATACAAATTGGATTTTAAAAATTCAGTTTTGATTTTGTGCAGATAAACTATTCTTCTAAGAAGATAAAATGTCAGCCTGTTGTAGTGTAGTTTTTTGACGACCATGTTCTGTTTAGGATTGGCAGATGCCACAACCACTAGCACTGAAAGACCAGGAAAAATAAAATTATCAGATGAAGAATGGCAGGCACGGCTCTCAAAACAGGAATACAGTGTTTGCAGGAAACATGGAACTGAAAAGGTTAGGTTAACTCCTGATTTTTCATTTCTATAATGTTATATTTAAAATACTGAAACTGGTTTTTTTTTAATTGTTGTTTTTTGGTGCATCATAAACAAAAAATATACCATGTTATATAAAATGAAACCTGAATATTTTATACTTGTAAAAAATAAAACTTACTATGAGTAGGCTTTAATCACTTTACCTGTTGACAAGGCTGTACCTTTTATTATAAAATATACTTCTTTATCATTGTGTTCCAATTTTTCTTATATAAAACTTTCCGCACAGCCCCCCCCCCCCCCCCAAACAAAATCCTGGATACGGCCTTGCCTGTTGATGATAACAGCAAGGATTTTTTTCTTCTCAATATATTTAACTTTTAAACATTTTTTTTTCAGGCCTGGACCGGTGAACTCTTAGAAAATAAAGAAAAGGGCATATATGTCTGTGCTTGCTGTGGTACAGAACTTTTCAAGTTAGTGGTAATAAGCAATTTATCTGTTACCCCTGCCACAATTTTTTTTTTAAAATGAGTCAGAAGAATAAAAGCTTTGTGGTTCCTTTGATAGATGTAGAAGATTTTTAGTAATTTTACCAAAAGAAGCCTTCCCAAGAATTTAATATTAAGTTATAATGAATGTTTTATATTCTTCTTCCTTTGTCTCTACAGCCCATTTTAGGGCCCTTGCCTGCCATACTACTCTTCTCCCTTTTTCCAGATTCATGGTCTTCTTCCTCCACTCACTTACTCCTAAGTATGTTTATTGACTGATGAAAATACAAGTGAAATTTTATAAAATAAAAAGATTTAAATTTTAGGGTTTAAGGTGAGATCTTGCTTATTGTATTAAGAATATCACTCAAGCAATTTTTCTGATTTGTTGTTTCAATGTTCATGTAAAAGAAATTTTACACAATTTTAACTCTCTTCCTTTCTGGGATCCTGACATTCCATAACTCATTTTTTTTAGATTTTTAACCCTAGCACCACAAACCCCACCTCCTCCACACCCAAATTCTGCAATTGCAACTAGTCATCATTTTGTATTCTAAATAACTCATATCATATTAAACAAAAATGATTTTTCTTTCTTAACTAGGATATTATGATTGAATATAAGAGTATTTTAATAAAATTATACTAAGTTGATATGTTTTGGAAGGCATTTGAAAACAAGACTTATACAATAAAAAAAAATATGTTTTTTATCATTTATTATTTAAAAAATTGATAGTGCAAACTTAAAAATACAATAGCACTAATATAATTCATTTCTAAACATGATGAAATTTCTTATTTTAAAACAGAAATAAAAAGTTATGACCATAAAAAACTCCTAGTCTTGTGAGCCTCTGCCTAGTGGTATTTTTACATTTGAAGATTATGACTGAATAAAAATTTGGCACTTAAATTTTTATTTTAAATTAATATTTTAATGCTTTTTTTAGGACTAAGCAACAAAAAGAATAGATGTTGGATTAGTTATTTATTTCTAAGTCTGAGAAATGTGTGTGAGTCACAAAAATATGTCTAGATGCAAAAAAAAAGGAGTGTGAGTCACAAAAATATGTCTAGATGAAAAAAAAAAAAGGGAATCAGCCTTTGTATTGATTTTTACACTAAATTACTTTTTTTAAATGTCCACTTCAATGGAAATCAACATTTTTTTTTATTCCACCCCAAAACATTATTTATAAAAATTTTATTTAGATGGCATATACTTCATAATTAGGATAGCCTCATAACTTATTGTATATGTCTATACCTCCTCAACCATTAGACTGCACATAAAATTGTTAAAAGTTATATATTGTAACTGTGGCTTCATTTAATGTTTTAATTAAAAAAACTTAACTTATGTATTTTAAGCCTCCAGTTATAAAAAAATTCATTTCATTATAATTCTGATTAGTCTTGTTAGCAGCTGATATAAAGAAGCTTGTGAAATTGATTTTATTATTTTTTTAGTAATCATAAAAAAAAAGCTTACGCCCTCTTTTATTTCTAGTTCATCAACTAAATTTGATTCGGTTCTAGGCTGGCCATCATTCTTTGATGCATTAAAGGATAAGGATGTCTCAGACTTAAAGGCAGTGGAATTGAGAAAGGATGAAAGTCTTGGCATGATTCGTACTGAAGTTTTGTGTGGCAAAGGTAAAAAAAAAAATGATGATTATAACAAAGAAAAATTGTTTCATCTATTATTTATACTTTTTGGTTGTTGTTTTTTTACCATTGGTGTTATAGAAGGATAATTAATAAAGCTCCAAGTAATAGTTTTCAGGCAAAAGTTTTAAATTTTTATAAGTGAAGTACTTCATATCTAATGTGCTCTAATTACCATGTCGTTTTTTTTAATTGCTGTAGAAATTTCTATTAATTAATACATGTACTTTTTGTGATATCCCCCTTTTTTAAAAACTTCATTTACCCTACTTAATTATTTGGACAGTGTGATGCACACCTTGGCCATGTTTTTGATGATGGACCTGCGACCAACTGGACAGCGTTATTGCATCAACAGTGTATGTCTCAAGTTTAAACCTGATCAAAAAGGAGCAGACCAGAAAAAAAGTGAATTGTGAATCTCTGTTTACACCCTGCCCTGCCAAAAAAGTATTTGGAAGTAACAAGAATTTTTTTTTAGTGCTGTAGTTTCACAGCCTTAGATCTTGTTAGTGATAATAAAAATAAAAAAAATTATTTATTGAGAAATGGTCTTCTTTTTATTTTATTGTTTATAATAAACGAAGTATAAGAAAAATGTACATCAAATCAGATTTGAATGTTGAACTTTAGTGATAAAATACATGTTTGTTTTGAGTGAAAGATAATAAAAATTACGTATTAAAGAAAAATCTTAAAAATTCCTAGACCCTGTAAAATGAGGATAGAAGAAAAAGATTTTTTTTTAATTACATCTTTTAACATTACCAAGTTTTAACGTTAAATATAACACAGGTGCTGCTTTTTCTATTACAAATAATGATACGGCAAGTATTTCACAGTTGCCAGCTATAAGCTTGTTAACCTGTTCATAGTATGAAAATTGCATTTTTCATTTAGATCTTTAACGAAAGAATGCAAAATTGTGATGTAGTTTTCTTTTATGTGCTTCACATTTGCGTTTTGAGCATTTATGGCTCTAAATACTTCATATAATAAAGTAAGAAAAGGTCCCTTAGACCTTGGCAGACATCTGGAAAGATTAAATGTTCCAGCAGCCATGGAAAATAAGGGGTTGTTTGACTAGCACAACCCCCAATTATTTTATATATTTTTATAATGACTCATATATAGTTTAAAATATTTTATCAAAAAGCCCTTTTGCATGCTTTAAATTATATTATAGGATAAAACTCTAATGCTAATGAAGTACAAGTATCACTCTGAGGTATTTGCTACTATCTTCCAGTCTAAGCTGTTACATGTATGTTTTTTTCATTCCCTTATCCGATGTGGGTAACAAAGGACACATCAACAGATGTGCTTTCAAACGTCCTCTCTGGGCTTATAGACTTGGTGGCACCCATCTCCTCTCAAAGTCAGTGGCTAATGTTTTTGGCTTTACATGGGATTGAACCGGTACCCTTTGCATTCGAGTTGAATCCACTATCGACTTCACTATCCAGCAGCCCTTTGTGTGCCAGGTATCAAATCCATATTTTTTTATAAGAAGAGATTATCTCTATTTTAAATTACATATACAGAAACAATTTTTATTTTCAAAAATATAAGCTTATTATACTTGTTAGATTTACTCCCTTTAAAATGGAAGAGCAAGGACTATTTTAGAAGACTGGTGGAAGTCAGTGGTAAATAAATATCAGCTGTACAATGGCAAAGGTTTATACTTGTACATGTAAGTTTTACATGAATACCAAATACTATGTCAAAAACAAAACTCGTAGATCATATGCATTTATTTTTTCATAAATTTACCATACACAATGAAGATGTAAAAGATACTATAATTCCAGCTTAATATAGTCACACTAAATTAATTGTCGTTAAATTTGTACTGCCAAAACTACTTCATAAACGTTTGTTAAATGAATGATTTCAATTTTTAGAAAAAAGGCAGAATAAATTAAACACCAGTGTACTAAAAATAAGCTTATGATTTGATATCTTAAAAGGTTTAAGTGTTATAACAACATTCATGCTGAAATGAACTACAGGTATAAAATGTTTAATTCAACAGAAACTTATAAATATCCATGAACAGATTCAGATGTTTATAACTCTACTCAGCTTCTGAACTCTGTTTAGCAGAATATCACCCTGTTTGATACAGTTCTGGAAAAAAAAAAGACAGCATTAAAGAGGAAGAATTTCAAAGAACCAAGAAATACTCTTTTTTACCTACTCACAGAAATAAGCTTTTCATCTTTTTCAACTTTTACTGTCTTCATATTCCTAAATTATTTGTAATAAAAAAAATAACAAAAACTATACCTGATATTGCCAATTTTTGCTGTCTGGCCTGTTGGTTTCCACTATGCCACCAACTTTGTCTATTTTACAATGAAGACGACCTGCTGCAATAAATCTTGCCAACTCCTAGAGTTGTATAAAAGAAAAAAAAATGTGTAACATATGTAAGATCTGTAGTTCTTATACAATATAAAAGGATCTTTGATATGTTGCTTCTTTAGGTTTATCAACACTTTAGCATTATGGTAAATAACCAAACAGTAAATTAAAACCTATTTACATAAACAAAATATGTATAAAAAGAATTTTGCATACATCTTATTTATTTGTTCCTATTACCATTTAAAATTACATAAGATTTAAATTTTAAGTTCAATCAAGAGTTTATATAAGAGCCTGCCAATATAATAAAAGAACTATTTGCTGAGAGGAATTTCCACTTACTGATCAATAAAACTGACAGTAACACCAAAAGATTTTGCCATATAATCAAGCGTGAGACTTCTGTAGGATTCCAAAAGCTGTGCATAAGCCATAATGCGCATCTCTCGTACATAATATGAGTAGTGGGATGAAAGCAAACGGTCATATTTCATTACATTTTCTACTTCAGCTGTAAGGAAGACAGGTTAGAAAAATAATTAAAAAGTGATCATAACAGTGACACAATGAATCATGTTAAAAAACCTTGATCTTAAATATAAAGAGACAAATTTGGTAAGTATGGTACTAATTAAATGTACCCAGTGTGTACTTTTACTTAATGGTTGATGGTGTAGAGCTATTGACTGTGTCAATATTTCAGCCCAGAGTTCAATCAATGGTAAGAACCAGTCAGATTTTTGCAGATCCTAGTGAAAGTTTTTAAAAAACCCAAATCCATCTAAATTTAAATGAGTACATGACTTTAGTTGGGAAAGTAAAAGCGGCTGGTCAATGCACTAGCCAAATTATCCCTTTATATCAGTGTTACAGAAACAGATGAAGTCTACACCACATCTGCCCAATTTGGGATAAGGAAAATTTTACTTAAATTATAATAAAAAGTTAATGCTATTCAAATATATTATTTCAATTCTTTTAAATTTTTATTATACATATATACAGTACATGTATTGTAGTGGATGCAAAATGCATGACATATTTTTATTCATCCATTTACCTGTACAAATAAAATGTCTGTTACAGATCATGTAGTGACTTACCCAAAGCTACAAAAAAATCTGAATATTGACAATCATACAAGGAAAACAGAAACTTGCGAATATTCGGTAAACTGTGAAGAACTTCCAAAATTTCAGCTCCTTTTACAACCTGAGAAAAAAATATTTAAAAGTGAAAAATGTATCACAAATGAAATCGTCTAACTTCAATTACCGGCTTGATAATGTTCTAAGCTATAAAATAAGTTAATGAAATATCAATCAATACTCTGGAACATACGAGAAAAATACATGAACTTGAGGGGATTTTCTTTCAGTCAACTAAGCATTCAGACATAAAGTTACTTAGCTTTATAGCATTTATGTGCAATTTTAAAAATGAAACATCAAAAAAAAAAAAAAAAAGACTAATGACTGGTTGATTTAAAAAAAAATATTTTTCTTCTTATTCCTTTGGCTCTCCAGCCCATTTAGGGCCCTGACCTGCCATACCATACTTCTCCGCTTTCCTGATCCACTCTCTCAATCCTATGGCTTTAAAGAAATATTACATGACATTATTTATAAACTGTTAAAATAAAAAGGCCCACCTATGAATTTAGTACAAAGATCTGACTTAATAACCATTTTTGCTGAGAGAAAAATTGTCAGCCATAAGTCTATTATTTATTGCTACTCTGTATTTAAGTAAAGGCATAAACATCAAAGGGTAAATTTATTTGAATGATATACCTTTTCTCTCAGTTCTGGCCTCTAAAGCAATCATGCAGCACAATACAGTGTAGGTAACAAATTGCTGGTAGTCCATCAGCTCGTAAGATGTGAATGTAGCGATTGTGTCAAGGAAAAGAGTAGCAGCTGATTTGAATTCCCTGATGGACATGTTGTATAGACCCCTGTATACTTTAAGCCTGTTTCGTCTATCCCAGTCACCACCTTCATCAATTAAGCTAAAGGCATAAAAAATATGTAATAACTTTTTTCTAAACTTTATTTAATTTATTAATTGTATTAGCCTAACAAGTTGAAGAAAACTTGATTCTACAGTAATATATTAAAATAAAAGAGTTTTAAACAAATGATTTTATAAATTTAAATTTAAAAAAAAACATGCATTGTTAACAAACAAAAATCTAGATGTTTGATACATAATTTTTTTAGAAATATTCTTATCACAAAATTTGGAACGTCAATCAAGCATATTACCTAAGGATGTACATTTTTTTTTGCACATTAAATTTGTAAGTAAATAGAAATGAACAATCACTGTGACATTTATCCATTAATTTTATCATACATTCCTAAAAAAATGAAAATCCTGTATATCATACCTTTGAGCCTTCTCAAGATTTTTAGTAATCAGATCATGGTCATTATAAAATAAACCAATTTTATCAGCTGAAACACTATGTCTAATCTGTAACCAAGGGCAACCGTTTTATCATAGGTTTTCCTAAATTCTGACAGTGCGCTGGCCTGAAAAAGAAATTTTAAAAAATAATAATTCTGCAGCAAATATCACTGAAAAAAGCAGTAATTTTAGTTCTATGATGAGCCGGCCTAAAAATAATGCTTACAAGTTAAATACTATGAATAAACTATGAAACGACTTACTTTATCACCAATCTGACATAAGTATTCAGCTTTTGAAAGCATACTATCTCTGATTTCTGTTTCACCTAAACTTTTCTCAGCATCTGTGATTGCATCGTCTAGCACTTTTAATTTGGCTTCATTGGCTGCTTTCATGGTACCCAAAAGTTTCTCATCCTTAACCCAACCAAATTCTTGAACTACTTCTTCATAGAATGGTGCCATATCTAAATTTGAAAAAATAATCGTGAAGATCAATTTTTAAACTCAGCTGTCATAATAAAAATTATTTCTATTTTTCATTAAATTTCTTAAAGTGCTGATAGACCATAATCCCATGATTTTTCAAAGTTTAAGGTAACCTATGTATAATTGAAGACCAATTTCATTTTAGAATGATTTTGATATCAAAAGTGATTTATTTTGAATGTCCACAGTTAAAAAAATTGTTTTCATGTCTTCCAGCTATATAACAATACTTTAGATAAATAACAAAGCTCAGATTTGAAATGTAAATATTCATATTAAAATGATCTAAAGCCATTTCCTGAGCAAAACATTTTTTGGTCAATCATGCTGATTTGAAGCATAACTTCAAATTAAAAACATTAATTTTTTACAGCACTAAACCCTAAATCATAACAGGTATTTTCTTTAGATTCATGCACTACTCCCATAATTTTAAATTAAAAACAAAATCCTTTAAAACACAAAATTCCTAATATATTAAATGTTAGCTTCATTACATATCACACTAAATCTGTTTGATACTAACCCTAATAAGTTAGGCTATCTTATTAATTTAAAGCCTCAACGACAGGAAGACACATTCATGAAATAGAACATAATAAAAGGTATGGAAGAAATGCAATCTTCAAATAAGACACAAATCAATAAAGTGTAAAACACAAATCAATAAAGTGTAAAACACAATCATGTATAAACCAATTTTTTTAATTAGATATTCCCAGACACTAACAAACCTAATTGTTCACTATTTATAAACTTAAATCTCATTAAGTTTATATTTACTTATAATTATTAAAACTAATTGAATCACTAATTCATCAGATATTAATAGATGTACTGCTAACTATTGTGAATAAACATAATAAAGAAAGTTGATACCATAGTATGGTCCATACCAGGCTTGCGGAGCCGCCATATTTTTTTTCGGCTCCGGCTCCCACAAATTTTGACGGCTCCGGCTCCCTAATAAGATAGTATCACACGAGACAAAAAATTGTGTAATTGCTCCACGCTAACATCCCGTTGATAAAAAGTTATGCAAATTTAGCCGCGTTCACCCCCAGAGTCAGGAACTTGAAAAATATACGCATTGTCCATTGTCGGTTATACTAAAAACAAACCATTTCAGTGCATCCAGAAACGTATCATTATTTTTGATGGAGGTTTCACTAGTCGCCATTTTCATAAGTAATAAAAAGTTATTTCAAAGATCAAATTAGCAAATAGTAAAATGATACATTATTTAAAATATTTTATTTTAAAGACTTCAGTATTTATATTTATTATTGATTAATTCGAAGTGACTATTCGGACCCGGGCAGGCCCGTAGCCAGGATTATTGCATTGGTGGGGGGGGGGGGGTAGGGCGTACAGAAGAACTTATTCTGGGGTACAGCAGCGGATCTAGACAACTTTGACCCGGGGGCGGGCGAAACTGTTTTCAATGTTGAAAATTGGTCTTTGAACAAAAAATATTTCGATAATTTAATGATGCATTACCTAAACTTGCGATAACCGGAGGGGGGGACATGCCCCCGGCCTCCCCATAATTCCGCCCGGTGGGGTAGAAGAAATGTTTGGGGGGGGCGAAGATGGAGGTGCTAAGCGCCGAAAGCTTGCGAACGGAGAGGAGAGGGTTTGGGAGGGGACCTCAGTGAGTCCCTTCCCCAAGAAATTTTGCAGTTCCATATCTGGAATGGTGCATTTTAGTACCGATTGTTTAGCTATTAATTAGAAATATATAATTTTAACTACGTTTCAATAGTGCATGGCATGTTGCAGTTTTGTTAAAAATAATTTAAATAGTAAAGAGTTTTAATGACAAAATTTATTGAGGTTGAGCAATTTCTGATTCTTGTTATAAATATATTGACCATTTGTTCTGCTACACAATTGTTACATAATAGATACCTGATTTATATCATTATACTGTTGGTTAAACGTACAACTCAGGAAGAACGACAAAGATGCTCAATATAGCTCAGCTATTTGTGTGATATTTCTTATAAAATATTGAAAACAAAGAACAGATCTATCAACAACAAATTGACCAGTCGCAATTATTCAATTTAAAATAAAATTAATTCTGCTAAAAAGTAAATTTGCAAATTAAATAACATCACTCAGAAATCACGGAGTTTGTACTTTATTATTTTATTATACATATGTATAAAAGTGAAGTCAGAAGTCAATATTATTTTATTAACTTATTTAAGTTGCTAGTTGTCCTCAGAAGATATCAATATATAAAACTATTACAAGGTTACGAAAAGGGCCCACCGACAGACATTTTGGGTCCCTGTGCAGGGGGTGACACGGGCCCCCATGCTGATATTAATATTTTCAAAGTTGATTGGCCAGCTCAAGTTCGGGCCCCTAAAACAAAATTGAAAAAAATGATTGATGTTTTATAGCCGTTATTATTAAAATTTTGACTCAGGTCATGAATGGGGGGTCAGCCCTCTAGCCCCCTCTGGCTACGGGCCTGGACCCGGGTACCAATAAACTCCGATTTTTATTCGGACTCCGATTTTTATTCGGACCCCGTTCCAATAAAGTCTGATTGTTATTCGGACCCGTGGCAAATATGCACTTAGCTTAGCTATACATAAACTTTATTATTGTTTTTTGTTTATTTTTTTATAATTGTTTGAATTGTATGATTTAATCGTTACTCAGTGTCTAGGGTTTCACTAAGCGGACTCTGTATTATTATTTTTCGGGTTCCGTCTAATAAAGTTTAAATATAGCTAAGCTTAGTGCATATTTGCCACGGGTCCAAATAACAATCGAATTTTATTGGGACCCGGGTCCGAATAGCCACAGCCTTATAAATTTATCTGCTCTGTTTCAGATATTATGTTTATAATAAAATTGTTAAATATAGAAAGCTATCATTTTGTTTTTAGTCTATTACAAATTGTAGGAGGCAAACAATCAAACAAATTTGTAATTTTAAAGCTAAAAAAAAAATTCTGCTGTAAAAAAAAACATTTGGGAGCCGTGGAGCCGCCAGATTTTTTTCAGCTCCGGCTCCAGCAAAAGTAGTGGCTCCCGGCTCCGCAAGCCTGGTCCATACAATGGGGAAATCCATTACTTAGTTAAATCCAATGAATTGAGTCACCAGAGAGTGATTTCTGACATCATCATGACATTTAAAATTGTAAATAAACAAGAATGCCTTGTATTAAAATTAGCGTGAATGTTAAAGCTCAATTCTGTCCGGGTGGATGGATGGTCTTGTAGTATGGAGCTTGACTGTTGACCTGAGAGTTCTTGATTTAATTTTAGATGAGAAGCTAAGGCATTTTATAATGGTTCTGGTGAAAAGTTAGTTTAAGTCCATCCAGTTAGGCCGCTGAGTTAAGTTAGGGAAGTTATGGTCACAGTCCCTCTCTCAAGACTTGGAATTAATGACTTAAATCTTACGCACTTGTTACGGACCATACGTGACCATTATATTAGGGTATAAGGAACATGACATATATAAATTTTTTTTTTTTCAGTATTAGGGTTAGGATTAGGGTGTGGAGCAATATTATCTACGGCTGGTACCTGATGTAAAAAATACGAAGACCATACGTATGGTCCCGTAACAAGTGCTTAAATCTTAATACACTGTGACTGTGGCAACAGAAATTTCAGTTAATTTACCCCAAAGGCTCTTATGGGCTAAGGGAGCTTTGCTTTATAAATTTACCTGTGTAGCTGCATTTTGTTTACTGAAAAAATTAAGCTTTTATCATTTTTAGAATAACAACAAAAATTAATCCATTTCAACACAACTCTGAAACAGTATTCGAGTGTACTGTATACTAACCATTAGCTACGATTTCATTAAGAAGTTTTTTCTTCAAATCAGCATCATTTTTATATTTTTCAGTTCCAAGTAGAAAACGTAGTTGGGCATGTTCTAGATTAGGATTTTTTGCCAAACCTTGTTCCTCAAGATTTTCAACAGGCATGTTTTCTCTATATTTCACTTAGTTTTTGATACATAAACCCTGATAAAAAGCGTTATTATGACTTCCGGTTTCCAATGACTCGGTAAAATTAGTCTAAATGTTTCGCATTTTATATATATATATATATATATATATATATATATATATATATATATATATATATATATATATAAATGAGCTTTATTATTACTTTAAAATTATCAATATTGTATTACTACTGTGTGGAAGTAATCAATTATTTTTGTATATGAGTGACAGAAAAAGACGAAAAGAATTAAAATAATGTGTTAATATTAAATGATTAGTATCATCAAAAGTATGAGAGATTAGAAAATAAAAAAATATATATTTTTGTCCATACAGAATAGTCACTCAAAGTACATGGATAGTTTTTTTCTTTAATATTTTTTCTAGTCTAATGTTTACTTTATGCAGCTTTTATTCCAATTTATAAAAATGTTAGCAATAGAAAAGGACTATATATCTGATTTCGATAGAAAAACACAATTAGTTTTATCATGTTCAAAGTTAATATGACTGAGACTTCAGGCAAAGCCTGCCACCAATGTTCCCTCTAAGCTGAGCGCGTGAGCGATCGCTCACATGAATTCAGAGCGTCGCTCATACTATACGTACGATCGCTCACTCCGACGGACGACATCGCTTAAATCGCTCACAAATTTTGGCCTGAAAATAAAATGTCGCTCAGAGACAAAAATTTTTGCTCACATCATATCACACCTTAGAGGGAACATTGCCTGCCACCAGAACACATTTTCTATTAAGATAACTGAAAAACAACATTGGTTTCTCTCTAGGGATTCTGACCTAGGAAATTGACCATGCTCAATTGATAAACAAAAATCATCTAAAAATTACCTTAGCAGCATATAGCAGGCTACATGATAGATGAGTGGTTCTCAAGGTGAGTTAAGTAGTCCTACAGGTGACCAGCCCGTAGCGTGAAAATTCTACAGCAGGGGCCAGGCATTCTACAGCAGGGGCCAGGCAATAGCGGGGGGGGGAGGGCAGGTAATACATTTTACTAAGTAGAACAAATAAGCAGAGGGGGCCAGTCAAATGCAGCCCCCCCACAGGCCTGCAGGTGACTGATGAAGAGGTTTCAAGGGGACATTGACTGCTTCATTCGGTTGAAATTTTCGACTCTACGTTAATTGACTATTAATTATACATTTTAGTCTTCATAGTGTTGAAATATAGAAAAGGCTATGTGGATTTAACCAAAACAAAAAAACAGGTTTGAAATCAAAAGATAACTAATTACCATAGTACTATGACTCCCAGCTTCTGTTAGATTACTTCATTTTTTAAAGATAAAAAGATTAATTGTATATTGGAACAAATAAGAGTGTTGATTAGATCTTTAAGAAATTTTCAATAATCAGCCTTACCTGAGAAGTTAGCTTCATTTACCAAAGTATCCACTTATGACAATCCATGAGGTTGACTGCGGGATATTGAAAACTTAATCGTATAAATTTTCCCGAGCCTTAAAGCCAAGACTCATGAGATTCAACAGCTATGAACTAGCTTAAAGTTACATTTTAAACGATAAGTCACTTAAATAAATTGTAAATATTCTGAATTTAAAAAAAAAAAAAAGAACCAACAAAAAATTATATCTTCATTAAAGTTCACAAAGAAACATTTTTATTTGTGAAAAATATACAAATACATGTATTAGTATGTGAATTATACAAAAGTGATGAAATGTTTTGTTAAATCTTGAATTATCTAGATTGTAAAAAAAAAGTCTTTCTAATAAAAGTTTAAATTTTTCTTACAAAGTCTCAAACAAAAAAAATGAAATATTTTAAATTATGTAAACATAAGCTTACAAATTATGCATAATTTAAAGGAGCTAAAAAGTTAAATAACTCCAACCATAATAATTTAAATGAAACTACATGTATTAAATTTTGATCTGGAGAATTTTTTATTATTTAAAATCTAAAGTTTTTATTACTACTTTTAGAAAATAAATACTGCTGCCTTATACAATGAAAAAGAAAATTAGTGTTCAGAAAAAAAGTACACATCAAAAATGTTATGTAATATAAATAAATATTTGTGAGTTCGTTTACAATGCAGTACATTCTGGGCCAAAAAGGTTTTTCAAAAAAAAATATGTATTTTCACAAAGATAAATGATGCTAAATAGAGAAATATTTAAAAAATATACAATGTAAAAAATATCAATGTAAGTTATTGTATGATTCCAGAATGTTGTCAAGTCCCTTTAAGAGCCTTTATTACATCAGCATTTAAGTACTTTATTTTTCTGAAGAATTATGAGAGCTTCATTTTGTCCATGATCCAGTGGTAGTAATTGGCAACATGTGTATAATAGCCATAGTGGTTTTCCCTATCACAGCCAACACCCCATGACACAATGCCAGCTTGAACAGATCGGCCACTGAACTCAATGACGTATGCACCACCACTAAGTTGCAATGTGAGGAAAAAAAATGTTATAATGTCAGCAGGAATGTGAGACCTTATTAAACTAAAAGAGTATTGGCAATAAATACACATGTGGCAAGCGATGAAATTACCTGTCTCCCTCACAAGCATCTCCTCTCATTCTTCTTGAATATCCAGCGCAGAACATTCCAGAGGTGAAATTTATGTTGACTGAGGCTGCCCGTTCACGACATATGTCAGGCAAGACATAGGGAATCTGTTGGTAATATAATTACTAAAATGTATATCATATCATTTCTTTAATATTATGGATATAAATTCTATTTTTTTTAATATTGGCCAAATTAATTGGGTAAAAACTCCATAAAACTTCTTTTTTTTCCTTCTTAACATGAATGCCAATTTTTTTTAATAGCATATCAGTACAGATTAACTCTGACATTGCCCTGATATAAGAATAACAGTGTGATGAATGTGATACTTAAACACTTTTATGTTTAGGTTATCATTAACATGAACTAAAAACAATTTCTAAAACTGACTATTTTTAGTTTACATACACCAGTATATTTTCTGTACAGGTAAATTTTTAACATTTTTCAAGGGAAATAAAAAAAGAAGCATTACATTTTTTCATGCAAGGAATCGATTGTTTGTTTGACAGCATAAACTCATGCTTTAAAAAAGAGAGATAATCCAGATGGCTTCAAGCTTATTGATTTTACCTGAAGATCGAAGACTCTAATGTTCATTCAGTGAATGGCCAGTCATATATGTTTTTGGACAAAATCTGAACAAGTTATTCAAGTCACATACATAAATACATGTATGAGGACATATATTATTGACTGACCTGAACTTCATGCAAATGAGCTGGAGCAGGGCCATGATTGAACTGGCTGCCACAACCAGTTATGACACCTAACAGTCCTGATTGATAAAAAAAGGAAGAGAGTGTTCCTCTTATTGTTGACTTTTAATATTTAAGATTAATACATTTGCTTTAATAAATTAATAATTATCTTTTCATCCAATTCCATTCAATAACTGTAGCATATTCAAATGTATTAAAATTATTTTGTATAATTAACTTCCATCACAAGGGAAAAAACTATAATTTCAGCAATGAATTCTAAAAGGATTGCTACAAGATGCCTTGTTTTTACAGTAATTATTTCAAGGTACATGTATTAGTTTATCTTTTTTTAATACAAAGAAAAGAATTTTTTCTAACCAGGTTTGAGAAGCTCCTCCATGAATGCCGGCGTCTCCAAACAGATTGGCATAACATTTTCATTGAACTGAACTGGATTTTCCAATTTTAATATAGCTACATCGTTATTGTAATGAGTGTCATTATATTGCTCATGAAGATGATATGATTTAATTTGCCTGGATAAAAAGAACTAAATATCTTAAAATTCTTAACATTTCTAATGTTTAACTTTTAATTTCAACTCAACATTTTTTAAGTAAAAGGGTGGAAACATGTCATTCTAAAACATTAAAATACTAAAAAGAAAACAGCGTTTGAAAAAATATTATTGAAATAATAAAAGTAACTCACATTAAAGTACCATTCTGGCCTGAGCAGTGATGGGTACCGACAAAGATTTGAATGTGCACTGGATTAAAGGGGTAGCCAAAGATAAGCTCAAACTGATCAATGCAGTGTGCAGCGGTAAGTACAGTGTCAGCAGAGATCAGTGAACCACCACAGAAAGTTGTGTCCTGTCACAAGAAAAAAATGTTCCTTGGTATTTTTAGAAATAAATATTTCTTCAATACAAAACTGCTATAATTTAATTTGGCTAAATAAGTTTATAAAAAATGTTGCTCAATCAAAATATAACTTTAGCTTAAAGCATTGAACATTAACAGGGGCATTAAAAAAATAGTAAAATTGTGTGTTAATAAGCAATATGAAAAACATTTGGGCTGATTAACCTTTTTCACTTCTCTGAGAATAACATGCCAAGGTGCTGAACCAAATACAGCTTCTCTTCCCCTACTTATTCTGTTACTTCCTCCATCAAATGGCTTTATTTTTGGTCGACCACACTCTGATTATGAATAAAAATTAATAAAATAGAAAAATTAATTACCTAATTTTTTATAACTGATTTATGAAATTTAAAAAAAATTCTCATCAACAAACAAAAATTTAGCCCAAAAAAAAGTCAGTGAAAGCCTTTTGTAACCTTTGCAACACATGTAAAATGATAATGCACTGTGAACATTTCTTAGACATTTTCTGACTTGACTTAATTCCTTGAACTCCTTGCGAAGCAAAGGGCTTCTGCAATCACTATCCAGCACGCTCTGTTTTGGGAGACTTTTTTCAATTCCCCCAATGTTTGGTTGCAACTTTTTAATTCCTGTTCGCAAGACCTTCTCTGAGTGGTCTATGGGCGGCCAATCTTTCTCTAGTCTTGGGGATTCTACTGGAAAGCCATTTTCATAATGTATTCTGGAGGCTTCCTGGGTAAGTGGCCAATCCATTTCCATTTCCTTGTGGATATTTTAGGTCTATGGGATCTTGGTTTGCCAGATGCCACATATCCAGGCCCGTAACCAGGTCAAAGTAAGCAGGGAGGCACCAACACTTTTTCTTTATTTTTTCCTCTTCTTCTTTTTTAAGCGAGGGGGCACTCTACACCTAGCGGGGGACACATCCCCCTAGTGCCCCCCTTGGCTACGGGGCTGCACATATCTCCATTTCATACTTTATCTAGTCACCTTATCTTTAGAATATTCCTGAGCAACCGTTTAGTTTGCTGTATTTGTAGTTTGTTGGTCAAAGCTTTGGTGACTCTCCATGTTCTGCACTATTGTCTGATGACTGAAATTATCAGTCATCAGACAATCATTTTTTCTGCTTGATTTGTTTTCCTGTTTTGTATACTACTATCAGAGCTGCATTACCTTGTCCATGACCAGTGGTTTCAACACTGAGGTAGGCAGATACTTTAGAAAAGCATCCTTCCTTTGACCTGGATACACACGTGTACTGACCGACATCTGTCTCTACCACCTGATTGATGACTAAATAGTGGTTGACCAGAACCTGTGAGATATAGTTTAATAGTTATAAACAATATTCAAGTGAAATGCACTAGCTATTACAAACAAAGGTTTTTAATTTGTTTTGTTTTTTTTACTTCTTTATAAATTATTCATCAACTCAATTCATCTTGTGACTATTTTTTTCGTTTTTTTTTTCTGTCTCCTTTGTTATTATGACAATTTTAAGAAATAAATTGTAATCAAAATTTATTTGTAATGCAATTAATTATAAAGCCCTATTGTAATTGTATATGCTCATACATTTTGTTATTAATAATATGAAAAGGATAACTGTAAAATAAATGTATTCAGCTAAATATTTAACATAAACCTTTCCAAACATTATAAATTAAAAATAATTAAGCTGTTATTCTTCTGAATGCTTAAATCAAAAACATATGGTCTCCACACTAAACAAGTTGCAATTTATTTAAATACTGATTAACTTACACGTTTTCTTGGTCCTTGTTCAATAAGGTTACCGTCTTTACGCCACATAGTTACATCAGCATCAGGCATGTAGCACTGAAATATAGCTGTCTGACCTTCTTTTACAGTCATATTAGTTGGGGAGTTGATCACAGCTGAAATAAAAGTTATAAAAATATTTCCTAATGTCACCAGTGATGTGTTGGATTTTACTTGCAAGAAGTACTAGTGATGGAATTCTATAGGGGGTGGTAGAATACAGGGCTTCCAGTCCATTCATTACCACAACTACTCCCAAGTCCTGTTTTCCTCATCCCCACTAAATAGTCAACACTAGCTGATGGTCAGTAAACAATGAGCAAAGTGGCCTTTAGCTCTGTCACCAGAACATAACATCTCACCTCTGGATCAGCGACAGACAACAAAGGGACTTCTGGACTCAGGGAAGTAAACTGGGTTTTTATGTCCGAAGGTAACCTCCTAACCCACACCCACCTTTCTCAAGGAGGGTCAGCTGACCAGGGATGATTTTAAGTGAGTAGTAGCGTGGACTTGGCAATATGGTCCATTAGATGACTCGAGTCGGGAGACAATCATTGTTCGAAAGTAGCAGAGAGAGGCTGAGTGAGAGGTGGCAGTCATGATTTTTAGACAGCTAAGTTATGTTAAGCAGTTTAGTTTTTTAGGACTTGTCTACATATTGTACTATATGTTGATATGAACCCTCTATGTTGTAGAATAATGAATGTTGTAATCTTAAAGAAAATACAAGTACTTAGTGTCTACCTCAGTGTTTTTCAACTGGAGTTCCAGCCAGGGGTTCCACGATTGAATTTTTTAAAAATTTTAATAGCAAAATTTAGGGCCATGAAGGGACATAAAAGGGGTATACAGGTTCCGCCAGAAATCTGACGACACCAAAGGGTTCCCCTGAATAAAAAGGTTGAAAAACACTGGTCTACCTAACACCTTTAGTGTTTGTGGAGTCACCAGTATTCATAGTTACACCAGTATAACCCAACAAGGTCACACATAGATTAAAAGAATAAAAGAAGTCAGCTACATGGGAACATTAATATCATACACACAGCCTATTTAATTAGTTAAAAAAACTATCACTTACTCAAGCTGCAAGGCTCTTTCAGAGTAATCCACATGGATTTCTCCAAGAGATCGCCAGATGTTGTTGCCATACAAGTGTATCGTCCGGAATGCTCATCTCTGACCTCTGGTATGACCACTACACCACGAGGGTGGACTTCTATCCCTCTTGACCAATCAGATTTAGTTAGAATTCTATCATGGAATAGCCTGCAAAATTCATTTGTTACTTTTAAATTAAAAATAACAAGAAATGAAAAAAATTATTATGAAATATAATTTTCTTAATAGGTTACAAAATAATGATTTTTGTTTTTATATTTTACAATATGAAAAAAATTCAAAGTGTTTTAAACAATAACTCTTAACCTCTTTCATAAAATCAAGTTAAAACTATATTTCTTTTAAATACATTAAAATAAATTATAACACAAGTTTAAGATGCTAACATTTGTTTTCAAGTAATGTATTGTTAATTGAGTTTCTTTCATATTTTTCTGTTCCATTTTATCAAAGGTGATTAATCTTGTCATAATTACTCTATTTCCTCTCTTTTTGTGGTTTCCTTCAGAGAAATGTTATTTTGAAATCTCATTCACTTACCACATGACATGTGCTGCAGGATCATTGACTGCACATTCTAAAATTACATTGCTGCCAGGGCTCAAAGACATGTTGCCCACAATTTTGGTAAAATACAGTGCTCCGCCTTCTGACAGCTAGGAGAATAAATAATGCTGTTCTTTTCAATTTATTTTATACCAACTGTGATTTAATTATTAGTTAAATCTTAATTTTTTTTTATATTTATATTTCAAGTTCAGCTCATATTTATCATAATTCAGTTTGAGTGTGTTTAATAATATGGATGTCCTTGCTGTTATACTTTATTACTTAGCAGCGGTTAAGAAAATTCAAATGTTCAAAGAATTTTTTTTTTTGTGAAAAAACAAAAACAAAACAGAAATGACACTTATGATTTTTATGATGTTTACAAACACAAATGAATATTTTTCAGATTACCTCTCCCATTTCCTCACAATATCTGCCTGTAAAACCACTAGGGCACTGGCAATATGCATCATTTTTGTCCTCAAGGCAAACTCCACCATTTTCACATTGAACATTTAAGCAGGTTATTTGAATTTGGCTTTGACACAAAGTCCCTGTATATAAGGCTGGACAAAGGCACCTGATATTTGTTGTTAAAAAAATAATCATTATGGAATGAGGGAATAAAATGTTTTTAAATTAGTATTAACTATGCTGAAATTAATTCCTAAAAAATAACATTACAGACGGTCTCAGAATGCAGTTCAAAATATAGTTTTCAACTCCCCTTTTAAGTCTTAATTTTAAAATTTCAGTGCATCTTTTTTCAATACTAATTTTTTAAACCAGTAAATATTCTTAAAGTTATGTTTCAGATCATAATATATTAATAACCAAAATTCATACATCCAATCGATTGATCCATCCACAAGTAATATTTCTGTACATGTTCCCCCATTTTCACATTCAGCTGGACATGTGGGCACTTAAAGATAAAATAAATAAAAAATGGGTCAGAGTTAATATGAAACAAGACATCTTACAAATTATTTACAAAGAGTCATTTTACTGTTTTGAAAAATAATATTCTTGAAAACAACATTTAACTGAAAATTCAAGAGAAAGGTTTGCTATATTTGTTGTTTATTATATTTAACTGTTTTAAGTAAATCATACCATAAATATATAAAATGCAAAAATTACCCAAAATGTGCACTCCACCTCTTCATATTGTGTTACATGACAATTTTTTTTACATTCCCCCATTCTTCCTAATTATCTAACAAAGTCTAATCTCCCTTCCAGTTAAACTCTTTGAATTGAATTATATGTAATATAAGGTGTAATACTTCTTTACATGAATGTTTGCCATGATTAAAAAAAATATGTTATAATAGTGTTCAATTCTCTTATGTGAGGATAGGCTACTGTATAGAAGTTAAGTTATGAAAAGCTTTTAGGCTCATAATGTTAACAAAGAATATGTGATATTACCTTTCCTAATTGGAGTAATAAGTGCTTGTGCCCAATAACCTTCTGCAGTTACTGATGAATCAGATTTGAAGACTAAGTCCAAACCTTTACCTTCCCAGGTCAGAATTGGGTTTTCCAGCTGTGACCCACAGAGACAACGCAAAAGAACTGGTTCAGCAACATTTACATCTATTCCTCCTGCTCCATTAACAGGGCAAAAAAAAAATTATTTTTTTAAAATCAGAACAAAATTTTTAAAATGTTCATACATATATGGATTATAAGCGAAATTAAAAAATAATGAAAAATAAATAATCAAAGAGAAAGAGGATTAATTAGCAAAGTTAAATAGTGTTTTTTTTAAAAATTGTAATGAATACATACTGCATCGAAAGTTTGCATTAAAGACATTTTAAAAAAATAATAACCTTCATAAATGCAAAGAGAATCATAGGTGCAATTATCTCCTTCTTCAATGTTGAAAGCAAAAAATTTGATGAGGAAAGAGCTGACTGTTGTGCTTCTGAGTCTTGTAATGCAAACAGTCCTCAGTGGATAACTGAGCGGAAACCGTGGAGAACTAATATTTGATACAGCAGCAGTTACTGTTACATTACATTCTAAAAAGAAAAGGGTAAAAGAGACCATACTTCATGGTTAGTATTAACAATTATATTACGCTTTACAAATGTTTTCAAACAAAAAAGAAACATAATGAATAAATAAAACTCAGTAATGTCATATCTAACTGTTGTTAGGAATTCTGTTACATGTGACCATGCCCCTACCAAAAATATGATAGATATTGATACATCATAAGATAAAAAGGTCTGACATGGACAATACTGCATAATGGAACATAATAAGTAGCTTTGATAAAAAAAAAAATTGAAAACTACAATACTCCCATTCTAAATCTTAATAATTAGATAAATTTTTATGATCTCAAAAATAGAATTTATGGAATAGGATATCAAAAGAAAAAAATGTAATGTTGGATGTTGCAGTGCACAAAGAATGATTTCCTATAGCAATATATAAGCAATATATAATTTTTCGTAATCATCTTTTTTCATAGTCCAGGAAAAGAAGAATAATTAAACTAAATTCAGTACATAACTAGAAGAAAAAAGCTAACTTTTGGTTTTCTTTTTGTTTAACTCTTACCTCCAATATGTGATATTTGATTCTGTCTTGTTGTCAACAATAATCCGAGAGTGCTGTTGTGAAGTAGTGGAGACTGGGTTGTAGAATATAACCCTGAAGAACTAGTAGCTAAGGTTGTTGTGGATATGTTCTCAGCAAGATTGACAAAACGAATAGTTACATTGAAACCTCTTTTTTCAATGTTGCTATCTGACAGAAACTTTAATGTTAGAATGTTAGTGTCTGATTTGACACTCACTGGAAGATCACTGCCACAAAAGATGCCAAGAAGATTTTCCACTGCTGAATAAAAAAGTGATGGAATTATATACACAAAATTAATTTTTCTGTCATTATTTACCATGTGTTTCTTTGAAAAAAATTGTGCCTTATATGCAAATAAACAAATATCTGTATCAAACAAAAAAATTGCAGACTAATACTGGTCTACTTGTTTCCATCAGTCATAGGAAGTTAGTTTAACTAGGGGTTTACTACTGCTAAGATAAATAAATAAATCTAGACAAATAGCAATAGGCTGGGCAAAATTTGATCATAGTTGCAGATGTCATGACACCATTAAATGGTTGGGTCTAATAGAAATTATATAATTTTTTATAAACCATATCAAATCCCAATTTAACTATATAACTGGATGACATTTTGTGCCACCCAGTGAGGGAAATTATTCATCTAGTAAGCTTTAAATTCAGATACTGGATGACAACCAAGCTCATTTTATCTATAATTTCTATGCTTAGTTTTAATACAATGCTTGCAAAAGTAACAAAAAACAGTTTCATTCTGATATAGAAAATAAAAGCGCTATATGTTTTTGTTAAAGCAATGAAAGAATAAAAAAAATCTTTGTAATTTCTTTTCATAGCTCATTCAAGACTTACCTGTGTTGTCACCATTATAGACCTCAAGCTTATCATAATCGCATGGTGATGTTTCTACATCAAACTCCACAAACTCAAGAGATATTTGTTGATTGGGGGCTGCCTAATAAACAGACACTCAAAATTATTATTTAACATTTTTAGAGCATTTTCAGAAAAAAAAATGCTCTATTGTCCCCGTTTTTGTCTGTCTGTTTGTCTGTCCATCATCACCCTAGATCTCAACAACCATAAGTCCTAGACCCATGATGTATATATCATTTTGTAGGTCTTGGCCTGCCAAGAAATGACTTTTTTCCATTTCGCGATCTGACCTCTGAGGGCTGTAAAAGGGGCCTTAGAAAGTACCGTTTTTACTATACAAGCTATATTAATAAGGAGGCGCCCTATATCTCAGCAACTATAAGTCCTAGACCCATGATGTATATATCATTTTGTAGGTCTTGGCCTGCCATGTGTACATCAAAAGTTCATTTCGCGATAGGACCTCTGAGGGCCGGGCTTCAGGGCTCCTAAGGGGCTTATATATTATATATACACCTTGTACGTTCAATAACCCGTTCATTTGGTGCGAAATACTGCAGCACGTAGTTTCACCAAGATTTATTAAGAAACTCATCAAATGAAATAGTAAGCTTGTGTTCTGAGTTTAATTGAAAGTATCAGAGCTATGCAACAATTGACGGAGTTTTCGGACGATTAAATTACTACAATTTCGAATGTTTTCAATTATGAGTCCTATTTCAGTAACCACAAACCACTTGTAATTAGATTTAAGAGAAAATAATTTTTTTCAAATATGAAGAAACGTCTTATAATTTTTTTAACAGATATATGCATTACACAATTGAATTTATAAACATTTCCAAAATTTACAAATATTTACTGAAAGCTAACAAACGTACTGATACATAACACGAAAATGCGCTAAAACGTCCTGTGTCCAGAATGTGCTTGTTTTTATTATTTGTAATCAGATTAAGTCAACTAAAAGCTTTTCGATAACATAATCTTTTTTTTTTAATAATACACATACTATCAAGGTTCTGACAATAATAAAAAATGCTCAATAGCATCAATCTATATATTTTGCTTATAGCTGTTGCACAGCCTACTTCTTTATTATATATCAAATTTCAAAAAGGAGTTTAAATTATTTAAAATTATCAAACAAAAACATTCTTCTATTTTTAGGTAAATACTAATTCAAAAGACTATAAAACAAACAATAATTCAGTTTCTATGTCTTTACCAAACTAAGAAATATAACAACATTGTTTAAGATTTCTTTATCAACTATTATTATGATGGAAAATAAAACCTATCTTATACTATATATGAGAGTCTGATGGCTCAGTGGTATAGATACTCAACTGTTGACTTAAGAGCACTGGGTTCGATCCTCTGTAAGAACCATGGAATTTTTCCAGATGGAATTTGGTACAATGTCGTCCCACAAGTCACCCAGCCTTAAATGGGTACCTGACTTACATTGGAGAAGTAAAGGCGGCTGGACATTGTGCTTACCCTGCAATCCCTTCAAATGCTGAGGTTATTGAAACAGATGAATTCTACACTTCATCTGCCCGGATGGTCCATTAGGGCTAAGGAAACTTTACTATATAATATACTTTAAAGAAATTATTGTGTTGTCAGATGCCAAGCCATCATGAAATGGACCTTAATTTTGCAAGTAATTGTGGCACCCCCTCCAGTCAGGTTAATCTCAAAGGTGTGCTACTCACTAGGCTACTGTGTGTTTCTAGATTCAGTTTTGCTACTAAATGTTTTGTGATGAATGACCATTGACGTCATAGTCTGGTACAAGTAAAACAATATAAGCTATAATTTTTACTTGTGTGGGTTAGTGTAATCGATACAGTCATAGTGTAGACTTTAGAGTGTAGGAGAGAAAGTCAATTATAGATATTATAGATAGTGAGTTAAAAGCATCTGTGCATTTCTGTAAATAAATCTGTAGATAATCGCTCAATAAACTTGTTGAATTTCTAATTCTGTCAACATACTTTGACTATCATGAATACATTTACCTTAATATAGTAAAAACAATTTCTAATTCTGATCAACATACTTTGACTATCATGAATACATTTACCTTAATATAGTAAAAACAAGTTACACTTGGTGGGTATACAAATGGAAAGTCAGGAGAAGTTAGAATTCCTTCAATTTGTATTGTACTATTGCAGCCAGCAATCTGTGCAGTCTTCGGAGCTATTGCTTCTGAAGTAGGTAAAATTTTAAAGATTTAAAGGCTTTTTTTTATTGTTTATACATTTTTTAATGCATGATAATATAATGGTGCCAGTTAAATGTAAAAATAAAAATAATTATGTAAAAGATTTTAAAAAATCATATTGCTCATAATATGATAAATGCAAATGATAATAAAGACTGCGGCTACAGTTGATGATTTTAAAATAATTATATCTATAAATGTCTTGCAGTTATTTACCGTACAAAAGCCTAAATCCTGGGTAATCCCCGCTATGATCAGTGTGAAGGGAAATAGTAATGACATTATGCTGCGAAATAAAGTTTACTTCCTGGTCACCACAATAACGAGCGCGCGTCCAAATTCACCTTCCTCTCCGTCAGTGATTATAATATAATCGTACCTGAAATGAAATAAATGGTAGAGTGAATTGTTGGCAATAGATTAATATTAGAAGAGTTAGTGCGAACCTTGTCCCCAAATCAATCCTCTCCATCAATATATAATGCAACCGACTAAACTTTCTGGAACTTCAGTATACAAGCATAGTATATCTAGTTTAGGAGGGGGATAGCGCGAACGCAGTTTCCCATACGCAAAAACTACGCACCCGAGTCACCCACATTTGGGGTGATCGCAGGGGTCAGCCGTCAGCCCGCCCGAAGTGCAATGGACGAGCCTCGACCTGGGTGGACCACCTTAGTGATCATGGTACCTCCTGTGCCAGGTAAGTATGCTCAAGACTAATGATTGGTTGAACCGGTTTTAAAGTAATTGTAACTAATCTTTAGGCTTAAAAATTTACATATTTTTTAAAGAATTATTTAAATAATTAAAATTAAGTCTTTTAAATTTTAATTTTACTAATATATATTTGTTTTTATTATATTTTATTAAAACAAACAAAATTATATTATTAATATGTGTATACATATTATAGTTACACAATAAAAATAGATTATTTCCCTTTATCATAATTTTAGATAAAAACGTTATAGTGATTTCCCTTTAAATATCGCCAAGCCAAGCTGATATATCATTTTTGTGTCATTTAGATTTTTGTTTTTCTTGATACTTCTAATTTTTCGACTTGGTTAGAGGAAACCACCTCGGTGTAAGAAAATTTTAGTTAATGATTAGTTAATAGATAGCCTACATAATCTTTGTGTCGTTTTTTTTGTCAATTGATAATTGCATAATCTTTGTGTCAATTAGATGTTATTTCGATATTTCAAAATTAATTCGATTTTTTGGGAGGGGGATGGCAGGGCAGGCCTTACGAATTACGGGGGCCCAATTTAACGGATGCTGGGGGGGGGGCTCACATTTTCAAAAAAAGACAAATGCCCGCCGCAGTCGAAATGTTTTTAAACTCTTCGAATCAAAACTAAAAATTATAATTAATAAAGAATTAAGGATATAACAGATTATTATTATTATGAGTTTGACAGTCTTTTTGTAACTTTAATTATGTATTGATGATACGAAAGAAAGAAAGTTATTGTGGTTATGGCATATTGAGAAGCACCATACCCCCCTCATCCAAAAAATTCATTGGCTTTGGAAAAATTGCAGGATCCCTCCGATTTGCCCCCCTGGTTGCGCCACTGTCCCTGCGTAACCCCTGCATAACCTTAACCCGAACCTTACGGTCTTAACTAGTGGTAATCGATCAAAAGACTTGCTTAAGATTGTGTTATTGTGTACATTTTCGCTGCCGTACTTCGTGAGATGGGAATCCTGTGGCTGTCTCCCAAACATGAGCAAACTATAATCCGCGGTCGAACTATAATCCGCCAGAGAGAAGTTCCAAGTACTGACCATGCAAGTACAAGTAGCCAATGTGCAAGTACGATTACAAGTACACAGGGTTTGAAAAAAATTGCAAGAAAGAATATATGAGTACAAAATACTCAAGGTGTAAGTACGATCACAAGTACCCAGGCAGTGGCGTAGCGAGGGGTGGGCAAGGGGAAGGGGCATCATGCCGCGGCGGCTACTCACAAAGGGGCGCCAAATGGTATATTTTACATATAATATTATATTGTTTTCGAATGTGGGGGGGGGGACGCTAAAAGGGTATTGTGCCCCGGGCACGAGTTAAGCTCGCTACGCCACTGTACCCAGGGTGCAAGTACGAGTACAAGTACTCAAAATAATGTATTCGAATAGTGCTCGAGTACATGTACTTGGTGAAACAAGTACCAAAGTACCTCCCCCATCTCTGGTAATCTAAAACTTTGGTGAATGAGAAATTCTACGTCATTAGACATCGTATGGCTTTTTGCGTGGCGGATGTTTACATTCGATGTTCACTGGCAACAAAAAATCTAGAGTGGCTGCTTCCACAACTCCACCCTTCCTAATCTTTTTCAAAACATTCTCACATGACGCTTCTATTTCAATTAAGACACCCTGCACGCAAATAATACAAGTCATAGCTGAAGCAATGCCTCCTCCAATATTGTAGAAATCATTGGCTGTGGCGGGTGGGGGGGTGTATACATTGGCTTACATTTAACTATCAATGTATACAGAACCGCGTCTAGTGTATTCGCCGCCTTGCTGAAAACAATACGCTCCCCCACCCCTCACGATTAAGTACTTAATTATATATGTTGACAGACAGACAGACAGACTGACTGATAGATAGATAGATAGATAGATAGATAGATAGATAGATAGATAGATAGATAGATAGATAGATAGATAGATAGATAGATAGATAGATAGATAGATAGATAGATAGATAGATAGATAGATAGATAGATAGATAGATAGATAGATAGATAGATAGATAGATGATGGATGGATGGATGGATGGATGGATGGATGTATAGATAGATAGATAGATGGATACAACTCACAAGCATGTTGTTTGCTCCTCCAAGGAAAAATACTCTGACGTCACGCTTATCCTGTGGCCAGGTCGGGCAGTGAGTGTCCATAGGCAGTCAAGATATGGTGGATAAGGTTCAGGGAACAACGGCGATTCGATGTTTCCTTGGCCCGCTTTCAAAAGTTCACCGCAGACTAAAGACAAAATGAATGTGTCAATTACTGTCAATACGGATTAACACAAATATGACACCCTAGGGCAGTGTTTTTCAACCGGGGTTCCGCGGAACCCAAGGGTTCCGCAAGGGCCAGCCAGGGGTTCCGCGATTGAATTTAAAAAAAATTTAATAGCAAAAATTTCGGCCATTACGGACATAAAGGGGTATACGACACCAAAGGGTTCCCCTGAATAAAAAAGGTTGAAAAACACTGCCCTAGGGCCTAGGCTATTAGATTACGTTTAACGTGTACAAGTGTTGTTTCAAGTCATTCTTGTACCCTGCATGTGCATGTTTTTAAAATAAATTAACAACTGAAGAGGACGAGGAAAAGGGTTGAAATAAATGACAGACTAGATTTTTAGAGCATTTTCGAAAAAAAAATGCTCTATTGTCCCCGTTTTGTCTGTCTGTCTGTCCGTCCGTCATCACCCTAGATCTCAACAACCATAAGTCCTAGACCCATGATATATATATATCATTTTGTAGGTCTTGGCCTGCCAAGAAATGACTTTTTTCCATTTCGCGATCTGACCTCTCAGGGCCGTAAAAGGGGCCTTAGTACCGTTTTTTACTATATAAGCTATATTAATAAAGGAGCGCTATATCTCAGCAACTATAAGTCCTAGACCCATGATGTATATATCATTTTGTAGGTTTTGGCCTGCCATGTGTACATCAAAAGTTCATTTCGCGATAGGACCTCTGAGGGCCGGGCTTCAGGGCTCCTAAGGGCTTATATATTATATATACACCTTGTACGTTCAATAACCCGTTCATTTGGTGCGAAATACTGCAGCACGTAGTTTCACTAATATTTATTAAGAAACTCATCAAATGAAATAGTAAGCTTGTGTTCTGAGTTTAATTGAAAGTATCAGAGCTATGCAACAATTGACGGAGTTTTCGGACGATTAAATGACTATAATTTCGAATGTTTTCAATTTTGAGTCCTATTTCAGTAACCACAAACCACTTGTAGTTAGATTTAAGAGAAAATAATTTTTTTCAAATATAAAGAAACGTCTTTATAATATTTTTTTTACAGATATATGCATTACACAATTGAATTTATAAACATTTCCAAAATTTACAAATATTTACTGAAAGCTAACAAACGTACTGATACATAACACGAAAATGCGCTAAAACGTCCTGTGTCCAGAATTGAACAGGCTTAATTGTTTGTTTCTTTTCTCAATAATTATAATTCACAAAGTACACAGTAGTTCAACTTGTCAGGGGTGTCAGCAGTCGTTACGACTTGCACTGCCAGTGCTAGCCACCAGTGCTCGATTTAAGAAAAAAAAATCAGTGCCGGGGATGAAAAAACATTCTGCAGAGCCGGGGATAAATGTCTATGGTTTCATCCCCGGCAGGGATATATTAGCTAAAACAGAGCCGGGGATGACAGTTCTCAGTGCCGGGGATATCCCCGGTATCCCCAGCGGTAAATCGAGCCAAAGATTAGATAATGTATAATCTGTGGTGCTAGATAGGCCTATACACTTTCAAACGTTCATTTTAATAGTACGACAAAGTATTCATTTTACTTATTTCATAGTTTTATTTGATTATTAAGTATAGGCAGTGCTTTTTGTGTGCCGGTACGCACCGGTACGGCGTACAGGCACCTTTTTCAATGTGGGGGAAAAATAATTACTTTTCTTGTATTTTAACGTTTATTATTAATTTATTATATTATTAATTTGTTAAAATTGAATTATTTTAAAATTGTGCGCAATACGAACTAAACTAGACGCTGGGTTTTAGCTAAAATTTAGGCAATCCATCACTGAGTACCGGCACCTTTTTTTTACAAAAAAAAAGCACCGAGTATAGCCTAATAACGCATGGGCATGCTTATGGGGATTGGATGATTAATTTGTCCACTGTTTAACACAGTCATTTACTAGTCATTGTTTTAAGTCGGGCGTGCTTTGAAAAAACAAAACAAAACAAACTACAGTAATTGTGTTGTTTTCTAGAAACTTTGAAACTACAGGATACGAAATGAAGTGGATATTAGTAACATGAAGAGTAGGTCTACTTAGAACCCCCACTTTACCCTAAATGTTTTTTTTTTTAAAGGTCTTTTTAATCAGACAAAATCTGGGGATATGTATATATGTATGTGTGTTTGAGTATTGCACACACACAAACATATAATAGGCTTTAAAAGATCAATGAAAGATTAAGTATCTCTCTCTTACCAATGTCCTCCTGTATTTGGGAGGTATAAAATCCACAAACAGGAAATATCCAAACAGTATCCACAAACAGTAAAGATACAAACCATTGCCAGGTAGTAAACATTTTTTTCTCCTGTTAGCAGACGATACGAAAGTTTCCGTTAACTTTCTTTTCTTTAGCAATTACTGTAAAACTAAGCAATTGTCTTTAACCCCTTCGCCGTGTAGGCTATTAAAATATTTCCCCTTCCTTAGTTTATAAATAACATGCAGTAGGTCTATGATATATATTGTATTTAATATTAGTCAGTGCTAATTTAGTATTGCTGTTTGGCATGACATAGTTTCCAAAATCATTGCAAAACAATAAACTAGGCCTACAATAAACTGAACATTCGCCTATTGCAAACAAATGAAGTTTTACAGCATTTTTCGCCTTGAGTTTTTTTTTTTTGACGTCAAATAACAGAAGTCATATGATCGCAACAATGATAAAGCTAAGAGACCAGTCGTCCGGATCGTATTTAGTGGCAGTTGTGCTATAACACGATTACATCCACTTGAAGGGTCAAGAATTGAGCCGAGTTTGTCGCGAATGAGTTCCCGGTATTTGCAATGGGAGGTTGAGGGGCGTTAATAGACCAATCCACGTCTGCGTGGGACGCACAAAGCTGCAGCAAATTTATATATATATATATATATATATATATATATATATATATATATATATATATATATATATAATTCGACCATTAAGAAAATAATTAAAAACACGAAATATCTTTCAATTGTATCCTATAGTAAAACACTGGCTGTGTTGAACGTTTGTTATATTATACAAATCGTCAGGCTTTAAAATTGTCCATTATTGATAGTTCCGTTTACGCATGTGCCCGGGGACCCATAAGCAATGCCATCTGCGCCCCATTACGCAAGTTTGTCTTGGCGTCCCTTGCTGGCGCCATAGTAAGACCAGTCTCCCCACCCCTCGTTACGTTTCTAATTTTAAGCTAATTTATATATATCTGTCCTTGGAAAATAAGAAATAAGGCGGTTTTCATAATCATCTCCCTCCCCACACGTTTCAAATTCGCTTAAAATGTAAAGTTCCTTTAAGCCCATAAAAGGCTCATCTTGGCAGATGAAGTGTAGAAGTCATCTGTTTTTGGTTGCCGCGGCTTTAAAGGGACCGTGTGGTTAACACGACGCCCAGCCACCTTTACTCCCTCCAACTTTAAGTCAAGTAATTATTTCAAGTTGGATGGACTTGTGGGACTTTCAAACAAAAAATCCCAGGTCCTCACTGAGGTTCAAACCCGGGACCCCTTCGACCAGTGGCGCAACCAGCAAAAAATGCTGGGTGGGGGTGGGGCTCACATATAGAAAAAAAAAATGCTGGGGAGGGGGGCTCACATATAGAAAAAAGACAGTTTATATAGTAAAATATGTATGATGATTTGGTGGGGGGGGGGGGGGCTCAAGCCCCCCCCCCCCGGTTGCGCCACTGCCTTCGACAGTCGATCGCTTTACACAGCATGACCACCCTTCCCGTCAAATTTGCATCACTTACTCTATTTAAAAGCATTATTGATAAAGGTAAATACAACCAACACATGTTTTTGAGAGCCTCAAATCTTTCAAAAAAATATTACTTCTTCATTTAACAAAATATAAAACCTTTAAAGGTGAAACCAAACTACTTTTATATTAACAAATCCAAGCAATAATCAAGAAATGAAATACAAGTCTTTCATTACTCATGAAATTTTAAATTATAGCTTAATGAAATAATAGTTTCCTTACTGATTTTTTGTATCTTTTTTTTGAAATAAATAATATCAAATTGTCGAATTTCATTCTTATTAGCACACATTAAAAATAATTATTTTAATCAAAATTTAGTTTATGTGCTGATGAATCACTTTGCTCATATCTTCCAAAAAAAATTAAGCTAACATTTCAGTTGAAATTAGGCAATAATGAATCTGATATTTCTGAATGCAGTTTTACATTTTTATTGTATTCTGAAGTATTTAGTACTAAATATTTTCTTAACTTTCAAAGAGTGAATCTACAAAATGAGCCGGCATCGACCCAACATTTTCAAATATACCATTTAACACTTTCTTAGACATCACTGACCCATACAAGACAGCAAGTTAAAAACAAATACACGTGAGAATGGCTGTGTATAACAAACAAGTTAAAACTAAATCAATTTTGATTAAGTAACACATTTATTCTATATAAAAGTTAAATTCTTTTTTTAACATAAACAATTTTTTTTTCCATCAAACAAATATAAATGACAGTCATAAAAATATTAATAATATTGTGACAGCTTACAAAATTAAATAAAAACAACAGATCAATTATTAATCAAATTTTGCATTACAAACAACAAAAAATTTAAAAAAAAAAATCATACATTAGCAATTTTGTGGCCGCCAAACATACTTTCGAAAAATTAAAAAAAAAAGTCGAAAAAAATTCCTAACATAAAATGTATATATATCGATTGTAATTACCATTTCACGATGAACTTTTTCTTTTAAAAATAAAATATATCTATCAGGTATAGCTATTGATACTTGTTGCAAGTGTGTAGACTCAAATGAGTGGAATAAGAATGAAAAACTTTTTTTTTGGTAGTTATGTACAGACATTAAAAATAATTCAGATATTGTGTGATCATTCACTCAAATTAAAGACTGAATGTTGCAAACTTATTGTGCAGCAACAGCCTATGTATGCCTAGATAAACTTGCCCAATGAATATTCATTCATTTTGCCTTCAAAATAAACCAAAGAAAAATATTTAAAACAATGTATTTCGATGAAGTATCTAGAACAGTGTTCCACAAATTAGGTTATTTTGGCTACATGCAGCAGATGGGAGTCAGTATCCGGATGTGTATTAAATGAGTCCCATGGAGATGCACTTTATTTATACTCAATTTCTATTATCTTGTAAATTAACCAATACAAAATATTGCTAGCACATTTCATGTATTGTGCAATAATCTACATGGTCACATTTTTTTTGCTCTACTGAATTAAATTTTTCTATTCTGTCATAATCAAGATATTTAAACAAATCTTAATTTCTTTTAATAGATGTAGCCAGCTGAGCTTTGGTAAATTCTTAAAGCGACCAGTAAAGACCTTAAGTTTGTGGAACACTGACCAAAAAAAAAATCAATTTCAACAATAGTAACAAAAAAAAAAAACATTTCTTAAAGAAAACATTCACAAAAACTGATTTAGATCAGAAAAGAGAAATGATATAGTGTATCATCCTAATAATGCCCTTTTTTTTTCATTGAAACTTAAGGTACTCCGCAATAATCTAATATTTTTTTTCCTTAAGTTAAATTAAACCTTTTTTCAGCAAAAACAATTGTCAGTAGGTAGTCTATAAATCTATTTTGTAGACTAATATTACAATATTATTTTCTATTTCATCAGAAATAATTAATTCTTCTTAGAATTTTGATACCTTAATCAGTATTTATGATTTTTTTTTTTTTTTATTAAGTTATGAGACCTTAAAAGTTAAAATTTTTTTGGAACCTTCTGTGGTCTTATTAAGTCACAACTTAATCCATGCATCACCTAAAGTGCATGACTAATACTTGGGTCATTTAGCACCTTTGTGTTTCAATAATTTACATCAATTACATGTATAATTCCCCTGTACAATAATATTACAATCATGGACATACTTTGCATATGAAGCTTTTTGTTTTTTTTTATAATGAAGGACATCAGTAAATTGATACATCTCATAGTAAACATTACCCCTCTTTTGTTTAAAATGTGCTTGCATTTCCCCAGTAATTTTACCCATATGAAATTAAACTCACTGTATGCAGCAATGAATTACCTTGAAAGCCACACCAGTCATTTTATTAATAAACTTTTTTTTTTAAATTATACATTTTTAAAATTCCTAATACGCAATGCTTTTCAGTATAAATAAAATATGCATCATGTAAAAATGGAATACTTTTATCAAATGGTAAAATATATCAGAAAACAGTATAGTACAAGTTTTTTAAAATAAATATTAACTGGGGAGTATGCATTAGCAGATTTATTAATTTCTATTTTTGTTTGTCTGTATATTTGATTGTAACATTCTCTGCATATATTTTTATATGTTCTTCCTTCTGCCATTTTTAAATGTAATAACATGCTTTAAGAAAAAATACAAGAGCAAGAGATGCACTTTCACCAGTGAGATAATTGTAAAATACAACTAAGCCATTTTCATTACTAATGGGACATGTTTAGTAATATGTGATTGGCATAATGGTGCTTTGGTTTTTGAGAGAAAATTCTTTTGAATGAAAAACTTTTTATAAAGCAGCACAAATGCTCAAGCTGCTTACATCTTAAATGAAATTTGTAATTAAGGGAAATAAGTTTAAAATATTAAAGAGCTGAACTGTTCCTGACATATTTAAGACATCATTTGTTACAGACCACATAACCAGCAAGAAAAATGTTTATGCTTACTAATTCATCTTTTAGAAAAATAATAATGTATAAGTAATATTTAATATAACTTTTATAACAATTTTTATTTTTTTTAATCAGTTTTAAAAGCGGACAAAAAACTGGAAAAGTCTTTTAGCTCATTGGGGGATCAAACCTTAATCAACTTCAGTGGGAAAAGTATTTGTTTTGGAAAAAAAGTTAATATTTTGTATAAATTGAATAAAAGTTTAAGCCAAGACAATTTTATGCAATAATAAGAACAACATAGAAAACAGTTTGACTAATAATTCAGTGAATAAAGTTGGTTAATTCAATTTCCAAATATCTCATTTTGTTACATTGATTGGCCATGCAACATACAGTTTTATAGAACTTGGAGAATTTAAATAGCAAAATGAATGGGTCGCAACTACATGTAGTCGGAAATGTGGTACAATGTAAATAAAAAATTTAGTTTTTATGGCGAAAATTTAGAAATTTTATAACTTGAATCAATTTGCTAATATTATGAATGGCAAAATGTGGGTGACATTTTAAATGTATAAAAGTAAATTTTTCACTTAGAATTCTGAATTTACATACGTGTTTCCATCGATAAAACAAAAGCTTTAGATATACATTTTGTCAATAAAAATATTTTAATATTGTAAAGCAAAAAAATAACCTTTGAGGATGTATTCTTTTCAATAGTGAAGGATTACTTTTGATATAAATAGACATATGGTAATTTTTTTATTTTTTAAATGGAATTTACAAAAAGAAAAAATCTCCTGTTTTTTTTTTATTTTTCAATTTATGTTAAGGTCTCATATTTTACTCAATTAAAGAATTAGAACAGTGCAAATTTTGGTAGTAAAACAATATTTTCTAATGACATGCATTTCAAACTAATTAGCTATTACCTTCAATATATTTTTTTGTTAAGGATTTTATTTTCATCCTATTTTAACTTTGTGGACAATTAAATTTAAATAGTTATCTAATGGTATAAAGATAATCATTGTATAAGAAAAGGAATATCATTTTAGTACAATATTAGATACATTTTTTTTTTAAACATATAAACTTCATTTTTATCTATTATGCAGGTAGTCACTCAAAACCTTTTTTGTGATAAATTTTTTTATGCTAAATTAAGTGGCTGCTTTCTTATTTGTAATAAATTGATTGCTTTCGTAATTACAATGACTGTAAAACTGTAAGACCTAAGATTATATTCCTTTTTTGATGTTTAAAAAAAGGACATATTAAATTATGTAATTAAATTAGTAATATTAATGGTAAATCAATTAAAACATAAGTATGCAAAGAACACTAAATGAAAAAAAAAAATTAAAAAGATTACTTGCTGTACATTAAAAAAAAAAAAAGTAATAGAATATTAGTGTAGAAAAAAAATAATTATATAAGATTTCTGAAGTTATAAGAAGAGAAAAGACTATGTACACCTTGTTATTATACAAAAATTAGCTCAATATTATTATATTTTAGCAATACAACTGAAAATGTCCTTCTATTAAACTATGAGCTTTTTTTTAAGCAATGGCAGCAAAAATTAGCTCACTATTATTATATTTTATCTATACAACAGAAAACATCTTCCAAACTATGAACTTCTTTTAACAATGGCAGAAAATAATAAAATATTCTGCATAAATCAACAGAAGTTTCTGTTTGGTTGATTTTTGTTTTAAATCGATGCAAGCACTGGTGTGTTATAGTACATTTTTTTTTTCAGTCAGTCTGACTGCCACAGTATGAAAACAATAACAACCATACTTTCCACAAAATAAAAATGCATGAAACTGTTGAGTAAAAGAACCCTCACTATGCTCTTTTCCTTGTGTGCTTCATCTTTCAAACTTTCATTAGTCTCAGTCTTGTTTATGTACATACTACACAATGAAAACACAATGTCCTCCTCAACTCAACCCAAGGCGATTGGCATTTGCCAGCAGCCACTGATGATAATCATTCAACTTGTGATCTGTTGGTTCAACCTAGTAGGAAATGTAAATGCATTTAAAATATGAGAAAATGCTATTTTTAAAAATTGAATAATCAGCTTTAATTTTTTTTAGCACACTCAACTATTTGAGAATATTTAAGTTGATAAAAATGCTGTTTTAAGAAAAAATATGAGTCTTTGTTAATTATTAACAATATATTTTGAATGTGGATAAAATATTATTACCAGATAAGAAAATGTAAGTAAACATTTTTAATTTCATAACTTTTTTGCTTGATCACTATTATCTTAAAGTATTTAAGCTAATAAGTAATGAAGTAAATTGCTAATGATAACAGGCAATGCTGATTGCTGGGGTTGTGGGGTAAGCAACGTAAATTTATCTATTACAGTTTACCTGTTTCCACTCATTTATACAAAAAATTCTATAAGAATCATTCCCATATTTTCCAATACCATGCAGCTCAATAGGATATGTCCACTTTTTAGTCAGGAATTCATCTGCAGATAACAATACAATAATAAGGACCAAAAGCCATTACATAAACCAACTGCTGATGAGAGAATTACATATGATTGTTCATTAAAATACTTACAAGAAAATCGAATAATGGTCTTGGACCTAGAGTAATTGAGACCAATTGGGAAAAGCAGGGTGGCCATTTCTTCCACATCTGCTTTACATGCTTTCTCAGGGGTTGGCCAGCGGTTCAAGAACTTCCAAAGTGTTGGAATAGCCTGACGACCTGTTAATTTATGAGAGATATTCTAGTGCTCAGATGTAGGAAAATTATAAAAAATAGCACATACATTAAATCAAATATCTAAAAAATAAGAGCACTTGTGGAGAATCGTTTGCTTTATTAATCATTTGTAAAAAAATTACAAAGGACAATCAATTATTTAAGTCTTTTACCCTCAAGTAAACTATTTTTATGAAGAAAAAAAAATTAACCTGCTGTTTTGTTAAGGAATATTGTGGCCACAAGTAATTTCCAAGGATCATGGAATAAAGATTCTTGAACTAAACAAAATGGAGATCTAGGAGGAATCCACTTTTCATCTCTTCTAAGTTTTGGTCTGGATAGGTTGCCAGATTTTTTAAAATACTTGCTTTTTAATGCATTAGAAGCTGAAAATAAAGTATTTTTAATTGATATTTTTTTCAAAATATGATTATGTTACAATAAATCTTAACCATGGACATACTACATACAATATTCATGAACATGAAATCCTATTGACATTGTATTAATCCTGTTTATTTCAGTATGCAAAGTGCTAAGTAAATAAAATTAGTTAATTGTAATCATTTTTAAGATCACCACTTTGCTACATTAAAAAAAAATACAGCCATGTGTAGCCGAATGATTTAAAAAAAAAATAATAATACTACATCTTATTTTTCATTATACCAGATCTGTTCCATGGTAAAATATAAAAAAAAAGGACAAAGATAATAGAGTAAAGAACATAACACACAAAAAATCAATTAAAACATTTAGTGGAGGTGTATTGAAGAAGTTGTAATGTTGTCTTTATATCACTTTTACCAAAGGCTCATTTATTAATAAATAGGACTGATGATTAATCAGTATTAACATACTAATAAAAGTCAAGAGGTGAAATTTTTTTTAAATGCAACAACCTAATTTCTATAAACATAAATTGCACATGACGGTTAAACATGGTCTTTTTGTTATAATTTATTACAAACGTGATTAAGCGAAGTTTTTGAGAAATTAAGCAACAGCTGGAGGCTGTAGGGCATAATTAACACTAAATTGAGATTGATTATCACGGGTCAGAGCAACCTGAAAAAAAAAACAACTCAAAATTGTAATTTCTTTGTTCCATTTTCTGACCCTGATGAGGACAATTAGTAAATATCTCACCACAACCTTGATAATTTCAACATATTTTTATTTTAAGTAAGTTTATGTATAAATTCTATTGCGATCTGCACTATAGTCAAAACAATAGGCATTGAAATAAAAGAAAAAAAATTGATTAATATGGAGCTGCACTAAATTGAAAAGGAAAAAAATAAAACTAAAAATGATAAAGTTCATAAATGATCCAAACAGCGTTACATAAATCTTAGGAATTTTAAGACACCTAGAAGAAGTAAGCATCTGCCAGCACATATAGGATAGAGATGCAAAGTGAACATTTAATTTTTTTGGGTTGGGAGTTGGACAGAAGCATGTAGGGTAAGCCACATGTAACAAGAAAAAAATAGCAGTAGTAAATAATAAGTGAATGACCCCTTTTTTGACATTGTTGTTGATAAAAAAAAAAACTTTAATTGACGGAATTAATTGGTCTGAGTAAATAATTTAAATGAATATATGTCATGCTCAATAGATCTATTACAATTAAAAGAGAACTCTTTCATAAATTAAACTGACATAATGACAAACTTGTTTGAATACAAATAATAAATAAGTTTGTGTTGTAAATTCAGGACAAATCTAATCTCTTTTTTTTCACACACACTTCCAAAAACTTTAATAAATACAAAAAAAATATTTAAAATAGTACCAGGACAATAAACCAGAAATATAAGAACGGGCATAGGAAATTTTATTTATCCTATTTATGATACATCCACTTTTGGATGAACCCACTATTTTCGAATTTCCTATTAAGTCTGCTAGGTCTTTGTTAAAGAATCAGAACCAGAAATCATAGTGAATGTTATATATTCAGTTTTTCAAAACAAAAAGACTATGCAAAGAAAATAAACTTACAGTTTCCAAGAATCATTTCTGCTGTAATTTCCACTGGTTCTTTACACTTAATACCATTCTGTACTGACAGAAATTCGGTCAAAGAATTTTCATCATCTTCAAAAGGCAAGCTTTTCCGCACCATCCTGTGCTTAGCTGCTGTTGACTCTTCTCTAAGTTCCTCTTGGTACTCTGACCAAGATAACTCTTCTACGCATGGTTTGCTGACAGAGTCTGTGAAATCATTCTCTAGAGTCAAAGGAGTGTTGTCATCAACCAATGTACCATTAGAGGATTCCTCTAACTTTCTTTTAGGAGGCCTGCCACGTTTCTTGCCTGACCCTTTAGCAGGTAGCAAAGGAGTGTGTACCCCATTTAACTGTGAAGAATTCAGGTCACTGCTGTCATAGTTATCTGACCCATTGGAAATATCAAGCACTTTGGAAGGGGTGTCTTTACTGCTAGCAATAAATTTCTTTTTTGGCGGCCTTCCTCGCTTTTTTTCAAATCACTCTGTTGAGTTTCATCTGTTTTCACTTTAGGAGAAAATGTCACCTGGGAAGTTTCTAATGGCTCCTCTTTTATAAGTTCCTCAATGTCAGTAACTTTTTTGGAAATTCCTTTAATTTCAGGCTCCTCAGACTGATCAGAGGCTGCTTCATTCAGCCTTGGTGTGGCATCTTTAACCTCAGTGGATTCTATTTGTTCTGTAACAGCCTCATCAATCAAATGTGAAGCGGTCAATAAATCAGCAGAAGGGAGAAGTGATTTTGGCTTTCTTCCCCTTTTCTTTGCAGAGATTTGAGAAAGTGGGGAGGAAGTGTGGCTGTCATTTGCATTCTCACTGCTCACAGGTAAAACACAATCATCTGCTGTGTCTGATGTAATTATTTTTTTTGACGACCCCTTTTCTTCTTGGCTGGTGGAGACGTTAAACTGTCATCTAGAACTGCATTAACCTGAGATGAAGCAACTGATAGAAGAGCATTGTCATCTAAGGAGGATGTTTCAAGTGCACTATCATTTGCAGATGATTCCTCCATTTTCAAATCGTCCTCTATAGCAGAGGTGCTCAACTCTAACCTGACTTTTGGCTTCCTGCCACGTTTTTTTGGTAAAGGTTTCTCTGAAACTATTGGAGATTTTATAGATTCAGATTCCTCTGTTTTCGTGTCTTCCTCTATCACAGAGGTGCTCAACTCCAAACTGGCATTTGAATTTCTGCTGCGAAGTGCTTCAAATTCCTCCATTTTCATGTCTTCCTCTCTAGCAGAGGTGCTCAACTGTAAAATGGCTTTTGGTTTTCTGCCACGTTTTTTGGTAAAGGTTTGTCTGAAACAATGGGAGATTTTGTAGCTTCTAATACCGGTTCAGAGCTAATGGTCAGACTATGCTTTCTGGGACTTGAGCTGCCAGTGACAGATTCTGATGTTTTAATTTTTTCTGCTATATTGGTAAAGTGCTTTGGTTCATCTAAATCTTGCACATTATCTTCAGGCAAATCTTCACTCTTTGACTGATATTTTTCTGCAATATCATCTTCATCATCTCCAGACGGAGCAAAATAAGAACAAATTTGGCTTGTTTCTTTTTTGGACATTTTTGCTTTGCCAAAGCCACTACCAAAAGGCATTTTTATAACAAGCTTCTGCAAAGGTTGCTGCTCTTTTTCTGAAGTGGCCTTCTCTGCAACAGAAATTTTCTTGCCAAAAGCACCTTTAGATTTGGGCTTCAGCAGGCTTTCATTTTCAGCAATGGAGAGTTTGGCATTCTTGAAAAGAGCCTTGCTGTTCAGTGTGGCAGTTTTGGCTTTCTTCACCCCAGCATCCTTGCCTTTGAGAGGCGGTTTACTCTCCTTTGGTTTGGGTATATAAATGTCATCCGCCTCTAATAGGCCCTTCTCTTTCAATTTATTCATGCTGAATTCGAATAACCTCATGTCGACCTGCATGTCATTCTGGTTGAGAAAGTTTATCAGTTCTGCTTTAGAACGGACTTTTTTATTATCAGGGCTGTGGAAAAAAATGAAATCAAATTATAATGTTTTTCAGATGGGAGGAAAAAAAAAACAACAGATCTTGTCCAAAAAGTTTTCTGCTAACGTAATTTATTGTCAAAATGTAGAGAAAAAAATGTATATTATAATATTATAAAAATAAAATTAAGGATTAGAAGGTGTGCAGAAAATATACAACTATTAAGTCAGCATTAAGAATCTGAGATTTACATAGTAACTAGCAATGTGACTGTGAATAAAAAGAACAGGTACTTTTGGCTGGTATCGAAATCCAAGAATTTTCAGAGTAATAGTGAAGAGTGTGCAGATTTAAGGTGTGCTAACAAAATTACATCCTCTAGTTTAGTATGACATAAATATATTTATTGACAACCATATCATATGAAATGACATCAATGCACAGCTTGACACCAAACAGCACAAGATTGTGATACACAACATTTAATTCTATCTTTTAACTTTTCTACCTCATTTGACATCATCATCAGTGATGGGCAAAAGTTACAAAATTTTAACTAAAATGTAACTAACTTTTAGTTAAACTCTTTTTAAAAAGTTAAATAGAAAGTTTAACTTTTTTTAAAAAGCTTAGTTAAATCATCAGTTTAACTACATTTTTTTAGTTATAACTAAAAAAGTTTAACTAAAATATTGTAACTAAAAATATTTCCTTTCCATTTATTGAATATTTCGGAAAATTTCAAATTATCATGTGAAAATTTTGTCTTTGGCCTTTTCTTATTCATAAAATTTCTTATTTAACATCTTCGGTTTTTGTATTTCCTTCTACACTTTGGGCACATTGTTTCGATCAACCGATGCACCACAACCGCAATTGTTATGAAACAGTGGGTTTTTTCATGATGTATCAGGATTTTTACAACGATTTCAAAATGGCCGACATAATGAACAAATTTTCACACTTTAAACAAAAAGGACAAATTTTCAACCAGTTCTATTATCAATGTTGTTGGAAGACATGATGCCTTTAGCTACTGTAGAGCGTTGCGGATTTAATACATTTTGTGCAAAAATAGTCACAGGATGTTTTACCTAGTCGATGTACGATTGTTAGAAGAGTTACAGAACTTTATGAAGAACAAAAAAATATTTTAATCGACGAATTAAAAAAAAAAGATTAAATTTATTTCATGTACAGCAGATTTATGGAACAACCATAACAGAGGTTTTCTTGGTATGACAGTTCGTTATGTTAAACCAAAAAACTTAGAGTGTCAGGCACGTTAGTATGCAGACGTTTTGAAAATAAACATACAGGACCAAGAATTGCACAAAAGGTTGTGGGCATATTGAATGAATTTAGTATCACTGAGAAAGTTGTAAACTTAATTACTGATAATCTTTCAAATATCATAAAAGCCTTTTAACTACTGCCTGAAAAATGTTTGGATTATGAAATCTCACAAACTGTTGCTGAGGAAAATAATGTTGATATATCGGATGTATCTACATTTATTCAGGCTGCAGATAATGATAATGATTTGATGGAAGATGAAGATGAGTTACCTAAATCTGTTTTAAATAAATTGCTACAACACAAGAGATGTGCCAACCACACTCTTAACCTTGTAGTAGCAGTTGATAGCCTTAAAGCTCGAGAAAATATAAAAGAATGTATGATGCAGCAATGAGTAAAGTGCAAGCTATTTCTAATGATGTGCATCACAGCACAAAATATGCTGATATTGCAGAAGAGGAAGCTGGTGTAACATTATTGAACCCAACCTGTACACGTTGGAGTTCGAGCTACCTTTCGGTGCAACGTATTGTTGATATTGGAATTGAAAAAGTTCGCCAGTGTCAACACAAAATGCTTTAAGAACCAATTTCAGAAGATGATATGATCAGTTTGGAAGCACATGTGCAAGTTATGAAACCAGTGGCAATGGCAATGATATACTGCAAAGTGAAAATGACAGTTTTATTGGTATGGTTATTCCAACTATTAAGGGTCTTATATACAAGTTAAAAGGTATGAAGGAAAAACTAATGGTGCTATTAATTAATGTGCTTATAAATGGTTTAGAAACACGTTTCCAAGAAGTTTTAAAATCTGATGATTATAATTTGGAAACTATGATCCTACCAAAGTTTAAATTAAATTATCTAGACCCAAATGAGAGATTCTCAGAGAAAGAACTACTCATACAGACTGTACAGCACATGACAACTTCCGAACTAGAGCAAATGGAAGCTCAAGGTGGAACACATGCACTTTTGTACAAGATGATGTATACAGTTACATGCATGAAGATAGACAGCCAGCAAATACAGTTGAAATTGTCAGTGAAGTCGAACTTTATTTAAAAAAACCCTTCCTCAGAAAATTCTTCGTTGCTTTCATATCCACAATTGGCTGCTGCATTTTGTAGATACAATGCAACAGTTCCCTGTAGTGCAGCCGTTGAACGACTTTTTAGTGTTGCAGGCCCAATTTTAACATCTAGAAGGTGTAAAATGTCCGATGTTCTTTCTGATGAATCAGTTTGTCTTAGATATAAATAAAAAAAACTAACTAGTTTGAAAGTTGTTATTGTTATTAATCTTTTGAAAATGTTAACATTATAAACAAAATGATTAATGTTAATAATATTGATATTTTCATTAATTTACCTATTTATTGTTTGTTAAACCTTTAAAATTTTCATTCAAAAATATGTTTGTTAAAATTCACTTAAATTAAAAAAAAGTAGTTCAAAAAAAGTTATACTAAAAAATAAAAGTTTTAAATTAAAAGTTACTATTTTGATAAAAAAAGAGAGATAACTGACAGTTTAACTACTTTTTAAAAAGGTATTGACATCATTAGTTTAACTATTAATTTATAGTTACTGCCCATGACTGCAGTCGAGTCACTCAACTCACTCACGCTCTTTTATTTTACAAATACCTACATAATGACCGCATTAGTCCCCCAACCCACCATAATCACATTAAAAAATATATCAAACAATTAGGACCTATATATTTAAGACCAGGCCCGTAGCGTGCGGAGGGGGGGCAGGGGGCCGTTTTGTCTGGGCCCCCCCTGCTTATTTGTTCTATTTAGTAAAAGGTATTACCTCCCCCCCCCCCCCGCTATTGCCTGGCCCCCTGCTGTAGAAATTTCACGCTGTTTAAGACGTGTGTATCCGATGATTTATTCACAGTTACAGCTGAGTTCAATATGACATTAAAAATTGAAATGGATGTATCAAGTGTGAACTTCTCCAATCCCAACAGCACCGAATATATAAAATTAAAAGAAAATTGCACGGATGCGGTAAGTCCTCAATCTCAGCATGTTAAATATTTTGTTTGGTTTGCGAATCTTATATCACTTATAATGTACCATGCAATCATTTTTAAATATTAAAAAAAAAACCCGTAAACAGAACAATAGTAGAAATATGTCTGTTGATGTGTCTATGCGTTCCCCCCTAACGACCACATCGGGGGTATGATGATGATGTTACGGAGCAATAGTCTGTACGTTCAAATTTAAATTCTATTATTTGCAATACGGTAGTAAATCGGGTTTCGTTCTAGATGGAAACATTCTTTACCCGAAACATTGTAATGCTCAAATAAAGAGAGACGATCCATTTCAAGATGACAGAATCGATCCTCTCTATATATATCCGGTCGTGTACCTGACGAAGTGCAAAGATGGCGTGTACTTCATGTAAAAAATAAAGAGAAAAAAAAATTAAATGTACAAAAAAAAATAGGATTAGTAGTATCTTTTTTACCAATAAAATAATCGTAGGGAACTGTGTCACTTTCTTTGCGATTCTGAATCTCTAGTTTCAGGAGTTTATTGTCGCTGTTTCTTGGCAGCCGACTGAGAGCCTTTCTCCACCAAGAAATTGTTAATGGAAATTTGTTAGATAATCTTTCTGAAGTAGGCCATATCGTTTTCACTCTTCATGTTTATTGCCATGTTACCAACATATGTTTTTTGGACAATTGTTCACAAAGACGTCTGCCCGCTTTCTACAAATTTCTTTAATCCTGGCACTTGTTCATCATTACCGAAAGACTGCTTTATTTAGCTGCTCATTTTTTTTTGAAGATCGAAATTCTCATCTGTAATCAGCTGTGGGTGGTCCTCAATGGACTCCTTCAAGTCGTTGCCATTGACTTCCAGGTCAAATTCGTGTTAGTACTGAGTGGCCTATGTTTGTACACGATTGTTTGTCTTCAAGATAAAACCTTGCTCTCTCTCTCTCTCTCTCTCTCTCTCTCTCTTTCTCTTTCTCTCTCTCTCTCTCTCTCTCTCTTTCTCATTCTCTCTCTCTCTCTCTCTCTCTCTTTCTTCTCTGTCTCTCTCTCTCTCTTTCTCTCTCTAATTCTCTCTCCCCCCCCCCAGCTTTCTCTTTCTCTCAACCCCCCCTTCTCTCCCCTTCACTCTCTTTTCTCTATATCCCCCCTCTCTCTCATGTATGACTGTATTAAATTTCCTTTTTTACAGCTACGAAAGAATTTAACAAGACAGGTGAAAGGACTGAAAGAAGTCATTGTGACTAATCTGAGGCAAGTAATTGGTGTAGCTGGGGCAAGTAATTGGTATAGCTGGAGCAAGTAATTGGTGTAGCTGGGGCAAGTAATTGGTGTAGCTTGTGATAGTAATTGTTGTAGCTTGTGCAAGTAGATGATGAAGCTGGTGCAAGTAATTGGTGTAGCTGGGGCAAGTAATTGTTGTAGCTGGGGCAAGTAATTGGTTTAGCTGGGGCAAGAAATTATTGTAGCTGGTGCAAGTATTTGTTGTAGCTTGTGCAAGTAATTGGTGGAACTTGTGCAAGTAATTGGTGCAGCTGGAGCAAGTAATTGGTGTAGCAAAGGGGGCAAGTAATGGTTAGCTGGGAGCAAGGTAATTCGTGTGTAGCTGGTGCAAGTAATTGGTGTAGCTGGGGCAAGTAATTGATGTAGCTGGGGCAAGTAATTGGTGTAGCTGGGGCAAGTTATTAATGTAGCTGGAGCAAGTAATTTGTGTAGCTTGTGCAAGTAATTGGTGTAGCTGGGGGCAAGTAATTGGTGCAGCTGGAGCAAGTAATTGGTGCAGATGGGGCAAGTATTTGGTGAAGCTGGTGCAAGTAATTGGTGTAGCTGGAGCAAGTAATTGTTGTAGCTGGGGCAAGTAATTGGTGTAGCTGGGGCAAGTAATTGGTGTAGCTGGGGCAAGTAATTGGTGTAGCTGGGGCAAGTAATTGTTAGAGCTGGGTGAAATAATTGGTGTGAATGGGGGTAACTGTTTTGGCTTGGCGGGGGGCAATTCATTTGTTTGTTTGAGGCAAATGGGATACCATCGACCCTATGTGACACTATTTAAACCATGTGACAATATATTTTCTATGTGACACCATGTATCCAATGTGATACCATTTATGTCATGTGACACCATGCATCCTATGTAACACACCATGTGTCAGATATGACAAGGATTATCCACGTGTGATATCATCCTCGTGCTAATGTTTATTTTAATTTCAGTAAAGGAAGCCTTATTATTGATTTCACAGTAGTGGTGAACATTACAGAGAACCCCAACCCACAGAGTAACTTTAGCAATGTAGTGACAGCCATCAAAACAGGCATAAAAGATAGGCGATAACACATTCTCGATCCAGACTGGTTAGTGCAACTTTAATTTTTGTCCCCCATCATCTCCCATCCTCCAAGAATAGTTTCGCTAATATCAAATCATTAATTTTAAATAACTTTCGAATAATATTTCTTCACCGATTAACAGACGGATTAATAATAACCACACATTTCCTTTTTTTTTTATCTAATTAATGTTGTCCAATGTTTCTTCTTTAAAATCAGAACCGTTTTGAGGGTGGGGGATGGGCGGTGATGGGAGGGTGCTAGAGAGAAATGTTGCTGCTATCATAAAAAAAAAAAACATGTCGCGGTAGGAGTTATATGCATTTGTAAAAAAAACAGTATTACAGAATAATTAATTGCCTCATAGATTAATGGGATGTAAGAGATAATTCTTTTTAGCGTCCGACAAGTCCTTTTGTCCAAAACCTTTCCCCCCCCCCCTCTCCCCCACACACCATGTTTCCAAGATCGGCTCTGATTGTAAAAATAATATTCGTCAATGTAATTTGATTCATTTTAAAAAAAATCTATTCTGTGGTATTCATTCAGCTATGAAATGATTCAAATAATATCGAATGGTGTTGAATACAGTCAAGGCCAGAAGCCTAAAATTTCAGTAAAAGGGAAAGTGTATATACTATTACAGCCATGGGCGAATTACTGCCCGCGGGCCAAAGCTGGACAGCTGGACTGTCTGATCTGGTTCGACGCTCGTTTCTAGCACTAGCATTTATGTTATGAGGTCTACCTTTATGTTATGAGGTCTACCTTTATGTTATGAGGTCTACCTTTATGCTACGAGGTCTACCTTTATGTTATGAGGTCTACCTTTATGCTATGAGGTCTACCTTTATGTTATGAGGTCTACCTTTATGTTACGAGGTCTACCTTTATGTTATGAGGTCTACCTTTATGTTATGAGGTCTACCTTTATGTTATGAGGTCTACCTTTATGCTATGAGGTCTACCTTTATGTTATGAGGTTCACTACCTTTATATGCTATGAGGTCTACCTTTAGTGTTAAGGAGGTCTACCTTTATGTTACGAGGTCTACCTTTATGCTATGAGGTCTACTCCTTTATGTTACATGAGGTCTACCTTTATGCTATGAGGTCTACCTTTATGTTATGAGGTATACCTTTTATGTTACTTATGAGTCTACCTTTATGTTATGAGGTCTACCTTTTATGTTATGAGGTCTACCTTTATGTTATGAGGTCTACCTTTATGCTATGAGGTCTACCTTTATGTTATGAGGTCTACCTTTATGCTATGAGGTCTACCTTTATGTTATGAGGTCTACCTTTATGTTACGAGGTCTACCTTTATGCTATGAGGTCTACCTTTATGTTACGAGGTCTACCTTTATGCTATGAGGTCTACCTTTATGTTATGAGGTCTACCTTTATGTTATGAGGTCTACCTTTATGTTATGAGGTCTACCTTTATGTTATGAGGTCTACCTTTATGTAATGAGGTCTACCTTTACGTTACGGGGTCTACCTTTATGTTATGAAGTCTACCTTCATGTTATGAGGTCTACCTTTACGTTACGAGGTCTACCTTTATGCTACGAGGTCTACCTTTATGTTATGAAGTGTACCTTTATGCTTTGAGGTCTACCTTTATGTTCATATTTTTACCGGCCCGCCGGTGAAATTTCTTAACCCAATGTGGCCCGCGACTCGAAAAGTTTACCCACCCGTGTAGTAGTATATTGTTTTTTTTTTAAGTCAAGTTCTCTTATCTCTTTAAGAGCTCGCGGTGCATATGAAACGTATGAATCATCTTTTTCTATAACCTCGACTTTTTAAGGGGATTATGTGGTTAGCAACACGCCCAGCAGCGCCACTAGGGTGAATTTCAACCAACTTTCACCAGGACCTGGTACATTTCCCTTGGGTCTCATCAAGGACCGTCCCACGCTATACACCGCTTGGCCATCCGTCACTCACATCACATATACAACACCTGATTATAAATGTGTTTAGCCATTAAAACAACATTAGAAAATTAATTAATCTTCCCAGTTATTAAAATATTGTCCAAAAGGGGGGGGGGTAAATATTTGAGAATCACTGCGATACTTTTTCTTGCCTTTTAGTCGGATGACTCAGCAGCTCTCAAATTGCGGGTACGACAGGCGTGGTGCTGGCCACAGCTTAAGATCGCAGTAAGTCTACATCCATAGCCCACTAGAGAAACTTTGTCTTAACTGGTTACCGACTAGATACATAAAGAAACATACATAAACCATATCGTTCTTACAGTGCCCACACACAAAAACATACCATGTCTGTAATGTGAAATGCATTTACCAAGTTTCTATTAATAAATAATTGAGCCCAACCGTTGAATAAGTATTTTTTTTTCTCTCGAAATAATTGCTTCATGTTGTTATATTATGAATAGATACATGTTCCCTGTTGGGGCAAGGCTGTACTGCTTCCCAGACTTGTGTGGTAGATTCCAATGGTTCATCAAACTGCAAGTAAGTCTACTTTACCCTTATGTCGTAGATCTAAAGGACAGCGAGTCTGTACGATGTAAGACTGCCAATCTGGGCAATTTTTACTCAGATCTGGATATTTTTGGATAGAAGTCTAGATAAAATAATTTGCTGCCAAATAAAAGATCAGTGGGACGGATGGCCGAGTGGTGTAGATACTCGACTGTCCAACTGAGAGTCCTGGGTTCGATCCTCGGTGAGGCCCATGGATTTTTTTCCAGTGAAATTTGGTGCAAAGTCGTCCTACAAGTTCACCCAGCTTTAAATGGGAACCTAGTTTTAAGTTGGGGAAGTAAAGGCGGCTGGGCGTTGTGCTAACCACACAACCCTTTCATATGCCGAGGTTATAGAAACAGATGAAATCTACACTTCATCTGCCCCGATGGTCCATTAGGGCTAAGGGAACTTACTAACTTAAATAAAAGATCAGGATAATATTACTTTGTCAGATATTTTTTTGTTATATATTAAGTTATCATTTATATATTTTCTGAATGATTCTTCAAGAAAATATTATCAGAACAGGTCCGATGCTGCGTTGAATAATTACTATTAGTATTAGTTGTTTTAGTTTGTAGTTATTTATTTTAACCGTAAATGTTATTATTATTTTTCATGTTTTCTTCAGAACTATGTCAAGTGCTAATGGTAAGCATAAAAGCTATTGTACCTCAATGTTTAAATAAATATACATAAATATACATAAATATACAATCTTAGATTGTATGATAATTAGCAATAAAGCATCGGTACAAAAATCAATAGGAGGTCTTGTATTAAGTACATTAAAAAATTATAGCAATAATATATTCTGGACTTTTTCTGTTTTTTCAGCTCATTTCTTTTTTAAATTCAACAAAGTATGCTAGAATCAGTATAACCCACCCAACACCCCAGCAAATGACACTCACGATAGACCCCAGCAAATGACATTCACCCTAGACCCTACAAATGACACTCACCCAAGACCCCAGCGAATGACATTTACCCTAGACCCCAGCAATTGTCACTCACCCTAGGCTCTAGCAAATGTAACTCAGCCTAGGCCCCAGCAAATGACATTCACCCTAGGCCCCAGCTAATGACATTCACCCTACGAACAGCTAATGACACTCACTCTATGCCCTGGCAAATGACATTCACCCTATGAACAGCTAATGACACTCAGTCTAGGCCCTAGCAAACGACACTCGCCCTAAACCAAGCAAATGGTGCTCGCCCTAAACAACAGCAAAAGACCCTTGCCCTGGACCCCACGAACTAGTTTAGATGACCTTGATGAAAGGAGACACGGAATAGCATTTCCTATTTTGTTGTTTGGGTGTGTGAGTGTGAGTGTGTGTGTGTGTGTGTGTTAGGGGCTACCTGTACGGTCAGTCTATAAAAAAATCATGGCAAGGGAAAAAAACAATTTCACTTAAGAGCTATGTTTTCGTTGAGGGTGGGAGGGAAGGAGAAGTTTGAGACAGGTTTTCGTCACTACCCCCTACAAGGGATCCATCGACATGTAAACTCTCTAATTCAATGGCTATCAAACTTTTGAAAACCCGCGACCAACTTAAAAGAATCTTTTCGGTTAATTGTATGTCATATCAAACTATTTTGATTTTTAGCGATCCACCTCAATTAAGTGAGCTCTTTATTTAACAGTTTGATGCCTCAGTTCAACTTGAATTTTGAGAACCACTTCTCCAAAAAATATGTATTACTTTGGTTCCGTTTTTTGTTTTTCAGACATTCGGCAAATCGTTGGTTTGGTTGTTGGACTTCCACTGTTTGCATCCTGGTGGACATTTTCATATTAATCTTTGTTGTGGCTGATGAAGGAAACACATCTGGCACCAAACAGGTTTGTATTCGAACGCTTTTAAAAAATATTTGTATCGGTCGTTGTTTTAATCATACGGTGTGGGGGCCAGGGTAAAGACTTCAGCACTTCGTTTGTGATTGATTATGATCATGTATCGATAACAAACGATGATCCTGCCTGACTATTTCCACCAAATAAGGGCCCCATCTGGCTCTATGCACCTACGATAACTAAGTTATCTTAAAGCACCTTGATATATACAAATGGGGGCCCATAGGGGCAAGGTCAATTTCACATTATGTGTTTGGGCTGTACCCACTTGCTATGGGTCTGTCTCAACAGTGCTTTTGGTTTTGGAAGAAGCCATTGTTCTTGTTTTATTTTTAGCCCTTTAGTAGGGTGGGGTCTCAACTACATCCCGCCCCCCTTACCCACCCAGTGCACTAAGTAAAGTTTCAGGCAGCCCTCTTAATTATGCTGAGCATACGACATCCTTGCATCTCTTACTTCAATTTCTACTGTTCATTTTTTTTTTACTTTTGCTTTGGCCTTCCTTCTTTCCTTTCGGCCCGATAGTTCCATACCAAAGTATTTTAAGTAACAGCTGGGTGGGGAGGGGGTTGAGGGGGGGGGGAGATGTAATGAGCTAACTACACTTACTTTACTTTTTACATCGCTTTAGGTGAAAAGTATTAAAAAATAGCTTTATTCTATTTATTTTTTACTTTGTTTAGGGTTTGAAACCCTAGCCAATCATAAATGTCTTCCATTGTTGACCTACTTAAATTTTTGTTGTGTTTTATTTTCTCTCCACAGATTCATCAGCCCAAGAATCACCGCAACATTAAAAATATTCCTTTAATATGTAAACCACTTGACACCGACTTAATAGTGTATTAGAAAATAAAAAATAATCATGGAAACAAAAATAATATTAGACACTGAAGAAGACGGTACAGTGTCCATTATAATGATTGTTAAGTTTTATGCTTATAAGGACTTGAACACTGAAAACAAACAACAAATAGTATTGGAAACGTAGTCTTAAAATGTCCTACCATACCACTGAAGGCATACTATACAGGACAAGTCCTACCAAGTCACTGAATGTATATATATATATATATATATATATATATATATATATATATATATATATTAAACAACAACATAATATTGCGAGGGGGGAGGTAAGGGTGGGGGGTTGAAACTGTCATCTAAACAGCGATGTGCGCGATGCCTAATTTATAGTGAATTAAATTATATTCTGTACACCATACCACAGAGTACCACAGATTACCATTCTAATATTATTAGTAGTTATTATCTTAACTGGACTGCTAACCGATTTGTAAGTGGTTAGAAAAATGAATGATATATGTTTATTTTTTAAATTTCGGAGTTACTTAATACATTTTCTACTTATACTGTAAATGTGTAGTCTACTTAATGCATGTCCAATTAGCAAGTGAACCGTAACTAACTGAATTATAACGTGAAATACGATCATTTAAAGTTATAATATTAAAAAATTAAATCTGAATGAGCAAAGAATATTTTGCAAAAAAAAATAATTAAACATAGCAGCAAGATGAGTTTTGTATACGATATAAAATAAATAACGAAGAAATAGTAATAGCAAATAAAATATATAATACGCACCTGATAGTCTGAATGTTTACATTAATATTTTGATCTTGTCAAAATTAAACTACCGCTGAATTTTTATTTTATCCCAGTGGCTACAGTTCGGTCCGATCCACAAACTAGACTTTTATTTGTTAATGTGTGATATTACTATTTTAAATTTGCTAATTAATTGATAATTTTTTTTTAATTACCATACATACATTTATTACTGTAATTCTTGAAGACCAAACAAAAAATAACAAATTTAATTGATTTCTTTGTGTAATGATGCCTTGGTTGTTAATTTATTAATGTTTGTCTTGTCTACTTTTGGGTTGTGTTATTTGTTTAGGTCAAACATTAAAGTAACAACGAACTAATTTAAATAATGAATAAATAAACGTGATAATTTTACATTACACACACACACACACAGACTCTCTCAAACACATTCTTTATCACACAATGTCTGTCACACACACACACACACACACACACACACACATACAATTTTTTACAGACGCCCACATAGGGTTATTGACAGGCAGTGATTCCAGTCAGCCGAAGCGGGTTTTCGGCTTGGTTGTTAGCTAATGCGAAAGGAGCATGTAGGTCAGGGGGTGGGCAAATTACGGCCCGATGTCGACTGAATGCTATTCCAATGCAGTTATGCGAATCACAACCAGTTATTCAGGTTCCACAGTTCAATAACATTTTTTCCAAAATCGTGAACAGTTACATGCTTCGCATTAATTATACTTGTACTCTGTGGTAAGCTTGTATGTAAGTTAATTTCCTTAGTCGTCACAATTTTTATGACAGGTTTTGAAAAAAAAAAATGACTGCTTTTTAAAAAACAAAATTGAACGAGGTTTGGTTTAAACAAACATTGCACTTGTATTAGGAAAACTATCTTGCATCCTTTTCTGCAGGGCCGGATAAACCATTAGGTCAACCAGGCTATAGCCTTGGACGGTGGGGGGAAAAAGGCCCTGGTTGATCAGATTAAATACGAAATGACCGAAAATTGTTCACCTCCAGCTTCATGCACAAAACTACAACAAACACCGACGGGAAATATGAGTATCTCTTGCATCTTCTAAACATAAGCGTAACACATTATGTGAAATGTAGAAGGACAATTTAATACATTTAATGTTTTGTGATACATTTTGTCATTTTATTCTCAAAATTATGCCCTTTATAATTACAAACGTTAGCCCCTTTGTAATTACAAGCATTATATTCTTTATAATTAAAAACATTAGGCTCTTTATATTTACACGCATTAGGCGCTTTGCAGCTGCAAGCATTAGGCCCTTGTAATAACAAGAATCACATCATTTATAATTAACATTAGTCTCACAGTAAACTTAGTTCGCGGTGGTTCTTAAAAAGTCGGATTATCAAAAAAAGTGTAGACATAAAAACATGTATCAGTAACGTACAACAAAGGGGAAAATGAAATTGTTATTCCCATTTACTCTGATTAAAATGGCGGGTAGAAAACTAATCCAAACTTTCCAAATCTTCTCAGTGGGCGGCTGTCTAGCCAGCAAAGGAAGGCCCGCCCATGTTGCTACCAACGCTAGTTACGTCCCTGTTGTGGGCACTGCTTCACATCGATGCGTTGTTGTCTGTTTCCTAAGGCGAGGAGGAAGTCGTGCTGACGCTTGTTTCCCACGAGAGACCACAGGCGGTAGAAACATTCCGTTCTGTATTCTGAACTGCAGATCATATGTGAGGGTGTGTGTGGGGAGGGGTAATATAGATAGCCTCAATATCGCCCTATGAGATAATCAATAATTATAATGCTAAATATGTCACACTGGAAGCATGATACAAATTATTCATTTAAGTACATGAATAGTTATTTGTAGTTGAACTGGAACCTTACACAATCAAGTATAGCACCAGCCCCGTAGCCAAAGGCGGCACTGGGGGGGGGCGGGCCCCTCCGCTAGGTATGAAGTGCCCCCCCGCGCTTAAAAAAGAAGAAAAGAGGAAAAAAGAAAGAAAAAGTAAAGATGCCTCCTTGCTGGGTATTGGTGCCCCCTGCTTACTTTGACTTGGCTACGGGCCTGCATAGCACACAGGAGTTCTTCGGTTTCATAAAATGTGTATGGATGACTGGACTATTGCGCGATAAAAAAAATAAAGTCAAAAACATTAAATATATTCTTCTACACAGTGGCGCAACCAGCAAAGTACTTATTAATATAAAACATCAACGAAGATATTGATCAAGGTACTTATTAATGTAAAACATCAACGAAGATATTGATCAAAGTACTTATTAATGTAAAACATCAACGAAGATATTGATCAAAGTACTTATTAATGTAAAACATCAACGAAGATATTGATCAAAGTACTTATTAATGTAAAACATCAACGAAGATATTGATCAAAGTACTTATTAATGTAAAACATCAACGAAGGTATTGATCAAAGTACTTATTAATGTAAAACATCAACGAATGTATTGATCAAAGTACTTATTAATGTAAAACATCAACGAAGATATTGATCAAAATACTTATTAATGTAAAACATCAACGAAGGTATTGATCAAAGTACTTATTAATGTAAAACATCAATGAACATATAAACCAAGTGTATACCTTAAGTTCTGTTGCCGGTTGGTTCTCAAAGTGTAAGAGGGGGGGGGGGGTCGCTGACGAATTTCAGCTGGGTCACGACAAACGTTTAAAATTTACAAGTACCGTCGATTCCGCTCAATTGAGACACATCGGGACCGGGGCTTTTTGTCCCAAATAAGCGGCTGTCCCAATTAAAAATACACATTTACTATTGGCTTCTTGGCTTTATTTCTTTGAGATTTGTCCCAAATAAGCGGCTGTCCCAACAAAGCGGTGTCCCAATTAAGCGGAATCCACTGTATATTACTTTACGGGGATGAAAAAATCTAAAGCAGAGCCGGGGTTGACAATTCTCAGTGTCGGGGATATCTACAGCATCCCCAGCGGCGGCGAGATGCCAACATTTTTTTTTTGAGGATCTTCAATTTACAAACCATGGACAAGTAACTAATTTATTTTCATAGACAAAACCAACAAATTTTTTTAAAATGGGGAAAATATTTGTCTTAAATAACATAATTCACGTTGGTTCAAACAGATTTGAAGCTGCACATTAATAGGACAAGCAATGAATTTATTTTTAACAAAAAATGCAAATTTTTCACTTATTCTCTGTTTGTTGAAATCAAATATTCCATTATTCATAATTTTCTCAGTTATTTAAACAAATTATGAAGCTGTTCCATAATTAATTCTTTTGTTGGTTTGCCAGAAGGTACATCGCAGACAGAATTGTGGCATACAACTTTGCATCAAAATATTGAAGTGGTGGATCATTAATTTTAATAAACAGCAAGTGTTTGATGGTTTAGACTTCTAATGCATTGCGAAGAGATGTGTGTTAAATTCATTGCACTGAATCCTCTCTCTCATTCTGCGCTAGATATTGACAGAACATTTAATCGCTTATAAAAATCAATAAGTTCTGTGTCAGCGTCATGGCCATCTTTTGTCATGCGAAATTGGTGTACTATGGCTCAAGTATGACATGCTTCAATTTTTAAAAAATTGCGAAGTTCTATAATTTCACGATCTCCATACAACATAAGATCCTCAGATTTTTTTGGCCAGTTTGCTTTACATAAAACTATCTGCAAACAACCGGACGAGTGTTATTTACAGAGTTTTTAGCAGAAATAGTGTTGCGTAGTTCAAATCATCTGATTTTGTCTGTGTTTTTCATCTAATATTTGTAGTAATGCTATAAAATCAATTCCCTATATTATGCTAACCTTAAGAAAAATTCAGTGCCAGGGATGAACAAAATATTCTGCAGAGCCGGGGTTAGATGTCATCACCGACAGGGATGAAATTAATTAAAGCAGAGCCGGGGATGACAGTCCTCAGTGCCGGGGATATCTCCGGCATCCCCGGCGGTAAATCGAGCACTGAATACGATCATCCCATTAGTGGCTGTATACAATACGATCATCCCATTAGTGGCTGTATACAATATGATCATCCCATTAGTGGCAGCATACAATACGATCATCCCATTAGTGGCAGCATACAATACGATCATCCCATTAGTGGCTGTATACAATATGATCATCCCATTAGTGGCAGCATACAATACGATCATCCCATTAGTGGCTGTATACAATATGATCATCCCATTAGTGGCAGCATACAATACGATCATCTCATTAGTGGCTGTATACAATACGATCATCCCATTAGTGGCAGTATAGAGAGTAATGGGCACGTCTGAAAATCTACTGTTAGCCAATAATACACAAATGATCGCGTACATTACATTTCATTATTATTATTATCTTCTGTGAAAGAACTTTGTTACTGAAAGAGATATCAAATTGGTAACTATCGTTTTGTTACTGTAAAACCTCTACAAATCACGTTTTAAAAATTAAAAATACAACATAAACATAAACGTTTTTTTGTGACAATGCCTAAATACAATTGGCTCATTGCCGATGCATTGACTATAGCAGAATTTAATATAAAATTTATAAGTTTTGCGAATGAACTAGAATGATTTGTATTAGTGTTGTTTTTGATGGTAATTATTTATTTCAACCGTGAGCAATCTTATTATTTTTGTATGTTTTTTTTTCAGAACTCCCAAGTCAAGTGCAAATTGAAAGCAGTCTTTGTGTCGACGCACTTCGCATTAATTTTTATAATTTTTTTTTCAAACTTTACAGTTGCCTGTTTAAATCTAGGAGCTCAATTTTCGAACTTGTACCTCTCAACTAGAACTCGCCCCATATCCAGCAAATGACACTCGACCAAATATCCAGCTAATGACACTCAAACAAATATCCAGCAAACGACACCCGACCAAATATCCGGCAAATGACACTCGACCAAATATCCGGCAAACGACACTCGACCAATTATACAGCAAATGACACTGGACCTATATGCAGCATACGACACTCGACCAAGCAACCAGCAAATGACACTCAAACAAATATCCAGCAAACGACACTCGACCAAATATCCAGCAAACGACACTCGACCAAATATCAAGCAAACGACACTCGACCAAATATCCAGCAAATGGCAATCGCCTCATATCCAGCAAACGATACTCGATCAATATCCGGCAAATGACTCTCGACCAAATATCCAGCTAATGACACTCAAACTAATATCCAGCAAACGACACTCGACCAAATATCCAGCAAACGACACTCGACCAAATATCCATCAAACGACACTCGACCAAATATCCAGCAAACGACACTCGACCAAATATCCAGCAAACGACACTCGACCAAATATCTAGCTAATGACACTCGACCAAATATCCAGCAAACGACACTCGACCAAATATCCAGCTAATGACACTCAAACAAATTTCCAGCAAATGACACTCGACCAAATATCCAGCAAATGGCAATCAAACAAATATCCAGCAAATGACACTGGACCAAATATCCAGCAAATGACACTCGACCAAATATCCAGCAAATGACACTCGACCAAATATCCAGCAAACGACACTCGACCAAATATCCAGCAAAACGACACTCGACCAAATATCCAGCAAATGGCAATCACCCCATATACAGCAAATGATACTCGATCAATATCCGGCAAATGACACTCGACCAAATATCCAGCTAATGACACTCAAACAAATATCCGGCAAATGACACTCGACCAAATATCCAGCTAATGACACTCAAACAAATATCCGGCAAATGACACTCGACCAAATATCCAGCTAATGACACTCAAACAAATATCCAGCAAATGACTCTCGACCAAATATCCAGCTAATGACACTCAAACAAATATCCAGCAAACGACACTCGACCAATTATACAGCAAATGACACTGGACCTATATGCAGCATATGACACTCGACCAAACAACCAGCAAATGACACTCGATCAATATCCAGCAAATGACACTCGAACAATATCCAGCAAATGACGCTCGACTAATATCCAGCAAATGACACTCGACCAATATCCAGCAAACGACACTCGACCAAATATTCAGCAAATGACACTTAACCAACATTTAGGAAACGGCACCCTCCAAATATCCAGCTAATGACCTTTGCCCTGCCCCCCTTCCCCACATAATATTTTATACGACCTTGATGAACGAAGACATGGAATATTATTTCCTTTTTTTTTTGCGGTTAGCAGGGCTAGAAAAACAACTTCCTGGTTTGTGTTTTTTTGTTGGAAAGGAGGGGGGGGGAGGGGTTTGAGAACAGCTTTTGGTCACTCCACCCCTCCCCCCACCTCCTCACACGGGATCTATCGACCTGAAAAACTCTCTAAACTCAGTGGTTACCAGTCATTTACAACCCGCGACCAACTAAAAAGAAATCTTTTCGGCTAGTTGTATTTATTATCAGACTATTTAGTTTTTATTTATTTTTATTTTTTTGACGATCCCCATCAATTTGAGCTCGCAAACAGCACTTTGAGAATCACCGCACCAAGTCAATGTTTTTTTTTTGTCGTTGTTGTTGTTTTTTCAAATATGTATTAGTTTGGTTCTGTTTTGCTTTTCTGACATTCGGCTAATTGTTGGTTTGATTGTTGGACTTCCACTGTTTGCCACCTGGTGGCATTTTCATATTAGTCTCTGTTGTCTCTGATGAAGGAAACACATCTGGCACCAAGAGGTTTGTATTTGAACGCTTTTAAAAAAATATTTGCTTCGGCCGTTGTTTTTAAACATACCGAGCGGAGGCCAGGGTGAAGGTAACGGTTTGTGATTGAAATTGATTGTTTATTGATCATGTCTGATACCGACGTTTTTTTTTTGATGCACTCTAAACCCCGATAATGTGCCCATGACAAGCTCCATTGGGGCCCTTCTGAGAACAATCAAAATTACAGTCATTTTATAGCACATTAGTTTGTCAGACTGACGCTCCTGAAGACTATCTCCACCAACTGGAGGGCCCCCCATTGACCACACCCCAATATTGATATCTAATTTTATAGCTGATTTGTATACCCCACCCGTACCCAGTAATAAGATATCCCTCGATCTTATTTGTACTGCAACCGGAACCCCACTTATTTGTTCTGCAACCCCACTTTTTTGTACAGTAACCCCACTTTTTTGTACCAGCATGACACATACCAGGTCGGAAGAGTGACACCCCTGTCAAATACCTGCATGACACATATACCAGGTCGGTAGGGTGAAACCCCCCCCCCTGTCAAATACCTGCATGACAAATGGTCTAATGAAATGAGTCGACGTCTCAACTTAAGAGGTCTAGTGCCCAAAACTGACATACACAATTGTGGCATAAAGCCGTGACTCTCAGCCTATGGTGTGCGTATCCCAAGGGGTACGTAGCGGCACATAATATATATGGAGTATATATTATGTATATATATATCTCTATACTTATAAGACGCATTATTTGTCTGTCTGTCTGTCTGTCTGTCTGTCTCTCTGTTCCCTTATAACTCAAGATCCAGAAAAACAGATAACGTGAAATTTGTTACACATACACATAATTACATGGGGAAGGTTATAGGACAGTTTTCGTTTCATCTCGATGGGTAGTTTAATTGTAATTAATTTTTTTTTATTTTAGTATTTTACTATATTAAAGTAATCTCGACGGCGCCATAAATAAAATTCCTCTGTGACGTCATTTCCTTATGATCGAATAGAACTTGCGCGCTGGTGCTGTATTGTGCCTTTCTGATGCAAAGAATTGTTGATGTTTTTTCATGCTCTCTGATTTGTACAGTTTGAGGAAGGTAAAGGAATGAAGATGGATTTTAGAAGAAGTGTGAAGCCATAATAATAAGTATTTATATATATATATATATATATATATATATATATATAGAGAGAGAGAGAGAGAGAGAGGGGGAGGGAGGGAGGGAGAGAGAGAGATAAAGAGAGAGAGAGGGGGGGCAGGGGGGAGAGAGGAAAGGAGGGTAGGAGGGAGGGAGCGAGGGGAGAGAGGGAGGGAGGGGGATGGACAGGGGAGAGAAGGAGGGAGAGGGGGGAGATGGGAGAGGGAGGGAGAGAGGGAGGGAGAGAGGGAGGGAGATGAAGAGTGAGGGGGGCAGGGAGGGAGAGAGGGAATGAGGGAGGGAGGAAGAGGGAGAGAGGTGGAGAGGGGAGGGAGGGAGAAAGAAGGGAGGGAGAGAGGGGTTAGGGGAGGGAGAGAGAGGGGAGGGAAGGAGAGAGGTAGAGAGAGGATGGGAGAAATGGGAGGAAGAGATAAAGAGAGAGAAGGGGCAGGGAGGGAGAGAGGGAAGGAGGAAGGGGGAGAGAAGGAGGGAGGGGGGAAGGACAGGGGGGAGAGAAGGAGGGGGAGAGGGAAGATGGCAGAGGGAGGGTGGGAGGGAGAGAAATGGGAGAGAGGGAGGGAGAGGGAGGGATAAGGAGGGAGGGAGAAAGGGAGGGAGGGAGAGGGAGGGAGGGAGAGAGAGAGGAAGGGAGAGAGGGGGGTAGGGAGAAAACAGAAGGTAAACAGAAAACCTTATTTTAAACCCGGGCAAAGCCGGGTACTTGAAAACTTTGTGAGCACAAGAATTTTAGAAATTCCTGGAGTTAGGCATGGCATAAACTAAGGCTAGAAAAAACTCATCTACACACATCAAAAACAAAAATTTTGGGGAATCCCTATTGAAAGCCAAACAAATTCAAGATATAGCATAATTAAAAAAACATATTAAGAAAATAATTAAAGAGTGTTGATTAAAACACATTGAGGCTGGCAGTAAGATCCAGGCGCCTGATATGGCTGATCCCAATTTCATTGATAAGGAAATGATTAATGACCCCCGTGGGCCTTCATTTATCACGCCCGTGGCTAAAAGAGAATTAAAATGCGAAAGATGACATATTTTGGTCATTTTTTCTTTTGCCATTTTTTACTGATAAAAACTTGAATAAACAGTACCCAGTATAGATGCCCATGTGAGAGGATTTCCTAGAAAGAGTGGATAGACAACATTAAAGAAAGCAAAGGTGAAGGCCAAAATCTAGAGACATTATTGGCGATCACGCGACACGACCCGTCATCCTCAATGTCCTAAGTCCACCACCACCAGAAAAGAAAAAAAAAAACAAATACTGTTAGTGGTCAAATCAATGAATGACAATGTCATAACATTGCGATGGCAATATCCTATTCTGACAGCAATGAGAGCAGTACCAGGGAAATGCTTGTTCTATTAATACATCCGCACTCATTGTACCCTTGGTAGGCAGGGGTGGTACACTTAAACCGTTTCGAATGCGCAAGGGTGTCATCTACTATCGCGTGCCAAATGTGAATGGGAATGTATCTTTATATATATATATATATATATATATATATATATATATATATATATATATATATATATATATACACTTATAAGACGCATTTGTTGTCTGTCTGTCTGTCTGTTCCCGATAACCAAATAATGTGAAATTTGTTACACATACACATAATTACACGGGGAAGGTTATAGGACAGGTTTCGTTTCATCTCGATGGGTAGTTTAATTGTAATTATTTTTTTTTTATTTTAGTATTTTACTATATTAAAGTAATCTCGACGGCGCCATAAATAAAATTCCTCTGTGACGTCATTTTCCGATTCGAATAGAACTTGCGCGCTGGTGCTGTATTGTGCCTTTGTGATGCAAAGAATTGTTGATGTTTTTTCATGCTCCCTGATATGTACAGTTTTACAGTTTGAGGAAGGTAAAGAAAGGAATGAAGAAGGATTTTAGAAGAAGTGTGAAGCCATAATAATAAGTATATATATATATATATATATATATATATATATATATATATATAGAGAGAGAGAGAGAGAGAGAGAGGGAGAGGGAGGGAGAAAGATAAAGAGAGAGAGAGAGAGAGGGGGCAGGGAGGAGAGAGAGAGGAAAGTAGGGTAGGAGGGAGGGAGGGGGAGAGAGGAGGGAGGGGGATGGACAGGGGGCAGAAAAGGAGGGGGAGAGAGGGAGAGGGAGAAGGGGGAGATGGAGAGAGAAAGGAAGGGAGGGAGAGAGGGGGTAGGGAGGGAGAGAGAGGGTAGGGAGGGAGAGAGAGGGGGATGGAGGGAGAGTGGAGAGGGTGGGAGAGAGGGGAGGGAGAGAGATAAAGAGTGAGGGGGCAGGGAGGGAGAGAGATGGAATGAGGGAGGGAGGAAGGGGGGGGAGAGAGGGGGAGGGAGAGAGAGAGGTGGAAAGGGGGAGGGAGGGAGAGAAAAGGGTGAGAGAGGGAGATGGGAGAGGGAGCAGGGGGAAGAGGGAGATGAGAGAGGGAGTAGGGGGAGATGGAGAGAGAAAGGAAGGGAGGGAGAGAGGGGGTAGGGAGGAGAGAGAGAGGGAGGGAGGGAGAGAGAGGGTGGGAGAAAGGGAGGGAGAGAGATAAAGAGTGAGGGGGGCAGGGAGAGAGAGAGAGGGAATGAGGGAGGGAGGAAGGGGGAGAGAGGGGGAGGGAGAGAGAGAGAGGTGGAAAGGGGAGGGAGAAAGGAGGGAGAGAGGGGTTAGGGAGGGAGAGAGGGGATGGACGTTGGGAGAGAAGGAGGGAGGAGGGGAGAGAGGGAGATGGGAGAGAGATGGGAGAGAGGGAGGGAGAGGGAGGGAAGGAAAGGGAGAGGGGGGAGGGAGGGAGGGAGAGAGAGAGTAAGGGAGAGAGGGGGTAGGGAGAAAACAGAAGGAAAATAGAAAACCTTATTTTAAACCCGGGCAAAGCCGGGTACTTGCTAGGGTTCGAAAATTACGCGTAAGATTGGCGCGCGTAATTTACGCGTAAGTTACGCCAAAATTACGCGTACTATTAATGCCCAATTTCTTGAAAATGTATGTTCCTTTTGTTGCTCACGCTCACTGATTGCTAGTAGGTGTATTTTTAATAATGTTTTCGAAGGTTTTTACTTGCAATTTACCGGTCATACTAATTTGCCCGTCGTCCACGTATTTCGTCGTGTACTGACTGCATCAGCGGCGTCCATCTTTGGCTGAGTAATACCGTCAAATACGGTCGACGCTGGACGGGTGCAATGCGCCACGAAATACGCCGCGGGTGCCGAACTCAGCAAAAGACGGCACACGCGATCAACAGACGACGTGGGTGCAATACGCAGCGTAATACGGCCGATGCGATCGACGGAAGCACTATACACAGTAAAATGTTTTCTATACGTTTCATGACATTTGGAACATATATAGATAATCAAGGCCGTACCCAGGGTGGGGGAGTGGGAGGGCTGGGAGGCTGCAGCCCCCCCCCCAAATGTTATTGCTGATAGTAACTCATAAAAAATTGTCAAATATTTGCCTTTAAAAACTTGGAACAGCCCCCCAAAAAATTCCTGGGTACGGTACTGTAGATAATGTTTAAAAAAAAAACATTTTTTTTTGGGATTTTTTTTTATTTTATAACCTCCCCGTTTGGCTTGCGGCCGCTTGCCATACAGCTCATGGCGGCATTGTGTACTTAATCGAAAATTGTTATGATTTTATCTTATTTTTAACCAGACTTTGGTTTCCTTATTGAAAATATTTATTTTATTATGTTTACTGAAACGATTAAAAACAAACAATATACTTTGCGGTTTACGCTGTTTTACCAAACGAATACTTCCGGTTTAGGCTTGTGGCCGGATGTAGATGGTACTCCTAATCACTGTAATTAATTAATCGCCACTGTTAACACAACGAATTGCGACAGAAACAATTAAAAATGGCCGTCAAATATGCATTTTTAAATTACCGTAATTTACGCGTAATTTTCAAAATTACGTTACCGTAAATTACGCGTAATTTACGGTAACTTACGCGTAACTTTACGCGACTTCGAACCCTAGTACTTGCAACTAGTATATATATATATATCCCTCACCGATAGCCTCTTCAATACATGCCCTTCCCTTCGGGTACTTATTTCCCCTACCCACCGATCTCTACGCCTCCATCTACCCCTCACATGTATAGGCGACAAGGGATTAATGCGGCCGTACGTACGGCCAGGAAATGTTATTGTCTTAGGTAGGATTGGAGGGGGGGGGGCGGAGGGGATGCTAAGGGCTAGTGTTGGGTGACGGCTATACATTTCGTCAATTTGTGACCATTGGTCAATGCCATGTTCAGAACTGACAAATAATGACCTGTTCTCCTGCCCGAAGCCCATCACAACGTGTTGACCTTGGAAGGACGAAATGACTGCCTGTCTGACCCAGCTCAATTCACCCCTCCCCCCCACTACGCTAAAAATGCTCTGTCACTTAAAACCAATGTGGTCTTTAAGAATTTAGTATGATCACCCTATCACATTACGAATGTGATGATAATAAATGATTCTGGGTGGAAATAAACCCAGCCACTTCACAGTTTTTACATTGACCAACATATCTGATGCGTCGATGCACCAACCAAGGGGGACGTGGGTAACTTGCAACGCTAGAATTCGAACGTCTTCAAAAAATATGTGAGGCCCCGACAAACTCTGATAGCTGGGGCCCCTAGCCTTGCAAAAAATATGCGGGGCCCCTGACAAACTCTGATAGATGGGGCCCCTAGCCGTCCTAAAAATATGCGGGGCCCCTGACAGACACTGATAGCTGGAGCCCCTAGCCTTCCAAAAAATATGCGGGGCCCCTGACAAACTCTGATAACTGGGGCCCCTAGCCTCAACAAATAATAATAAATAAATAATTTATAAGAATAAAATTACATTTAGACAGTGATGGGGGGCCTTCAATGGATCCATGACTTTTACTCGGACCACCCTCCCCCCTCCTCGTGGAGGACCTTTTTGAGCCGGTGATCCACTCTACGCTGCACTTACTCAAACTCCCCACCCCACCCCCGCCAGAGTCACCCAGCATTACGATCAGCATTTTAAAAATCGCTGCATCAAAGAAACAATATTAAACAGGTGCTGGATCGATAATAATCAATCATTAAATCTTTAAACCAAAGAGTGTTTATGTATGTAAGTACGAATCAATCAGGACTAAATAATGGAAAGGAATGTTAATATCTACACGATAATTAGTCAACATTTTCCGTACATGCTCTACACAAGACGACGCGGGCGACATCTAAAAACATTGTTTCGTTTTTATTTAGGATCCATTCAAACATTTTAAATACTTGAATATGCATGATTGGTTTTCCGATTACAATTCCTTTTTTTTTCTATTGAAAGGGAGATAATTAAATGTTATATGATGATTTTTTTTCAATGAATAATAATAATAATGTCATTCAATTCGAACGTTTTCGTTAAAGAGGGTTGATGTGGATAATAGGAGGTGGGGGAGGGTGGGAGGGGGGGGTCTTTGATGTTTAATTTGAAGGGGGGGTTCTTGAATTTGATTATATTTTGTTATAATGGGAAGAATGAGTGTAAAGTTGTTGTTGTTTTTTTTTTTGTCATTTTTTTTGCGTATTATAATTTATGGACGGCAGAGCGGTTTAACGTGTTCTAGACATTTTTTTTAAAAAGATGGATTATAATTCTAAAACTATACGAAACAATAGTTTTTTTGTTTTTTTTTCATTTGTATTCTACATTGATTTTGAAAGACGTGTAGGCTATACATAGCTACAGACCCGTGACCGACGGGGGAATTGGCAAACTAGGAAACGGTCTATTGCCCCCATTATTCAAGGGGCCCCCTTCCAACATTTATAAATCTGGTGCTGAGTGGGCCTCGGTCAGGCTAAATTTATTAAAGAGCCTCCGAATAAATCTGATGTCTCCCCCCCCCCCCGGGAAGACCGAAGAACGTCTCTGGCTAACAGTCCCATTGCAGATCTCTGCTTGGATTGTTTAAAATAATCTCCCTTTGGTAAATATATAGCGCAGGTTTTTCCTTTAAAAGGATCTCTTTGCCGGCCAAGAAAATTAGTTAAATCTTGGATTGAAGGAGGCCAAATTAGTTAAATCTTGGATTGAAGGAGGCCAAATTAAATACTGCCAACACGAGCCTGTTCGAGTCATTTCTCTTATCATGTTCAATTTCTTGGAAGTCAATGTTTTTTTTTTTCTGAATGTCTGGTATAGAAAGTGTAATAACAGCCATATCAGTTTCATCATCCACCGGAAGGAGACGCCGATGGTTGTCTATGATCGACATCATCATGATGGTTGTTTAAGATCGGCAACATCCTGATGGTTGTCTATGATCGACAGCATCAGGGATGGTTGTCTATGATTGACAACATCCTGATGGTTGTCTATGATCGACAACATCATGATGGTTGTTTATAATCGACAACATCATGATGGTTGTTTAAGATCGGCAACATCATGATGGTTGTTTATGATTGACAACATCCTGATGGTTGTCTATGATCGACAGCATCAGGAATGGTTGTCTATGATTGACAACATCCTGATGGTTGTCTATGATCGACAACATCATGTTGGTTGTTTATGATCGACAACATCATGATGGTTGTTTAAGATCGGCAACATCATGATGGATGTTTAAGATCGGCAACATCATGATGGTTGTTTATGATCGACAACATCATGATGGTTGTTTATGATCGGCACAGCATGTTGGTTGTTTATTATAGACAACATTGACTTACATTGGATTTGAAGCAGTTATCCTTATTACTGCCACTAACATCTTTTAAAAGTTTTGACAGGATTTAAATTTTATTTATATATATATATATATATATATATATATATATCATATATCATATATAATTTGGTTTACTTTTTCTTTTAAAAAGCCCGTTAGTCTGGGATTGGAAAAAAAAAAATATATAGGCTGTCAAAATGTATTCATTGTTCATAATATTTATTTATTTATTCATAAACTTAAACATGTTACCGGCACTTACTTTTAGGGATGTGACGGAGCTGATGAAAATCCGCATCCGTCGGATTCGGATTTTGGCAAATATAAATCCGTCGGATTCAAATGCGGATGCGGGTCTGGCGAGAGGGGTGTATCTAAAATACGTTCATGACGAAATACGACGTCTAATCCATGGACAGCTGAGTAAGGGTCCAGGAGTTTAATTTTATCTGTTTTCTTTATTTAGGGTTTTCGAAAGTCTCTAGGTTTTTTTTATTTTCTAGTTACGATTTCTACGGCCGTGTTTGATCTGAAAACGGTAATTTTTTCAAATTCGAATCCGATGGAATTTTTTTTAAAAATCCGTCGGATTCGAATTTGCTAAAAAAAAACGTCGAAGTTCGAATGTCATCGGATTCGAATTCGAACTTCGTCACATCTCTACTTACTTTATAATTGAAGAGATCAAGATTCAAACACTCACTCAGAACACATGCAATTCATACAATAATAGGGGGGGGGGGAACAAACTCGGATCATAAAAGATAGACATCTAAATGGGTGACGTCGTTAAACACACATCGTCGGTGACCTGCGAAATGTTTGAGTGGGGGGGGGGTGTCATCATGTAACGATGATTTCCCCATGTCAGGTTCCTTGCGCCCACCATAACGACGCGAACCGCATGTAAGAATCATTACAACACACATGAGTACACATTGTTCACATATCATAGGACGACGATACACTCTCTATTATTGCAGTCAGAGATCGTTCTTATGAATATGGTAGCCCCTCGAAATGAAATTCTAATTGTTTTTTTTTTGTTTTATGCTGGAAAGGTGCCCTTTGGCAGTTGTTGTGGTTGGGGGATGGGGGGTGGTAGTGTGGGGGGGGGGGGGGGGTTGGGGATTGTTTAAAAAGTTTAATAAATATATTGTTGTTTTTGTGCGCTTTTTTTTCGGTTCTCAGACTGCAGTGGGAACGATTTTATTCAGGTCATGTGTCAAGGGAGGTAATACGTTGTTTTACTTTTAGGTTTTCGAGTTGCGGCTCTTCAAAAGATTTTTTTTATTTTTTTTTTTTAATTTAGTTATAACAATATGATAAAAGCAACGGTTTAAAGGGACGCTTTATCCTAGCCTCGGGCAATCTTTTGTGAATATTTTGTACATAAGAGGCCATTTTTGTATCTTTTATATTAACACTAATCTTTATACAAAAGAAACAGTTATAATAGACTTCGAAAATTCCATTGTTATTTCTTACCAGACTTGAAAAAAAAGCCTTTTTATAGGGAAGTTTTATATTGTAAATTAGCACACACACACACACACACACACACATATATATATATATATACACACACTCACCAAAAAAAAAAGTAGTATTCGAGATTTCTTTTGTGTTTGAATTCAATAAAAGAAATATCTCAAATTATAAAACAACATTAGTTTGTATGACAAAGGAAAAAAAAAACAAACGCTTTGTATTCTAGTTATAATACAAACATTTCAATACAAACATGAGCGGTGCTGTTTACTGCGAGGTATTTTACACACATATATAATAAAAGAATTTCAATTTTATGCAGTTACATTTTTAAATATATTTTTATATTCATCCTCCTGTATATATATTTTTAAAAATGTGTACTCGAATATGAATTTTCCTAACGTTATATATTTCGTCTGCCCCCCTGCTTATTTGCTCTACTTAGTAAAATGTATTACCTGGACCCCCCCCCCCCGATATTGCCTGGCCCCTGCTGTAGAATTTTCACGCTACGGGGCTGTGTAGGGCCTACATACTTACATACATACAGGGAGAAGGCGTGAGTGCTGCCGGTCATAGTCATATGTATAGAAATCGCTATGTAATGGTACTGTGTATATTACTGTATATTGAATATAGTTAGCATAATCATTCATAATAAAATGACTAAAAGTTTAAACAAATATAACTTTCGTTTATATATAAACCGTATATGTTGTTAGTCTAATAATTCACATATATCCCTGCATACATATATTATGTATAAATATATATGTACAGATTAAAAAAACATATTTCTTACAGACAGTAACCAAATTGGAATCCATTCAGACTCTTTTTTTTGTTTTTAACTTAAAAAACAAACATAATAATATAGGGTGGGGAGGGGGGGAGTATTAATAATATGTTTTTGTCTTAACAAATGAAAAGAGAGTAATAATGTACGCCAACCTGCCACATATTAATATTACATAGGTAATTATCGCAGCTTGGAGATTTCCCAAACATTCTGTCAATCACCAATCTTTATTCAATCATTAAAAGTCTCACATCGCAAACATTCAACAGCTATTGTTCTGCAATAAAATCCTGTATAAGAAGTAATGCGTACAATTTTGTATTTATCTAAATGAAGGTGCAATAAAAAGTAATAATTGGCTGTTAGATGTTGCAATAATAAGTAATAATTGGCTGTTAGATGTTGCAATAATAAGTAATAATTGGCTATTAGATGTTGCAATAATAAGTAACAATTGGCTATTAGATGTTGCAATAATAAGTAATAATTGGCTGTTAGATGTTGCAATAATAAGTAACAATTGTCTATTAGATGTTGCAATAAAAAGTAACAATTGGCTGTTAAATGTTGCAATAATAAGTAATAATTGGCTATTAGATGTTGCAATAATAAGTAATGATTGGCTATTAGACGTTGCAATAATAAGTAATAATTGGCTATTAGATGTTGCAATAAGAAGTAACAATTGGCTATTAGATGTTGCAATAATAAGTAATAATTGGCTGTTAGATGGCAACCCAATTTTTTTTTCAGAATATTTGTCTCATTATTTATATGTTATTATTGTTTTTGTTAATAAGGCATTAGTAATATAGCATGGCCTACTATTTTACATTGGCCAACATGTCAGAGGCGTCGATGCACCACCCCTGGGGACGTAGGTCACTTGCAATGCTGGAATTCGAACCAGGAACGTCTCCAAATAATATGGGGGACCCCCCTGACAAAGTCAGATAGCTGGGGCCCCTAGCCTTCCAAAAATATGGGGGGCCCCTAACAAACTCCGATAGCTGGTGCCCCTAGCCTACCAAAATTATGGAGTCCCTGACAAACTCTGATAGCTGGGCCCCCTTATCATTAACAAATAATAATAAATAAATAATTTATAAAAATGAAAATACATTTCGACAGTGATAGGTGGGGGAGGGGGCCTTTCAGTGGCTCGGAGCCCATGATATATACTAGGATCACTCTCCCCTCCCCCTCCCTTCCTTCTCCTCGTGGCGGACCTGTTCGAGCCGGTGACCCCCACTCTACGCTGATTTCCATAATGAAGGATGAAATGGTGAGACGATATTATTTTTTTCTTTCTTTTTTTAAACTTATTTTTTAAAAGATTTCAGTCGTTTCAGTTATCACAGGGAATTCCGTGTGACATCAATAGAATAAAATGCACATAAGACGTTATTTCACTTGCAATGAAAATTGCAATTTCTGATCGATTTTAAAAAAACGGGGGGGGGGGGGAGAGAGACATCGACTGTAATAGGAAAACATTTAGATTTAGAATGTGCATTAATGGGATATTTATAAAATTAAAAAAAAAATTAAAAAATTCTTTCATTTCTGAAAACTTTTTAGTGTGATGTTTGTGTGTGTGTGTGTGTGTGTGTGTGTGTGCGTGTTTCCCCATTTATACTCCAAGCTATGCGATTTAATAAACTGTATAAAACAAGACTATTCTTTTTATACGATTTGTTTTACGCAGTGGCTACAGTACCATCAAGCGGGATATGTTTTTTCCAAGATTTTCACAGCAATGAATGTTGTTCACCTTTTTAGCTTTATAAGCTATCTAATCCTAACCTAATTATAGCACTAATATAATAATGCGAATCGTGCCGCTTAGCCACTTCGTTCTATAATGTGTGTAATGTGCTTGCGTGTGTACGTGCATTGTATATCTTATATGTGGTAATGTGTGTAGCAGTTCTCCACCCATTCTTATTAGGATTATGCGTTAACAATGACTCATATAGCTCAAGATACAATCTTTATATAGTTTATTTGCTCTTTAAGATCCCGCTGTGAGCGTATCTGTGGTTATCATACTTCGCATAAATTAGTTCAATTTATATTTATATGCCCATATAAATATAGTTCACTGACAATAAGAAGGTTTATAAACGCTTTTCTTACCTGCTTGTCAGACCAGTTTATTTATGTATTGTTTTTTTATCGTTTGAAGTTTCTTCCAACACTTTGTGCGTTCTGTGATAATAATTTTATCATAATTTCAGATTCGTCAACAAGATTTATGTTAATAAATACATCTATATCTATAATACTTATCCAGTCTAGATAATATCAACTTATATCTATTATATTTATTTCCTCTTCCGTGTGTTTTCATTTTGGCATAGGTCTACGGAGACCTGCTGCATTGTGTTAGTTACCCAATGAAGAAATTCTCAAATATATCACAATAACCATGACGCATTTCTGTTTATTTGTGTTGATGACATGTGTTAAGGCTTTTTTGCAATGAATGAAGCAGTAGTTGGGTGACACGGATTACACACCCCACACAAAAAAATTTACACGCCCATAAAGAGGCAGGGGTCATTGCCAGGGGCGCGCATCTGTAAAGGAAGAGGTTGGCCGCCCAGATCGTATCGGTACCCCGACTCAAAGACAGTGACAGAGCCCCGCTACGTGATGTCTCTTACCTGGAACCTTGTTCGTCGGCACCCACAGCTAAATAGAGGCCTTGATTACTAACGTCCCGCTTTGCGCCATTAATGAACAGTCATGGTCTGTTGGGTCAGTTCGGTGATCAATAACATTACCGAAAACGCCAATGTATGTATATATGGCCTTTGGCTACGTACCCGTGGGATTATTGACGTTGCAATTTTTTCTAAAAATGTTTTGGGCACTATTTTGGCATGAAATTGCACACAAAGCGGCGTTCCGCTGAAGAAAAACGCGGTGTGACGTTTTGACGTCACATTAATATTTAATGAAGGTCATGGGCTATTTGATCGATTTTAGATGATAACGCAATATAAAAACAGCGAGCATCTTGATTGCGCAAAGAAATGATGCGCATATTTCTGTTAACTAACGTATTACAATTCATTGATCATTGACGTCACATAATTATCTATTTTGGCTGGCAGGCCTATTTTTTAATTATGTTGAAAGCAAAACATTTATGATTCTTTCATCACCGTGCGCTGTTTTCCAGTCATTACGCAGAGCCGTTCATTGGTCTTTTTGTAGACAATTTGCAGAGCTGCCAACAGTTTTATATAGATAGATAGTGAAGGACGTACTGGGAGGGGAAGGTAAAGGAAGAAGAAGAAGAAGAAAAAGAAGAGAGGACAAGAAGAGGAGGAAAGAAGGAAGAAGAGGAAGAGAATGAGAAGGAAGGAAGGTGGGGTGGATACGAAGAAAGTAGGGAAAAGGAGAAAACAGAAGCCCTATGATATCAGATAGGTCAATGAAAGAGGAAGAGGCAAAACAATAGTATATGAGATAGAGAGAAAGAACACAATTAAAATTAATACAACGACATTTGTCTGCTATGGAGAAATAGCAACCCTGAAGGCCCCGGATGATAACCAATATTTCGCTATCTTTCAGTGGTTCTGGTCAAATTCAATAAATACCATTTCGACTTAATCAATGTTGTTACAGTTCGATAATCGTATTCTTGATCGATATTTATCTTTGTTCACCCCTTGTTCGACTTTGACATTAAAACACAATTAACTATTTCCTGCCCATTAGAGGCAATTTAGTAATTCTGCATTAGATTTTTCTTCAAAGACGTAATTATTGTTAATATACAAATTTGCTATGGATATTTGTCAGTGTATGGTGTCGAATGTTTAAGAGATTATCAGTCTATTAACGTCTTTATTACGATTATTTTTTTGATCGATAATTCTCTTACCTCCCAGTGGTTCAATTTAGACTGCTTACTCCAACTACTGATATTCCAAAACTCCAGCGTTCAGTTGGTTGTCCATCATCATCATACCAAACAATTTCTTTCTTTTCTTCTTTACTTTAAAAGGATTGAGTTTGTTCAAACGCCCTGGTCTGATGACAAATTAAACGTAAGATATAATTTCAACGCGAAGCTCAACGGTGTCAGCGATGATTCGAATCGTTCGTTATTTTCTGGGCTTCGCGATGTACATTTTGTGGAAAGGGTGGAGTGTGGGAGGGAGAGTGTTCTTGACTTTCAGAATGTCATAGTATATTAAAAAATTTGGGAGCTGAATAGAGTTACATTGGAGGTGGGCTTAACGGCCAGAGGTTACATTTGGGGGCTAGATTGATTTACATTCCCCTGATTTCAGGCTAGGGTTCCCATTTGAGAGCCTGAATGCCTGCAAGTTACATTGGGGGGTGGGTCAGAATAAAGTTCACATATGGGGCTCTGAAGCAGAGATTACATTTGGGAGCCTACATGAAGTGAGGGAGATAGGACGGTAGCTTTCTGCTTGGTCAGTCTTTTCCCTTTTTTAAGTACCGGCACTATGACAGCCTCCCTCCACCTCTGGGGAGTTCTCCTGTCAACCACGTGCGATTGACAAACTGGAGAAGCTTTGCTTGTCCCGCTGCCCCGAGTCACTACCTGGGGCCTTTCTCATGCGACACTTCCTGACTGCGTATGCCAATTCATTGGCAGAGAATGGGGCTCTAAACGTGTCTCGATTTTCCGAACCAAACTCAGCCTTCTCTTTGACTCGTCGGACTTTATCCAGTGCCTTGGACAGTGTACTCTTCTTACTCGACTTACTGCAAAGTGCCTGTTAAGCACTTCGGCCTTCTTGCTATCATAGCGTCAAGCTTGGGTTGATACGTTTGCAATGGGGCGCCAGTTCTGATCGTCCCAGCCTGCGGTCAAGTCTGTCAGTAATTTCCACGTCTTTTGGCTCTCCCTTGATCCAACTTCTCGCATGTGTCAGTCCATTTCTGCTTTTTGGCCTCAGCAGACGCCCTTTTTACTTGCTCAGTTAGTTTATTGTACTCACGGCGCGCCCCTCAGCCGTTTTCAATCGACAAGCTTTCTTTCGAGCGGCTTGTCTTTGCCGAACTAACCTTGCAAGGGCTGTAGTCCCAAGATGGTTTGAACTTACGTTTCGGTAGGCTCTTTGGGATCGTCCTACGTGCGGCACCTAAGATCGCTTCAGTGATCTCCTTGTAAGCAACGTCGACTGTTCCACACTCACATCTACCCTCTCCAAGGCAGCGTCAGCTGCTGCCTTGAAAAGGCGTCCCAATTTGCTTTTGAATAGACCCAGCACCTGTGCTTAGCTCCTGGGTTTCTCTCGGGTGGAGTGTTACAGGCCAGATCTGCCGAGACGAGTGTTGAGATCGGGTCTCCTTTCGCTCCACTCGCACCGTGCAGCAAGGTGGGCACAGACTCATGGTCCTGCAACCTAACTAAATTTGTAATATTACAAATCTCCTCAATCCTCGGCCAGCCGCGTCAGTGCGTTCATAACCCCATGCCGGAGTCAAGGATGCACTCTTGTAACATTGCAACATCCACGTCATTCTCGTTCAAAAGCTTTGCGACTTCTAGGCTCTTGGGGATGAGACCCCGGACATTCAGGTGGACAATCCTGAATTGAGCCTTACCAGAGCGTTTCCCAAGTCTTTGCTTGTCAGTTGTTGTGCCGGCCACCTCAGGCGGGGAGCTTTCGGCTACACCCGGAAACAGTGACCTGCTGTCCGCGACTTTCGACTTCCCGCTGACAGAGCAATCAGCGTTTTTCATATAGACAGTTCCCAATCTCTTTTGTCACGCAGGGCACCTTCGGCGGGGCTCGGCTGTCAGCGTTACCCGTATACGGTGCTTGCCAGAGTCGATTTCTGTGCTGTCGAGTTGCACCCTAGGGATGCGCTCAGTGTCTGGGTTGCCGCTGACAGAACAGTCAGGGTTCCCCAGGGGTAGAGTTCGACATCCTTCCGCCCTGCATCTCATTCTCCTGCCGGGCACCTGAGGCGGGGTATGGCTTTCAGCCCTCCCCGTTAGCGGTACCCTGCTGGTCGTTTCGGTCGGTTGTCCGCTGACAGAGCATTTAGCGTTATCCGAGGACTGGGCTCGACCTGCCATGGCCACTTTTGGGGTGTCTGCCGCCCCTCGTCTCCGCGTGGTCGTACGTTCGGTTTCGTGCCAACAGAGCATTCAACACTAGCCGGGGACCGGGCTCGACCTGCCTCAGCCTCTTGTAGGGTGTGCGAATTCCCTCGCAGCGCCGATCAGTGGTCACTCGTGCCCGGGTCAAGTTGACAGAGCAATCAACAATTCCCGGGGGCCTCGCCTGACCTAGCTTGGCCGTTCCTTGTGATCTTTGTTCGCTTTTCTTGTAGACCAGACGGTGGACACACCTGTGCCTTTGAACGCCCTTTGTGGTTCTCGAGCTGGAGCCGAAAGTAGCGTTTTTGCGATACCAGACCTTTCAGCCGAAGTCGTGGTACCGGGGCAAGTAGTCGAGCTTTTTTCGATGGTGATCCTACCGCCCTCTAACCATCCATCGATGCATGTTTGGGTGCTGCCCAGACCCGCTTTATTTCGTATCTTTGTCTTAACCATTTTGCTTTTCGGGTTTTGGGGGTAGGTGTGGGTTGGGTGGTCTGACAAATAAGCAGAGCAGCTCAGTTGCCTCCCTTGCCTCGACCCAGGGTAAACCAGTGCCGGGGCGCCTACCGCCGGACATATCTGATCTCGAAGTGAGAGTGGGCTGGCGTACCTTTTTCTTCGAAACCCAGATCTACCTTCGGACTGGCTCCGTGCAATACCAGCGTTCGGTCACAGTATCGAGTACACCAAAGTTCACTTCCCGCGCTCGTTCTGCAGCGGGGAGCGTTTAGCAGTTCCCTTGCGGGTTTCCCATCACCATTTACTAAAAGCGTTCAGGTGCCCTCCAGAGCGGGGTGGGCTGGTGGCGTAGGTAGCGGCAGTTACCTGAGAGACACTTTTAGATTTCGCACTGTTCTCAGAGCAGGGAGCTTCCCAAAGCAGGAGGCCCAGCGCTACTTTCTGGATTGGATCATCTAGTTATCGGCCAATTTTGACAGTCTTTATTGTCTTCTGCCAGACATGAGGCCGGCCAGCACCTAGGGTTGACCTCAGCCCCCATAGTAACGGCCGGATGTGGGTCTCGAATCCCCAGACGAACAGCGACACGCTAACGCCACGCGTACTGTAAAGGTTCGATGTGACTGACCCACGTCAGAAACGATGCCACCAATTTACTTTGCAACCCTTACCCGTTCCTAGGGTTTGGGTTTTCGAGACCATTTGTCGAGGGTTCCGAGCCGCACGGATCTCTTTTTTTGCGTAACCTTCGCTTTATGCGCCATGATACGGGCCGTGTCAGGATCATGGCTCCCAAAGAGCATGGGACATGAGCTATATCACTAGAGTCGTTTGCGTTCCAGTACTGGGAAGCCGGGGTGCCGGCCACGCACAGTCGCGGTACGCTTTTCGCTTTGTTTTCCCAGCTTAGCCGTTAGCCCAATAAAGGGCCAAAGTTTTCACCCGGACCACGGGGAGGTGCTGGGTTTTAAGGGCCACCTGGGGAAAGTTGTCGGAGAGCAACACATCCCAGCCAAGACGCTCTGATTGAACTCTCTTATGTTTAACGAACCGGAACTGGGTCCCTTAGGGCTCGTGAAATGAAACAAGCTGTGTCTCTCAACATCTGGAGACTGCCATAGAGCCCGATGGCCAGCGAGTTTCCCGACTCGTCCAGTCTGAAAGCCTCCAGACGTGGACACTCATTCAGCAAATGATCTACCGTTTCCTCATCCTCACCGCAATGTCGACAACGTGAGTCGTATTCAGGTCTCATACTCCCCAAAATAGGCGCCAATCGGACAGTGCGGAACTGGGCTATCAGTGCCTGTTCGTCTATCGAAGCCTCCACCACGGGTCGGATTTAGAAGGTCGCTCCATATTCCTTCTTACCTCTCGCCCTGTGGTTCCTCTTTCCCAGTTCGAAAGCCATACATTTGTTCAAGGGTGCGTAACTTGGTGATGATGGACTCATAGGAGGCCCCATATGCAGTTGCGATAAACTCCCAGAGGAGTCCATTCGGGTACCGGACTTTGCTAGGCCATCGGCCTCTCGTTCCCAGGTAGGCCTGCGTGGCCCGGGATCCACTGTCAGCGTCACTGCTACTCTGCGTTTGGTCATGAGTTGTTGGATAGCCTCCACCATGGCTTCCAATCGTTGCGCCATTCCCCTCGCCCCACTATGGCTTGGAGAACAGACTTAGAATCCGTCAGGATGACGACTTCCGACGGCGGAATCGCCCCATCCTCGATCCTCTTGTCAATGTGCGCCACCGCCTCTTTTATGGCTCTCATCTCTGCTTCTGCTGCACAGAGAAATCCACATGGCCCTGCAACGTCCTCACTGTAACCCGTTGTCTGGTGGACGATGTGGCACCGTATCGGACTTATCTTTGCCATCCTCGCTGACGACCACGGAGCCATCAGTGTAGGCTAGGATCGCCCCTTCACGATAGGACTCGATTGTCTTCCTAGCTGCCTCTTGCAGCGTCTCTTAGCTGTTCTTTTAGTTACCTTTGTTATTGATCAGACTCATGCGTACCTCAGGCATGTGGGACTCCATGCCGGGTGGAGACCGGGAGTGGGTCTTCAAACGTTCTCGTTCAGTCAGGCTTTGCGTCCTCCGTCAACTTCGTTGCACAGTGCATGAATGACTTCAACGTTGGCCTCTTTCCTTCCTTCCAGTTATCGACCATTTCCCTGAACAGTGGTCTCCTCCAACCGTTTGAACCTCTCGAAAGTGGTCAGGACGGCTCTGTCCCTTCGAATGATTGAGAGGTGCTACATTTGCCATGATTTCTACCGCGGCGGTCGGAGTTGTTCGGAGTGTGCCGGTTATTAGGCGAAGCTTGGTTCTGCACTTTGTCCAGGACCTCTAGTGACGATCGAGACCCGTACACTTGTGCTACCATGCTGTAATCGATCTGAGATCGGACTGCACCCATGTACGCAGTGACCTCAAGACATTTGCCCTCGCTCCCCAGGACGTGCTCGCCAGCTTCTTTACCATGTTCAGACTCTCAGAGGCCTTCCTTGAAACCTCAGAGATGTGCGCACAAGGGCCAGTTTTCTGTCCAGTGTGACCCCCAAATACTTTGGCTTGTCTTCCCTTTCTATTGTCTCACCGTCCTTTCGGCTGAAATGGCTCCTAAGGATTTTGGTACCTAGTGTGAAGAGAGTATGAAGCTGTTTTTGAACAATTAATTTCTAGGCCCCACAGCCTAGATAGCAGCTGACTGAAGCCAGGTCTTTCTGGAGTGCTTTCTGAAGTACAGAGGCTCTCTTTCAGTCTTCCATATTGTGAGGTCATCCGCATATAGTAGGCTTTCACATCTAGACAGTTCGGCAGGTCGTTGATAAAAGCCAGGAACAATGTACAGCTCAAGGCAGAGCCCTGAGGTAGGCCTTGCTCTAACGTTCTTTTCCTCGACACACTGCTCCCAATGCGTGTCATGATATTACGATTACTGAGGAAACTTCGCAACCATGTACATTTCAGCGCCGACACCTAAACGCTGCAGCAAGCAACAATCATTGCCACCAGACCCGGTCGTAGGCCTGTTTAAAGTCAAGAAAACTACCGCTGTAGACTCACCTCTCTGGAAGCCGTCAGCTACCTTTTGGCATAATACCGTAACCTGATCCATAGCACTCCTGCCTCTTCTGAAACCACCCTGACGAGGCGTAATCAATCCTTTCTCCTCAAAGACTCACATCAACCTTCTATTGACCATTCTCTCAGCTACTTTCCCGGCACATGATGTGAGGGAAATGGGCCTGTAACTTTCCACAGAGCTTGCGCTCTTACCCTTCTTTAGTATTGGCACTATGACAGCCTCCCGCCACCTATACGGGAGGTCCCCGGTTATCCATGTCCGGTTGACGAACTCGAGGAATTTGCTCCGTGCTCTGGTGCCCAAGTGACTGATCATCTCGTTACTGATTCCATCACTTCCAGGAGCTTTGCCTAGTTTGCACTGCCTGATTACATGATTTAGTTCACTGGTGAGAATGGGAACTCGAACGTTTCTCGATTTTCACCCTTTTTGCCGGCTCGTTCTCCGGTGCGACGGACTTTGTCCATGGCCTTCGACCACGTACTCTTCTTGTTTGACTTCCCTACTCCGGCAAAGTGCTTGTTCAGCACTTCGGCCTTTTGGTCCTCGCTGACAATCGACCCTGAGCCCTTTTGCAGTGGAGCGGGACACCTAACCGCTCCTGAGTTTGAGAGATCACTCAATAATTTCCATGCTTTTCGACCCTCCCTTTAGATCTAGCTTAGCGCATGTATCCGACCATTTCTGCCGCTTGGCTTCGGCAGACGCCCTTTGACTGTTTCCGACAATCGTTTGTACTCTCGGCGGGCTTCCGCCGTTTTCCTTCCTGGTGACCCTTCTGCGAGCCACCTGTCTCTGTCTCATTAGCCTGGCCAGGGCTGTAGTCCAAATGGTCTGAACTTTTGCTTCGCGTTTGTCCTCGGGATCGTCCTTCGCACAACCCCTAGAATCGCATTCTCCAGCTTTTCGTAACAAGCGTCGATGGTATCCGCGTTCACATCTACCCTCTCCAGGGCAGCATCCGTAGCTGCCTTGAAGGCGTCCCAATCTGCTTTTGCATATACCCAGTGCCTTTGAGTCGGCCCAGGGCGTTTCCCAACCGGAGCGAACACGGTCGAGACGAGAACGGGCTTATGGTCACTTCCAACACAGTCGAGCACTCGGAAAGAGGTAGCGTCTACAATGTCTGCCGAGACCAACGTTAGGTCTGGCCTGGTCTCACTGCCATTGCTGATGTGAAGCAGCGTTGGTGGAGACTCATGATCCTGCAACCGTATCAGATTTGTGCTGTTACAAATCTCCTCTACCTTATGCCCAGCCGCATCGGTGCGCTCATAACCCCAGGCGGGTGACATGGCGTTAAAGTCACCAGCTACAATAGTGCCCGTCAAAGACTCAGCAAACCTCATGTAAGCTCTGACTTGGGAGGATTGTACACATTCACACATATACTTTCTCCCATCCTTGTGGATTTCCAAAGTCAGGATCCGTCTTCCCGAAGCCTGTGGCGAAACCCTGGCATAGCAGATAGTGAGTTTCGAACAGGGTGACAAGCCCTTGGCACTTGGTGCATCTACAGCGGTAAGCGGAGTACCCAGTTATGGTGCAGTTTCTTTTCCCAAGGAGACATTCTTGCAACATGGCAACGTCCACATCATTCTCATGCAGCATTTTGGAAACTTCGAGACCCCGTACATTCAGGTGTACAACCTTGAATTGAGTCATGCTCGCGCGTTTTCCCGATCTTAGCTTCTCTGCTCTTGCGCCTTTGCTTTAAGCTGCCTGCTCCGGGGGGCGTGTTTATGGGTCCTTGCTGACAGAGCAATCAGAGGTGCCCAATGGTTGAGTTCGCCCGGCTCAGCCGCCGTTGTTCTCACCAAACTTTCGCCGATAGAGCAGTCAGCTAGGTCTGGGGGGTTTGATTGACTCATGCCGACAGAGCAATCGGCCTTTGTCGTTCGCACCCTAGCGAAGAAGTCCGTAATTCTCGCGTTTCCCGTTATTCCTGGGAGAACGTCCGCTTTTTCGAACCTCTGCTTCCCCCCTGTTGCATGGGGAACGAGGACTGCAGATGCATATTTTTTGAAGCCGGCGCTGCCTCCCGAACACCGGTCGACGGAGCCTGTTTGGGTCTGCTCATACCCGGGGTATTTCGATTAGCTTTGACTTTCATATTTGTTTTGGTACCCCAACAGGGGCGTTCTGGTGGGTCTGCCGTGGGCTTTCGTTTAACTGGCCCTGCTGCCAGCTGAGACATGGTTTATCGCGGTTTGAGGGCCTGATCCCGGGCTCCTCGCACCTGGTCTCTGGAGGGCTGTCCTCCGTGTCTTACCACAATTCTTTGTCTGCTCGAGTCTTTTGTGGGGGCTTTGTGCTCGCCCCCACTTACCTACAGTTGTTATTCGGTACGGGGTTCAGAGGGCTGGGCCTGCCCAGGCCGATGCCTTGTTGCATGTCCGACACGACATTGCTGGGATGGTCCATTATCACCTTATTCGCACTTTACACTGTATGACTTTCGTTCTGGGAAAGAGTAACTCTACACTGATCCTGGGCCCCTTCTCCACTGCCCAGGACCAGGGCGACAAGCATATGTAGCATGCGTTTATCACGTGCATTATGGTGTCCCCAGTGGGGACGAGTTGGGTATCTGACAGTAGAGCAGTGGCTCGGGTGCCACCAACTATTGACTTGGGCCGAGCGGGGCCCGCTACCATCGGACTGAATTTCATTTCAATTGTTTGAGAGTGGGTTGGCATAGCTTTTTCTTCGAAGCCCCGACCTGCCTTCGAGGGGCGATGCTTGGTGCAATGCACAGCTTTCTTTAACAGTGTCGTCTACACCGGGACTCACTTCCCGTGCTCGTCTTGCAACGGGGTGCTTTCGGATTTCCTTCCCTTTCGGACTCTTTCTCAGCTTGGCCGCTAACCTAAGAGCCAGGTTAGCGTTTCCACCCAGTCGCGAGGAGGTGCTGAGTTTTAAGGGCCTTGGGACAACGCAGACGTATTTCAAAGTCCGACGCTCTAGCGCCATCCATTTCAGGGCTGGTTGATTCGGCAGTAGGCTACAGAAGATAGTGAGCCATTCCCCAGAAGACAACGATCAGCTCTACAGTAGGATACTGAAGATGCTTGAGACATTCCCAGAAACGACGTTGCTTCTCATGGGAGATATCGCACTGGTTGATGCCACTGGTTGATTTCACTGGTTGATTTCACTGGTTGATTTCACTGGTTGATTTCACTGGTTGATTTCACTGGTTGATGCTACTGGTTGATGCCACTGGTTGATTTCACTGGTTGATGCCACTGGTTGATTTCACTGGTTGATTTCACTAGTTGATGCCACTGGTTGATTTCACTGGTTGATGCCACTGGTTGATTTCACTGGTTGATTTCACTGGTTGATGCCACTGGTTGATGCCACTGGTTGATTTCACTGGTTGATTTCACTAGTTGATGCCACTGGTTGATTTCACTGGTTGATGCCACTGGTTGATTTCACTGGTTGATTTCACTGGTTGATTTCACTGGTTGATGCCACTGGTTGATGCTACTGGTTGATTTCACTGGTTGATGCCACTGGTTGATTTCACTGGTTGATGCCACTGGTTGATTTCACTGGTTGATGCCACTGGTTGATTTCACTGGTTGATGCCACTGGTTGATGCCACTGGTTGATTTCACTGGTTGATTTCACTAGTTGATGCCACTGGTTGATTTCACTGGTTGATGCTACTTTGGTTGATGCCACTGGTTGATTTCACTGGTTGATGCCACTGGTTGATGCCACTGCTTGCGGGTCGAGTGAATTAAAACAAGCAATTAAGCCTGTTCCATTCTGGACACAGGACGTGTTAGCGCATTTTCATGTTATGTATCAGTACGTTTGTTAGCTTTCAGTAAATATTTGTAAATTTTGGAAATGTTTATAAATTCTATTGTGTAATGCATATATTTGTAAAAAAATTATAAAGACGTTTCTTTATATTTGAAAAAATATTGTCTCTTAAATCTAACTACAAGTGGTTTTGTGGTTACTGAAATAGGACTCATAATTGAAAACATTCGAAATTATAGTCATTTAGTCAAATCAAAAGCTCGGTAAATGTTGCATGTTCTAATTACTTTCAATTAAACTCAGAACACAAGCTTACTATTTCATTTGATGAGTTTCTTAATAAATCTTGGTGAAACTACGTGCTGACAGTATTTCGCACCAAATGAACAGGTTATTGAACGACAAAGTGTATATATAATATATAAGCCCCTTAGGAGCCCTGAAGCCCGGCCTTCAGAGGTCCTGTCTGAAATGAACTTTTGATGTGCATAGCAGGCAAGACCTACAAAATGATATATACATCATGGGTATAGGACTTATAGTTGCTGAGATATAGCGATCCTTTATTAATATAGCTTATATAGTAAAAAAACGGTTCTAGGCCCTTTTCGGCCCTGATATTGGGTCAGATCGCGAAATGGAAAAAAGTCATTTCTTGGCAGGCCAAGACCTACAAAAATGATATATACATCATGGGTCTAGGACTTATGGTTGTTGAGATCTAGGGTGTACACGGACGGACAGGCAAAACGGGGACAAAAAAATCGGGTATAATAAACCGCAACAGTATTGACGGACTTGTATGTGACTGACTCGCTTTGAATGGCTAGACTGAATAATATTACGTGTATTCACTTCGTAGCGTTACTTAGCCAATAATGATTTTTACGAAATGAACGCTGTGGTAAATGACATAGTCCATTCAGACGCAACGTCACACGAAATAAGCCAATTAAATTGAAAATTCATCGAAATGTAGAGAAAATTCAATTACAAAATGCACTCGGAAGCATATAATCGTAAAGTGGAAATTAAGATATGCCCATCGTTAATGGAATGTAAATCGGAGAGATTGAAGAGGATTCATTAGATATTTAGTATAGCGTGTGTTGATTTTACCTGCCAAAGGGGTGACATATATATAATATGAGGTATCCGTCAGCCGGGCGCTGCCAGAAGGGACACAATGGGTCATGGATTTGTCAAACGCTGATAAAAGGGGAAAATATTAATGCAAAGGAAGTAGCCCATGTATTAGTGTCTTTCGTCCCAGTTAAACACGATTTTATCCCTTGTTTTGTGAAATGAAGAATTATTGATTTCAGCCATTTATTAAATCAGTATAATACAGTTTGTAGCGGAAATGGAAAATGGGATCGTATCAATAGGTAAACGAAAACACATACGTTTCGGAGTGCAACTTGTCACAATTTTAAAGCAATCTATTAATAACTTTCGAGGATTTAAGATTTAGAACAACCGAACTTTTACATCGTAGGCCTGTATATTGCACACACAAAAAAAATGCAAAAAATGCTTAGAAAATATAAATAATTAAAATGACTAAATAAAAAATAAATCGTAAACACCGATATAGGTTAAATTATTTCATTTATTTCTGTGCCCAGTTTAATATGGCCAATTATATTTCAATAATTATTTGTATGATCTAAGTATGATATAAATTATAGTTTTAGAACATTTTAATATACGTCTATTTTAAAAAAAAATAATCATATACTTTTTTCATTTAAAAATTTTTTTAGTGTTAAAAGTATTTTAATAGTTAATATATACTATTAAGCTTTTTTTTTACATAATGTGATAACGAAATACTTTGACAAATCTGTTGTTTTATATTTTTAAAATACTTTATATTGTGAAAGAATTCCACTTGCTTTTGATGATGTAGCTTATATACAATATTAAAAATAGCACACAAGACTAAAAAACAACTTCAGAACTCCGCCCTTTTATGAACTAGAGACGCCATAATATCTTTTTGTAATTTCCATTTCAATATAAATATTATAAAAAATATATATATTAGTTTCAGCTCCATAAAAAATAGATGAATTAACACGAACATTTTAAAGTTCTGGTGAGGCTCTTTGTTAAGTTTAGTTTAGATCTTGTTTAATCGGTTTCTATTTATAAGTTTAGTTTAGATCTTGTTTAATCTGGTTTCTATTTGCAGTTTAGTTTAGATCTTGTTTAATCAGGTTCTGTTATAAGTTTAGTTTAGATCTTGTTTAATTTGTAATTGGTCTAAAAAAAATATAAAAACAACCCGTTTTTCCCCATAAAAAAATTCAAACTTCCGTTTGGTAGAACAAACAATGCTTTTGAATCAACTGGAAATTTTGTTTCATTTAAGTGATGTATACTTTTTTGAAGCACGTAAATGAATCCATCATCGACGAAATACAAAGAGCAGGAGCATCCATTGGTGGACTAATGACCCAGCGGTTTAGAGCGCTTGAGAATCCAGGGTTCGATCTTCAGCGAAATCAAGGGAAATTTGGTGTAATTTTAGTAGTTCTCTTGTATGTACATACAAATATGGATTTTTTCCTTGCTCTTTGTGTCTAATTTAAAGGTGTTTCTATAGGATTTGTGTATTCTTCATATTATGATTCGTGTATTTTTCATATGAGGGAGGTTTGTAAGGACAGACTGATCATTCCAACAGTGTAGACAGAAACCGTGGTCACAAATTGGGACATGTGCTCGTAAAGCTGGCTGTTATTCTCCTTGTCCGACAACTAACACAACGAAGGCTTACGGGAACCTGGAGTGGAGCTGAGTCATGTAAGAAATATCTTCTATAAATTACTGCACAATCACATGCCTCAACACATGGAGTCAGTAAATAAGTATTTATGTAGATACACGAGTTGTTTCAACAATGATTTTGTAAAATTGAACGAATCATTTTGTGACACTGGCTTCTTTTATTCTTTGTTACTAACACATGTAAGTTATTTTCTTACGTCAGGGTTAGTTCTTTGGGTCTATAACATGTCCAAGTAATTGTGTTATTTAGTAGGTGTTTAACTGATTATGTCACATTTTTTACATCGGCTTATAAGTCGTTTAATGATATTTTTGCCAGTGTTATAGGCTCAGGGCTCGCTACATTTGCTACCGTAAAGTTTGTATTTATTGAGTCAGTGAGTTGATTGTACCCAATGGGTTTATCGAGTCAGTGAGTTGATTGTACCCAATGGGTTTATTGAGTCAGTGAGTTGATTGTACCCAATGGGTTTATTGAGTCAGTGAGTTGATTGTACCCAATGGGTTTATTGAGTCAGTGAGTTGATTGTACCCAATGGGTTTATTGAGTCAGTGAGTTGGTTTTACCCAATGGGCTTATCGAGTCAGTGAGTTGATTTTACCCAATGGGCTTATCGAGTCAGTGAGTTGATTGTACTCAATGGGTCTATTGAGTCAGTGAGTTGATTGTACCCAATGGGTTTATTGAGTCAGTGAGTTGATTGTACCCAATGGGTTTATTGAGTCAGTGAGTTGATTGTACCCAATGGGTTTATTGAGTCAGTGAGTTGATTGTACCCAATGGGTTGCATCAGTCAGTGAGTTGATTGTATATATATATATATATATATATATATATATATATATATATATATATACAGTGGATTCCCCGCTTAATTGGGACACCGCTTAGTTGGGACAATAAGCTTATTTGGGACAAATCTCAAAGAAACCAAACCAAGAGACCAATAGTAAATGTGTATGTTTAATCGGGACAGCCGCTTAATTGGGACAAATAGCCTCGGTCCCGATGTATCCCAATTAAGCGGAATCGACTGTATATATATATATATATATATATATATATATAATATATATATATATATATATATATATATATATATATATATATAACCAATTTAGCCACAACAACCAGTGTGACAACTTCAACAAGCCAAACGACATCTACAACTGGAATCTCTACTGGCTCAACCAATACAGGTATTTTACCTCAATGCAATAATAGATAAGTATATTCTACCATATATCTCTAACAAATACAATATGCTTATTTTTTAAAGTTATAAGATAACACTCTGAGAACAAATATTTAGGACCTTTATGTTTAAGATGATTTATTCACAGCTATCGCTGCGTTCAATAAGACATAAAAAATAGAATTGGATATATCACTAATGAACTTCCCCCCAATACCATAGGTCATAGCTGATGATTAGTCTTATATTTCATTTCAGTCTGTTTCAACACTGTAGACCTCATAGTTGAGATTGCATTTAAAGTGCCATCACTTATTTGTTATGTCCTGTCCACATATGTATAATGTCCTGTCTACATGTGTGTACTATCCTGTCCACATATCTATAATGTCCTGTCTACATGTGTGTACTATCCTGTCAACATATGTATAATGTCCTGTCTACATGTGTGTACTATCCTGCCCACATATTTGTAATGTCGTGCCATCTCTATGTAAAACCCTGTCATCTCTATGTAAAACCCTGTCATCTCTAGTAAATCCTGTTAACATATTTGTAATTTCCTGTCCACTCAATGTAATATCTTGCCCACATATTTGTAATGCCTTACCCACTCACCACGCCGGTAATTATCATTTTTGTCTACAGCCACCACTGCTACATCAGATACAACAGTCACCACAAGTACGACTACAACTACTCCCAATACAGGTACGACTACAACTACTCCCACCACAAGTACGACTACAACTACTCCCAATACAGGTAAGACTAAAAAATCACGTCTTTTTTTTTCAACACAACCCATGACAGTAAATTTGGGAAACAAAATAATTTCGCTCATTGTCTTTTTTTTTTCAACACAACCCATGACAGTAAATTTAGGAAACATTGAAGACTAGATACTGTGGATTCCGCTTAATTGGGACACCGCTTAGTTGGGACAGCCGCTTATTTGGGACAAATCTCAAAGAAACCAAACCAAGAAGCCAATAGTAAATTTGTATGTTTAATTGGGACAGCCGCTTAATTGGGACAAAAAGCCTCGGTCCAGATGTGTCCCATTTAAGCGGAATCGACTTACTTTAAATTGCATTTCAAATGCCACCAATTATTTTTTTTTGTAATTAGCCTTCCCACATTTTTGTAATTTCCTTTTCACTCAATGTAAACCTCCTTGCAATGTCCTGTGCACTCAGTGTGATCATTTTGTGTATACGCATTAAGAATTCAAGTTAATATTTATTTCGTAAATATTTTTAAAGAGTTTTTCTTATAATAATTCATTTTCGTTTCTTAATAGCTGCACATGATTGATAATTATCCTTCTAAACTTTGTGTGTGTGTGTGTGTGTGTGTGTGTGATTGTGTGTGTGTGTGTGTGCGTTTGATAAACATAAAAGAATTAGAGACGATGGCATTCTTTTACATTAAATTAGGCTTAACTATGTCAACGTGTGACCGGGTATAGCTAATAGACAAATGGGGTCAGTCCAAGTGAAATTGGAATTAGCTCGACCATTTCAGATTTCAATGAAATTTTCACAGAATGACTATTAGCCTATTAGATGAGGAAATCTGAAGTTTTTTTTTATATTAGCCGTGGAAAAAACATCAAAAATGACCTTTTATGATAATTCAGTTGTTTATAATTTGAAAACCATAAATCCAAAACTATCCAAATTTTTTCTAACATTTTAGAACATCATTATCAAATTTTATATATATATATTTAGAGCATTTTCGAAAAAAAAATGCTCTATTGTCCCCGTTTTGTCTGTCTGTCCGTCCGTCCGTCCGTCATCACCCTAGATCTCAACAACCATAAGTCCTAGACCCATGATGTATATATCATTTTGTAGGTCTTGGCCTGCCAAGAAATGACTTTTTCCATTTCGCGATCTGACCTCTCAGGGCCGTAAAAGGGGCCTTAGTACCTTTTTTTTTACTATATAAGCTATATTAATAAAGGAGCGCTATATCTCAGCAACTATAAGTCCTAGACCCATGATGTATATATCATTTTGTAGGTCTTGGCCTGCCATGTGTACATCAAAAGTTCATTTTGCGATAGGACCTCTGAGGGCCGGGTTTCAGGGCTCTTAAGGGGCTAATATATTATATATACACCTTGTACGTTCAATAGCCCGTTTATTTGGTGCGAAATACTGCAGCACGTAGTTTCAAATATAAAGAAACGTCTTTATAATTTTTTTTTTACAAATATATGCATTACACAATTGAATTTATAAACATTTCCAAAATTTACAAATATTTACTGAAAGATAGCATACGTACTGATACATAATACGAAAATGCGCTAACACGTCCTGTGTCCAAATGGAACAGGCTTAATTGCTTGTTTTTTTTTTGCTTTATCTTTGTTTGTTAGAAAGTTTTCGAGGTTTGAAAGTGGTCGATTTCACAAAAAATGACATATTTCAACTGAGCACATAAAAAAATTTGAAGCCAGAATAATGTAAATTTTATATTAATTTATTCACACATACATCCATAGTAAATACTGAAAAATTCATTACCATGGTTCTTTTGGTTTTTGAGAAAATGCCTTAAAACAAACAGGCGATTAGCTAAAAAACTCGATTTTCAAATTTAGGTCACTGTCCGACATTTGGCCATAATTTTTTTACAAAAATTATCAAATCCATCTGTAGTTTCAGATTTCCTCATCTAATAGGGTAATAATCCTTCTGTGAAAGTTTCATTGAAATCCGATATGGGCGAGCAACAAATGTTAAAAATCTGTTCCAATTTCACTTGGTCTGACCCAAATATATTACGACAGTTACCGAGAGCGAATATAGTCAAATTATCTATTTTTATAGTAAGTGTCCTGTTAGTAAACATTTTGAGGGCAAATATTTTGTTGTATTAAATGGTAGATTAGTCTTCAATTCTGTTTTGACACTTGAGTGAATAGTTCAAATTATTGTCTTGATACACTAGATTGCATTTCAAGTGCCATCAATTATTTGCCATGTCCTATTCACATCAGAGGTGTGCGGATCATGAAATTTAGCGTCCGCGTCCGTCCATGGATTTCTATCAATGATCCGCGTCCGCATTGCTGAAATTTAGCTATTTGAATGACTTGAAATTTTTTTATGGTAACGCTAAAGAAGATCCGCGTCAGTCCGCGAGTCCGCAACTTAACCATACGAAGCGTCCGCTGTCCGTCCGCGGATTCGGAAAAGTCTGCAGATCTGCGTCCGCAAGCGGACGCGTCCGCTGTCCGCTCATCTCTGATTCACATATTTGTAAAGTCCTGTCCAATTAATGTAAACCCTGTCTAAATAAGCATAAAGTCCTAAACACTCAATTTACGTCAGCATATTAATATTGTCCAGCCACTCAATCGTCGACCGATGGGGTCCCGGGTTCGAGTTCCAGTGACAACTTTGGGATTTTTCCGGTCCTAGTGAAAGTCCCTAAGTCCACCCAGCTTTATATGGGTACCTAACTTAAAGTTGCGAAAATAAAGACGGCTGGGCGTTGTGCTAACCACACAATCCCTTCATATTCCGAGGTTACTGAAACATATGAATTCTACACTTTATCTGCTCCGATTAAGGGAAATTAAATTTTACAACATGTATGCACATGTCTTGTCCACTCTATATAATATTCTGCCTACATATGTGTATGCTATGTCCACTCAATTTAAACCATGTCGACATGTATGTAATGTCAAGTTCACTCTATATAATATTTTGACCACATGTTTACAATGTCCTGCCCACTCACCACTCCAGTAATTATCATTTTTTTTCCACAGCCTCATCTAATATATCATCTTCAACAGTCACCACAAGTACGACTACAACTACTCCCAAGATAGGTATAAACTAAAAAATCGTTTCTTTTTAAATACAACACCCTAATGATAGACAGGATTATGATGGACAAATAATTTTATCTCCCACATCCGACGTCTGACAGTAAATTGGTGAAACATGTAATAGTCATTGGGTTTTTAAATAGTTTCAATATCTTTTTTATTTCAAAGTTGCATTATTTTAAGTCTTTTCCTTCATTTTTTTTTCGAGTGAATTGTGTTAAATTAAATGAACCAAAACCACAACTACCTTATGCCTTTTTAAAGTCAATGTGGGCCTAATGTTTGTAAATTACCAACAAAGTGCATCACCAATGAAATGTAATATGTCCTGCCAAATTTCACACAGCAGTCCTACTGTCACCTCCATAAGATGCAAAGAGTTAATCTGATTTCTCGCAGTTTTCTTTTATGCTGCTAACGGTGAACAATCACTGACATTTTAAAAAAAAATCGAACAAAATAGGTACGTTTTTCTATTTTACGACTGAAAGCTATATCCCAATTGGTTAATCCTAACCTGCAAATACATAATTAAATAAAAAAGAAACAAACAAACATTAGATTATCTAGTTATCAATGAAAAGTCAATATGTCTGGTTGAAGAGCTTTTAAAAATATTATGTTATCAGATTTTCAATGTAAGATATACATTGATAGGTATGCTAATAAAAAGATGCTAACGCAAAATAAACCCTATTTACCTACTGAAAAAGAAAATTAACTTTGAGAGACTAAACATCTCACTTCATAGATGTAAATAAAACCACACATTATTATCAACGTTCACAAAAACGAATACTATGTAGAACTTTAGCCAGACGAGTCACTCAACTCAATAACGCTTTTTACAACGTTTTTCTTAACTTCACTTCTTGTCTGTGTGTCCGCGGAATTGAGCAATACAATTTCAGACCACTTACCGATAAGCTATAGCTCTGATACTTTCAATATAACTCAGAACTCAATGACAATGCAATATTCTTACTATTTCATTATGATTTGATGAGTTTCTTAATACATAAAATTAAATATGTATGGCGAATAGGTCACAGCCTTGTCTAAATCAATGGAAATTACTGATGCTAAACATTAGGGAGCGACCGATAATCGGATCGCTATCGGTATCGGACCGATATTGGCACTATCGGTTAATATCGGATCGGCCGATTGTTCTAGGGAGCGACCGATAGTCGAACCGATATTGGCACTATGGGTTAACTGTCGGACCGGCCGTTTTTTGGCTGCCGATACATTGTTTTTTTTTTTTCACAACAGAGTTGCAGAAAAGAAAATCAGTAAATAACCCAATTCTATAACTAGATCAGACAAGATTTTAAAAAAAAAAGGAAAAAAAAAAACCCCGTACACAGAAATTGTCACGTATACATCAGAGATACGACCTTGAAACAATAAGATTGGCATTTCTTAATTCTAATGTATGACCTTGAATGATACAATTAGTGAACATCTGTGCGAATTTTTGCTTGGGATGGGAAGTTGGGGGGGGGGGGGGGCCCCCCCCCAAACAAGACTTATGTGTGGGCGAAGCGTCATGAAATATGACAGGAAAGGGGTAAGCATAGGTTGACATACGTCATTAGCTGTATTATAGCACGAGAGAAACACGTGTTTGGCAATTGGCATTGTTGTTGCTTAAGGGGCTGTCCATTAATTACGTCAACAAAATAGGGGGAAGGGTCAGAAAATTTTTGACAATTGTTGACAAGGGGGAGGTGAGGGAGGTCAAGAAAAGTTGACTTCAACAATGTTACTTTTTTAAATTTAATATAATTACTTAATAAATAGGAAAATTAAGCAGCGTTTGTAGTTCTGTGTTACACACTCGCTTAACATTCAGTATTTTAATTAAACTAACTATATTCCTACTAATTATGCCACATAAACATTTTGGAAGGCACCTTTTTAGGGGGGGGGGTAATCAAATGTTGACGTAATTTTATAGGGGGGGTCTCGGAAAGTTTGACAAGTTGTTGACATGGGGGGGGGGAGGTAAAAATCGCCAAAAATTTGTTGACATAAATAATGGACAGCCCCTAAAAATAAAATATCGGTATCGGTAAAAATGCTGGGGGAAAATATCGGTATCGAACTATCGGTAAAAAGGCATATCGGTCGCTCCCTACTAAACATAGTACACAGTAACGGAGTTTGGCACCAATTTTAGACCACTTTCCGAAAAACTATAGCTCTGATACTTTCAATATAGCTCAGAACCCGATGACAATGCAATATTCTTACTATTTCATTATGATTTGATGAGTTTCTTAAGTATTTTTCGAAAATAAAATTATTGTTGCTGGAGTAGTAAAGAAAGAATGTGTGACGTCAGAGCTCTCCTGTACGTTCTTGTGATTAGAAAACTTCCAGAACAGTCAAAATTGATTTTAAAAGCGAACGCAGCGCAATAAAAACAAATGTGTTGAAAAATTATTTAAAGTGAAAGAATTCAAAATTTATATTCTCTGTTTCACTACTTTCTTTGATTTTACAATTTGCGGTTGTGTAGGTTACGCGCACAGTTGTGTATGTTTGCGTGGCGAGGTCAAGTGAGAGGTCACGAGGTCAAGATTCTGAAAAGAGATCGAGACGGGTCTTTAAGACAATGACGCAACTGCGGCAACATTTCAAATTTTCACCAATCAAAAACTAAAAAGTAGAAAATAAAAATTACATTATAAAAAAATATTTTATAAAAAACAACGTTTTTCTTACGTACTAAAATGCAGAAAAAGATTTCTGAATAAAGAGGTAGATGGTAATAGTAATAGACTTTATAAGAGCTTCTGATTTTTATAAAAACGAAAAACATTGGGCGCATGAACACAAACATCCAGACCTTTATAACATTCTCTAATTTATATAAATGAAAACCTGTTTAAAATAATTTCACTATATTAATATATTGATTCAATTGACTTTACAAATATTAAATTCTATATCATGAGTTTAGTTTATACAACACTAGAATTAACTTTACTTTAATTGTTAACATTTGATGATTCTAATACTGTAATACATTCACATAATAAAAAACATGTGCCCAACGTTTTTCGTTTTTTATAAAAATTAGAAGCTCTTATAAAGTCTATTACCATGTGACCAATTTATTCAGAAATTATTCTCTGCTTTTTAGTACGCAAGAAAAAACGTTGTTTTTTATAAAATATTTTTTTATAATGTAATTTTTTTGACTAAGCCCTACATGACATTTTCACTTCCCCGCCCTCTGTTTACCATATTCAGATAAATAATTATACAAAACTATTAGCAACTATGTATTTAAGATGATTTATTGACAGAAAACTTCACGTTGGAATTAAGAGTTGACATGAATGTATCTCATGTGAACTTCTCCGATCCCAACAGCGAAGATTATAAATACTTAAAAGAAATTTGCACAGAATCGGTAAGTATTCAATCTTTGGATGTTAAATATTTTGTTTGGTTTGCTAATCTGACAGCACGTATAAAGTTATACTGAGCTTTATTTGTTAAATGTGCAATACGTTTTAAGCATTAAAAAAAAACAACAACGTAAACAGAGCAATAAGATAGACAACAATGGAGAAATGTGTCTGTAGAAATGTCTATTCGTTCCTGCTAATTCCCCAACGGCCACATCGGTTGAAGGTATGCTGATGATAATGATGATGAAACGGAGCATTAATCTTCACGTTCAAATTTAAATCCTGTTGTTTGCAAATACGGTGGTAAGTCGAGTCTCGTTTCAGAACTCTGTTCATAACTTGAACCATTCAGGATTCCTGAAACATTGAAATCGATCAAGATTAAATAATCGATCTTCTTTTAAGATTATCCGGTAGTTTGCATTAAAAAAACGCAAAGAATACGTGTAATTCATATATTAAATAAAAAGAAAGATAACCAAATAAAGGAATATATAAAAAGGTTTAGTTTATCTTTTTTTTTTTACCAATAAACTAATCGTGGGGAAATGTGTCTGTCTGTTTGCTATTTGAACAATTAGTTTTATGGGTTTGTTGCCACTTTTTTTTTACCAATAAACTAATCGTGGGGAAATGTGTCTGTCTCTTTGCTATTTGAACAATTAGTTTTATGGGTTTGTTGTCACTTTTTTTTTACCAATAAACTAATCGTGGGGAAATGTGTCTGTCTCTTTGCTATTTGAACAATTAGTTTTATGGGTTTGTTGTCACTTTTTTTTTACCAATAAACTAATCGTGGGGAAATGTGTCTGTCTCTTTGCTATTTGAACAATTAGTTTTATGGGTTTGTTGTCACTTTTGTTTTGGCAGTTGACTGGGAGTCTTCCTGCACCAAGAAACTGTCATGGGAAATTGGTTGCTTCATATTAATGGAGAATCCTGCTAAAACGTCTGCCAGATTTCTACAAATTTCTATAATCCTGACAATGAAAACCGTCCCTTTTGCTCATCATCATCGAATCACTGCTTTTCCTTTATTCTCTTTAGCTGTTCATTTTGAAATTTAAAAATCTCATCTGTAATGAGCTCTCCACCCTGGTCCTCTTTAAGGCATCCCAATTCGTTGCCATCGACTTCCAGGCCCAATGTTTTGTTAGTACTGCGAGGCCTTGCTCTCTCCGCCCTCCCCACCCCCCTCGCCCCCCCTCTCTCTCTCTCTCTCTCCCTCTCTCTCTCTGTTTTTCTGCCATGTGTGACTATTTAATTTCCTGTTTACAGCTAAAAAAAATATTTAACGAGACATCTGTGAGAGGGCTGAGGAATGTCACCGTGACTGGTCTGAGGCAAGTAATTAGTGTGGCTTGGAGAAGTAATTGGTTTGTGGGAGAAGTAATTTGTTTGACTTGGGCAAGTAATTAGTGTGGCTTGGAGAAGTAATTTGTTTGACTTGGGCAAGTAATTAGTGTGGCTTGGAGAAGTAATTGGTTTGTAGGAGAAGTAATTTGTTTGACTTGGGCAAGTAATTAGTGTGGCCTGGAGAAATAATTGGTTCGACTGGAGCGAGTAATTGGTAAACTTGAGGCAAGTCATTAGTTTGACTGCGACATTTAATTGGTGTGTCTGATTAAAATAATTAGTGTGACATCACCTTACCTATGTGACATCCCGTATCCCAAAAGACACAATGTATACAATGTGACACTATTTATCCCATGTGACACCATTTATCCCAGGTGACACAATGTTTCAGATATGACAACAAATATCCGCATGTGATATCAACCTCGTGCTTATGTTTATGGGACACACTTTTTGAAATTTCAGGAATGGAAGTCTTATCATTGATTTCACAATAGAGGTCAACACTGCATCGAACACCGCCGTACAGAGTGAATTGGGAGCCGTCGTGTTGGCAGTCATCAAAACAGGCATACTAATAGGAAATACCACATATCCATCGAAGTCTGGTTAGTAAACCTTTAATCATTGGGTCCCCCCGGTCCACCTCTCTCAAGGTCATGAAATCGGTTGTTATTATTTATTCAGTATTAACAGAAGCAACAGTACCCATTTATTTTTATCTAAATAATTTAGACGTGATATTTTTTTTTATTTTCGAGGTGTTGGGGGTCTCAAAAAATGGGTCAGCTATCATAAAAAAAAAATGTTACGGCGCTTTGACAATGTGGCTTTTAATCGGTAGTCTCTGTTATATATCCATAGATACGGCCCTGTTTTTTTTTTGTAAAGTAAAAAAAAAACCCAATTAATATCATGAAAAATCATCCAATGACAGTATCATACATGAGATTCGAACATTGTTATGACTTTTTTCTGCCAGTCAAATATTCGTACACTAATAGACTTGGTCAACGACGAAAATTAGCAACGGTTAGGAGCCTACTGGTTAATTAACGGGGGGGGGGGGGTGTTGTGGAGAAACTAGTGCAACTCGACAACAGTTGACCAACTATGTCAAAAAAAAAAAACGGCTGGTGATAGACGTATTTAAAAAAAAAAAACTCTTACAATTTTGTATTTTTTTTTTAATTGGGGAAAGAAAAAAAAAACAAACAACGATGAAACAAAACAATATAAACAAACTAGGCGATTGTCTAGGAACAGAAAGAGATCCGATCCAGCACATACTTCTATTAAACGTGACGAGAAGATGGATGGGGGGGTGACACACGGAACGGTAGGTCTTAATGGGGAGGAGGGGGGGAGTGACACACGGAACGGTAGGTCTTAATGGGGAGGAGGAGGGGGGGGTGACACACGGAACGGTAGGTCTTAATGGGGAGGAGGGGGGGGGAGTGACACACGGAACGGTAGGTCTTAATGGGGAGGAGGAGGGGGGGGGTGACACACGGAACGGTAGGTCTTAATGGGGAGGAGGGGGGGGGAGTGACACACGGAACGGTAGGTCTTAATGGGGAGGAGGGGGGTGACACACGGAACGGTAGGTCTTAATGGGGAGGGGGGGGGGTGACACACGGAACGGTAGGTCTTAATGGGGAGGAGGGGGGGGGGGTGACACACGGAACGGTAGGTCTTAATGGGGAGGAGGGGGGGTGACACACGGAACGGTAGGTCTTAATGGGGAGGAGGGGGGGTGACACACGGAACGGTAGGTCTTAATGGGGAGGAGGGGGGGTGACACACGGAACGGTAGGTCTTAATGGGGAGGAGGGGGGGAGTGACACACGGAACGGTAGGTCTTAATGGGGAGGAGGGGGGGGTGACACACGGAACGGTAGGTCTTAATGGGGAGGAGGGGGGGGGTGACACACGGAACGGTAGGTCTTAATGGGGAGGAGGGGGGGGGTGACACACGGAACGGTAGGTCTTAATGGGGAGGAGGGGGGGGTGACACACGGAACGGTAGGTCTTAATGGGGAGGAGGGGGGGGTGACACACGGAACGGTAGGTCTTAATGGGGAGGAGGGGGGGGTGACACACGGAACGCTAGGTCTTAATGGGGAGGAGGGGGGGGTGGAGGGAGGCGGCATCCGACTGTCGACCTGATGGTCCCAACTTCAATCGGCAGTGAGAACCAAGGGATTTTTTTTTCAGGTCATGGTGAACGTTCCTTCCATGTCTCCCGTGGTGCCTCCATGGATATTGCCCTATCGGTTATGGTGGGAATAAAAGTAGGGCACTTTAAAAAAAAAACAAAAAACAGTTCCGTTAGTAATTTTTAGCAGGCTTGCGGAGCTGTCATATTTCCGGCTCGGGCTCCGGCTCGGCTCCGGCTCCCTATTAAGATAGTATCACATGAGACAAAAATGTTTGTAATTACGCCACGCAAACATGCCGCTGATAAAAAGTTATACAAATTTTGCCGCGTTCACCCCCATAGTCAGGAACTTGAAAAATATACTAATTGTCGGTTTTACTAAAAACAAACCATTTCAGTGCATCCATAATTATATCATTATTTTCGACCGAGGTTTCACTAGTCGCCATTTTCATAAGTAATATAAAGTTATTTCAATGATCAAACTAGCAAATAGTAAAACGATACAATATTTAAAATATTTTAAAGACTTCAGTATTTATATTTATCATTTATAAATTCGAAGTGACTATTCGGACCCGGGTACCAATAAACTCCGATTTTATTCGTACCCCGCCCCAATAAAGTCTGATTGTTATTCGGACCTACAGCCTTATAAATTTATCTACTCTATTTCAGCTATTCTGTTTATAATAATATTGTTAAATACAGAAAGCGACCATTTTCTTTTTAGTCTATTACAAATTCGCGATCAAATAATATACATAAAGACGCGTTCTATTAGTCGTCGTAGTAAAAATTTATTTTTAAAAGATTGATGCAATTATTCTATGAAATAAAACTGTTTTAACTTTATATATAACAAAATAGCATGCCATTAAAAAAATTTCGGAGGGTAAACAAGATTTAAAACGAACACAAAACGATTCCCCCTTAAAGATTTCTTGTGGTGATGTGCGTGCACGCTATCATTTAAATACTGTTACTGTTGTGGCGTTCGTAAAACATGACAACATTTCAAATTGTAGGAGGCAAACAATCAAAAGAATTTGGAACTTTAAAGCTAAAAAAAAAAATTCAATTTAAAAAAAAACATTTGGGAGCCGGGGAGCCGCCAGATTTTTTCGGCTCCGGCTCCGGTTCCAGGCAAAAAGTGCGGCTCCACGGCTCCTCGGATCCGGCTCAGCAAGCGTGGTTTTTAGGATCTAAGAAATAGACATCTCAACCTTACATGGACTTCACAGTTCAAATATAATGTTTTTAAGCACGCCGTCAAGTTCTTTTGCAGTTAGCTAAAGAAAAAAACCAAGTTCAGGTCTGATTGTAAAAATATTTATGAATGTAATTTGATTCTTTATTCAATCTAATCTGACATTTATTAAACTATGAAATTAAACAAATGATTGAATGGTGTTAGAGCTAACAGCGTATGCTGAAAATATTCCCTTCATTCTCACCAGGAACAGTTGAACTCGCCACGCCGCTTGGACATCCTCCTCTCCCTTCCCTTTCCCCCCACTTAACGTGTTGATAATGGGACTAATTCAGGGGTGGGTTTTTTTTTTTAGCCGCGGACAGCATTGGGTTCGTAAATTTGACCAGCTGGCCGAACCAATAGCAGATAAAGTTTTGACGTGAAGTAATGTAAATTTAATGTACAATAGAGTATTGACGTGAACTAATGTAAATTTAATTTACAATTCATACCATAAAAGGTTAACGCTGAGCTTCAGTCTGGAACGAGTGGCGAAAAACGGGCTGGTAAAAGAGCGCTGATCAAAGCTACCATGCGCGCGGCCCGGTCTCAGTGGTAACCTCTGAGTAAGACTTTGATGCAACAAAACGCCTTTCCCCCATACTCCCCACCTCCACCTCATTCGGGGGCAAGCAGTCGATCCAGGCAGACGTTATAGTTTTTGATTTAGAGATTGAACTAATTGTAATGTTACTGGAAAACATTAAAGAGTGATTTCAAATAAACTCTTAGATTTCTATTTCAATGGTTGCAAAATACATATATGTAAGTAACTGCATTGTGTGTGTGCAATAACAAGCCATACACATATGAGGATTAAATAGAAAGAGCCCGTAACAATATCAAACATCTCGTCCACACAGTGAATAGACACTATATCTTTTATGTGGAATACAATCACTAAAATTATATCTGAAGCATTATATATATATATATATATATATATATATATACATACATATATATTTTTTTATATTTATATATTGAGTGAATAAAAGTATTCGAAATAATTCATAGACGTTTTTGTTTAAAGAAACAGATGCATGTGCGCTGTATGGACCAGTCTGTAAGATTTCATCACAGAATTGTGCGCTAGATGCGAATGGAACACCATACTGCACGTAAGTCTATTTCACCTGTATGTCGTAGATCTAAAAACGTTTAGCTAGCAAGGGCCAATGTAAAGGATATCGACGCTGTCCGATGCAATGCCGCCAATCTGTATGATTTTTATCCAGATCTAGATATTTCGGATAAAAATATAAAATAAAATGCAATAACAAAATAGATCGGAATAATTTTATTTTGTCTGTCATATGCAAACAAGATATGTTTGCTACGTATTAAGTATAATCTAGTTAAGATTCATATATTTTCTGGATAATTCTTCCACTTATTAAGTATAATCTAGTTAAGATTCATATATTTTCTGTAAATTCTTCAAGAAAAAAATGGCAACCCGTCTGGTGCACGGTTGAATCTCCTACACCTCTTGGCATTATAAACGAAAGCCCATAAAGGACGATCGCGTATTAATTAACTAGTACTTGCCCGTTGCATTCGCAACTAAAGGATTTACCTCAATAAAATGTTTAATATGAGAATTAATAGGAACTGATAACACGGAATTCCAAGTGCATAACAAAAAACTTAGTAAATAGCCGGTTTGATCTACCAATTGCATCTAAAGCAAGGCTTTATGCCATCGTGCACTCATCCAGCAAAAACATTTGCGCAGCAAATCTATTGTGCGCAAATTTTGTCTTACTGTCTTCTATAATAGGAACTATTACACGGAATTCCAAGCGCAGAATTATTTTTGTATTTATAGCGGCGGCGTTCCCATTCTGCCACATGCGCAGCCGAAATTCGTAAAATGACGCCATAGAGGATATCCCAAGTACAGATTTTTTTTTATTATAGATAAATTGTACCATCTGGAAATCAATTTAACTACTGTATTTTTAAATACGATTGATAAGGTTCATTAGGTGCTGATGTATGCCACCTTCCTAATGTGCAGAAATGACCTACATTGTATGCGTCACGAATTACGCTTTACCCGTCAACACTAACCAACCAAACCAAACCAAATAACCAACCAAACGAACCAACCAAACCAAACCAAATAACCAACCAAACGAACCAACCAAACTAAACCAAACAAACCAAACCAACCAAATCAACCAAAGCAAATCAACTTTATTATGCCATTTTGCAGCACGAAGGCGTCATAGAGGATTTTTTTTTATTATAGCGACGGCGCTCCCATTCTGTAAAAAAAAAATTGTACCATCGGGAAATGACGTCATAGATTATTTATAGGACGGCTTCCCACACGCCGCCGCCTGGACGGACTACAAGATAGCTGCTTTATTAGTAGGATGCTTAGCATGGTTCTTAAATTTGAAAGAAAGGCCGGACATGCGCCATGAATGGAGTGCTCTTATGGAATAATATTAAGCAAATTTAAACGTCTTTTTTTTAAACTTGTAGAGGGGAAAGGGGACCAGGTCGTAGTTTGCCTATGTCTGACCTAGCTCAATGAGCAGGAGCTGTATCAATGAGGTAGGGTTGAATTGGTGGCGTTTTGGTCTTGTGTGGTGCAGACTATGGGTTTAAACCCCACCAACAGTCTCGTCAATTATGAGGCGGAAAAAAATTCTATTACAAGACTACCTGAAGCGAATCTGTAAACAAGAGATTTTTTTTTAAACCGACAGTCGAATTCCTAAAGGTCCCTGGTTCGGTCTCCGGAGAGGACCAATGGATATTTCAGGTCATGTCAATTTGACTATCGGCCATGGTTGGGGGGGGGGTGAAAAAAGGGCACCATAAAAATAATTTTAATTAGTGGTTTATAGGATATAAGATATTTCATCTCATCCTTACAGGGACTTCACACACTGGCCTCTATAAATTTAAACTAGCGAGTCGTGCCAATAGGTGAAAGACATGAATAAAAAAATGGAACCAAAAAAAGAAAAGAAAAGAAATATTATTATAAAGTGATATTTATAGATGTCGATGGTGTTGATGAGGTGTGCATGCAACTTACAGAATATAATAACACACGCAAGCATGCGCGCGCGCACACACACACACACACACATAGCCTACTCACAAATATAGGTCATGAGCATGGGTGACGACTTTATGTTGCCATGGAGACCATGCAGGGCACCGAAATGAAAAAAAAAAACGACAACTCTATTTATAAATAACACTATGAAACAAATTTCAACTTATTTTGTTCCTGGATTCAAAGAGTGTTTTCCTAATTCGTTATGCCAAAAACAAACATAAAATAGTTAATGTTCCATAAAAACTTTGTTGCTGTGATCAGGATAATGATATTTTGAAATTCGTGTTTTTTAGAAAATTCCTTATTCGCATTTAATGCTTAATAGTCTGCTAGAATATTCTTGAACTTCAAGAACTGTCTGTTTTCAAGAAAATACTTCATTCGCTTTCAATATTGAGTAATCTTCTAGAATATTATTTCATGAAACTTAAAGAACTTTCTAGGACTGTCCAATTGTAGTCATATAAGGATAAAAGCACATGTGACTCAAACCAACATTTCGGTTTACGTTATTGCTGAGTAAGATAATAACAATTGGTAGTTAAAGAGAAATTATTGATGTAGACGGCATTAAGAGGTTGTTAGCACGCAGCAGATGAATCTTGCTACGTGTGTGGACAGTTTATAAAGAAAAGAGCCAGAAAGTATTCAGTGAAAGCATGTTAAGATGTGCAAGACCTACAATGCATACTTCGGTTTGCCTGTCAGGTATCAAGACCAGGGCTGGGGAGCCGGTGTCGGTGTCGGTGGTGTCGGTAGTTTTTTTGCCGGTGTCGGTGTCGGCATTTGTACTTGTCCTGAGTCGGTTCGGTGTCGGCGCAAAAACTCCCCCCCCCCCCAAATACTGGAACTTTAATTAAATAATCCAGAACAACGTCAGATAGTTCTTAGCCAATCTTTAATTTAAAGTTTTCTTAAGTTCTTCTTTTCTTTTTAAATAAATAATTGGTAAATCTGTTTATCAACAAATGTATTATTTTCCAAAGCAAGATTCTCTACATTACAACAACTTGTCAACATTAACAGAATTGTGACTGAAAGCAGATAGGAAGGCTACTGGCTATGTTCACTCTGTTATTCACTCAATCATTGTAAATCATGAGAAATTTTTAGTTTGCATCTGTCTGTCAATATCCATGTTGGAGAAAGATTACACACAAACCTATTCAAGTCTTTTAGAATTTCAAAAAATGATCACACTCTCCACAGCTGAATTTCTCTCAGCCAGAATTAAACATTACCAATCTACGTCACAAATGGCACTACATTAAAGCCCAGTCCGTAGCTGGAGCTGTTGAGGCGCCCCCCCCCAACCACCTATTACAATACAAACATTTTCAATACATATTTCAGGTTTAATTCGGGTGTAAAATAACGATTTCTTCCTCTATTAACTGTCAAGTATGTAATGTCTTCATAAGTCTCTCTCTTTTCTAAAAAAAATAGGTCTGGAACAACCATCTTTTATCATTGTCTGTAGCCCTTGCCGTGATTTTATTTCAGCATTCTGGATTCTCTGAGTGGCCACTTATAAACTTCCAAGCATCATTGCTTTAGTGTTGTTGGATATGTCTGTAATTGGCAGTGACTTGCTGACTTAGGCAATCGTTAATAATAATCATGACAAATATTTGAGCATAAGCCTACACATAAATGAGAACTTACTAAAAGTAGCGAATTGGCCGCTTGAGGTTTACTATAAAAATAACATCCCGCATGCTGTGGCATATCTTGAAGTAAACCATTCACTTTTGTTACTTCAATGTATTCACAGCAGCTACTCTTGATGTCCATATCTAGTATTTTTCGTGACCTTCAATGTTACATGTACAACTTTGCCCCCCCCCCCGGTGTCCGTGTCGGCGGATTTTTAGAAAACCGACACCGGTGTCGGTGTCGGCGGACGATAGAAAACCGACACCGGTGTCGGTGTCGGTGTCGGCTGTTCATGGAATTCCGACACCGGTGTCGGTGTCGGCAAATATTTTGGCCGACACCCCACCCCTGATCAAGACAAGTCATAGGCACCGCATTAAACATGCAAATATTGCAAGAAAACTCTTGAAGGTAAGATAAATATTTGCTGCTGGCTTATATGACAGTGCTTTATATTGTAGAGTTTCAACTATTTAGATCTTATACTTTTTAAGGAATAGCTATTGACAAAACTTTCACATATATTAATTTATTATAGTACAATATGTTATATTATGTCAATGTCATATACTGTCATACGTAATGTATAAAATATTTTGCTCTTAAAGTTATATAATTAATTTTATCTGATATTTTACAGGATGGTACAGGTAAGAAAAGAGCCATGAAATTTGCAATCAAGCAACTTCTACTTCTGCATGGCGGATATTACCAAACGTCGCTCTGGCAAGAATGCACCTTAAACTGTTTATCCAGACATTCCATCTTCTTTCAGCCCCAGTATCACACTGCCCCGAGGAGGGATCAGCCACAACCAGGAGGCAGCAGCAAGTCAGACAGCGAATAAGACATTGGAGAAACAGATTACATTTTCACAGATGTTATTTTGGAAAGAAGGCCATACTTACCTAACCAGTAAGACGTCAACGATCTGATGAGAGTCCTTGGTCTTACCAAGTCCAATGATGAGCTTATGACATCCAGGCTCAGAAAATGAAACTTGTTGGATGAATGTGTGCAAGTCACTTGTCCTATCCCTTGTAAGTGCTTGCAGGGTCAGGCATGCATGATGCAATCATCAGTGATGCAATCACCCCAGAAAAATAGGAAATCCAAAAATAGATTTGATGCAATCATACCAGTGATGCAATCACACCCATGATGCAATCACCCCAGTAAAATGGGAAATCCAAAAATAGATTTGATGCAATCAACCCCAGTGATGCAATCCAATGATGCAATATGAGGGGGTGATATATCCTATAAATAGGGAAGTTACCACGGTTGTGAGTAGGCGGAGACACACACACAAGAGAGAGAGAATAGAGACCCATGAAGGGGATACTAGATATAACACGTGGACTTAGTGGACAGTGCAGTCGAGAGTTATAATAGTTATAGACTCGTGTACTGGTTTATAGTGATAGCAGTTACTTGTGATTTATTGCCACATCTCTCATCGAATATTGATCTTAGTATTTATCGTGTGTGTTGAATTATAGAATTATACATGTGATATATTGATTCATCTTCTCAAGTGTTTATATTGTATTATCATATTCTCATCTGTAAATATCACGCATTAAAAAGTCCAGTAATTCTTTTACAATACAAGGAGTTGTGTCGTCTGATTTAATTAGAGCACAAGTGGGATACGACATCACTGATCAGAGAAAGCGTCACCAAACATTTTCCAACTTCTTCAGTCAGCAAGATGGGGTGTGCTTGTCCAACAAAGTGACAGGACTATTGGAGGCTATAGGTATCACATGTAACCAGAGTGAATGGCGCCTATTCATAGAAAGTTTATCCTTGAGGTCTCAAAGCTGTGCAGCTTCACAATGGAAACAGCTACCCGTCTCTCTTTAAGGACTACACCGGTGTAAATATTTTGCCGAGTACGTTGTTTATAAAAAAAATAAAAAATTTAATGACTTGGATGAACTTGATGCTATGGGTGTATTGATGTCTGGCTCAATATTTTTTAGGTAGCAGCCGCAAATACACACAAGCTCTAATTTCTAGTGAGTTTTTTTATGTGTGATGAGGTTCATAACGGCCCTGAATCAAGATTCTACCACAAAAGAAGACGGGAAAGCAGTCACCACTTCTGTACAATAACCCATAATGCACGATATAAAATCGGGATCTGTTTTTGTAACCAGAATTTGTGGTATCCTTCTTCAAACATTGGTTTGTGATATTTCAATAAGCTGCTCCTGTATTTCTACGGATTCATATGTGTTTGGGATTTGGGTTTGTCCACCCTAGAAAGGGTTCAACACCCTCTTGGAAATATAAAAGTGAAGAATATCTTCAAATCTTTGGTTCAGGTCTGCATGAAGAGCCGATAATTTTTGATAGCAAGCAAGCAAATCTTCATCTCTTTTTTTTGCAATTTCGAAAGATTTGGAAACTGAGAACATTCTCCTCTTCACAAGTATTGCTTGTACAGAAAAAAGTTTGTCCATAAACGATTTTAGTTTTGCTTAAATTTAATTGGTCACCTTGTAGTTTCAGATTAGTTTTTTTTTAAATCTCACATTGTAGTTTCAAATTAGTTTTTTAAATTTGTCAAATAAATCAGTCATATGTGCTATGTCACATTTTAATTCTTTAAATTGCGTCGCAAATTTTGTCTTTGCTTTCCAGGAATTCCAACACCGAGTCAAAGAGCGCATAAAATTGATTTAAACATGGACCTTTAGATAACCAACGTACTTATGTGTGAAGTAGTAAATGATTATAGTCTTCGTCATTTTTAAAACGAAGTTGATAGGATAATCTCTCAATTAAGCCATTCCTTGTGATTGTATTAAATTCTTTAATGACATATTCTAGTGATCCATGCAAATGTTTACGAAGTTTTTTTTTGCGATGAATGACACAATGTACTGAAAATATATGTTTACAGCTTGTTTTAAGTATGCCAGAAAGCACCGGTAGTTGCAACAGAAAGGTTGTTAGTCAAGGGCATAGCTTTTACATTGAAAAATCTTTTTAACTCAGTAAATAACGTTTCACCTTTTGTAGCGGTATCAATTTCCAAACATTAGTAGTAGTAGTAGTAGTAGTAGCAATTAACGTTTCTTGAAAAAAAATTCTTCTTTTCCCACAAGCTGTATAGAAAATTAAGAAGTTTTTAAGTAATCAAATAAAGAATTTTCTATGGACTGAGCCATTTCGTCAATCCTTCTTTGTACTTTATTATTAATCAGTGGAATTCTTTTTGCAATGTCGAAAGCTAGTTGGTACAACACGGTACGTGCTACCTCATTACAGCTGGTAAAATAATTTTATATCAAACCTTACGCGGACCCACTGAAACTGTTCAGGGAGCCCCAAATGAATTTTAATCTTCCACGGACCCCTTGAAAGATACCGGGAACCCCTGGGGGTCCGTAGGAACCACATTGGGAACCACTGATCTAACTTGAGACACTTAGCTCGACTGTCGAGCGCTTTACCAGTACGACCACCCGCACCCTACAGGCAATATAGGTTGTGCTGGACACGTCTGAATATCTACTGTTAGCCTATAATACGCAAATGATCGCATAGATTTTATTTCATTTATATTCTTAACTTGTGCGACAGAACTGTGTTGATAAACGCTCCCGAATTGTTTTATTACTGTAAAACCCCAAAAAATCACGTTATAAAAATTAAAAATACAACAAAAAGATAAAAGATATAATGCCTCAATATTTAATCAAAATTGGGTCATTACCAATACCAAATACACACATAGTTTACCTTAATGCTTAAATACCTTTGTCCCATTACCGATAAATTGACTATAGCAGAATGTATTGTTATATTTATAGGTTTTTGTGAATGAACTAGAAAAATATGTACATAGAACTGTTTTTGTTGGTAATTATTTATTTTATTTTTTTTTCATTGTTTCTTCAGAACTCCTAAGTCAAGTGCTAATGGTAAGCAGTCTACATGTCTATGCATTTCGTATTAATTTTTATTAATTAATTTTTCAAAAACCTTTATAGTGTGTCTGTTCAAATCCAGTAGCTCAATTTTCAAACTTGCACCACTCAACAAGAACTCAACCTACACCTAGCAAATGACACTCTCCCAATATCCAGGGACAGACGCTCGCCCCAAATCCAGGAAATGACACCCGACTTATATCCAGCTAATGACCTTTGCCCTAGTCCCCAAATACTAGAGTTTACTTGACCATGATGAACGAAAACATGGAATATCATTTCCTAGTTCAAGGGTTTGGGTGTATGTTTGAGGGGCTAACCTGTACGGTCAGTCAGTCTTTTAAAAAAAAAATCGGGGCTTAGGAAAAAAAAAACTACTCCCTGGGTCCTCGCTTCAAATTGTGCTTTCGTTTTAGGGTGGGGGGGGGTGTTGAGAACAGGTCCTATCCAGAGGTGTGTGGATCTTGAAATTTAGCGTCCGCGTCCGTCCATGAATTTCTATCAATGATCCGCGTCCGCAGAATCTTACAACATTGGTCCGCTGTCAGTCCGCGGATTCGGAAAAGTCTGCGGATCTGCGTCCGCAAGCGGACGCGTCCGCTGTCCGCTCATCTCTGGTCCTATCGACATTAAAACTCTCTAACTCACTGTTTCTCAAAACTTTTGCAGCCCGCAACCAACTTAAACAATCTTTTCGGTTAATATATATTATCAAACTATCTAGATTTTTTTTTAGCGATCCACTTCAATTCAACTCACAAACAACACTTTGAGAACTACTGCTCCAATTCAATGTTTTTTCGTTTTTTTTCAAATATGTATTAGTTTTGTTCCGTTTTGTTTTTCAGACATTCGGCTACTTTTTGGTTTGGTTGTTGGACTTCCGCTGTTTACATCCTGGTGGACATTTTCATATTAGTCTTTGTTGTAGCTGATGAAGGAAACACATCTGGCAACAACAGGTTTGTATTTGAACGCTTTTAAAATATTTGTACCAATCGTCATTTTAATCATGCAGCGCGTAGGCCAAGTAAAGACTTCAACACTACGTTTGTGATTGATTTTGATCATTTATCGATTACAACCGATGATCCTGCCTATTTCCACCAAGTAGCCCCCCCCATCTGGCTACACAGACCCGCAATAATTACATTATATGCACATTAGCTTAATGTATACGACGGGGGCCCATAGGGGCAAGGTCAATTTGACAAAATGTGTATGGGCTGCACCCACTTGCGATGGGCCTGACTCAACAGTGCTTGTGTTTAGGGAAAAGCCGTTGTTAATGTTTTTAAATTTAGCTGTTTAGTAGGGCGGGGACACGACTACGGAAAAAAATATGTATAAAAGTAATTATTTTGTTCAGGGTTTGAACACTTAAGGCACAACCGCTGCGCAAAAATATTTCCAATCATAAATGTTGTTGACCTACATGTACTTTAATTCTTTTCATGTTTTATTTTCTCTCCACAGATTCATCAGCCCAACAACCACCACAACATTAAAAATATTTCTTTAATATGTACACCACTTGACACCGACTTAATAATCTATTAGGAAATAAACATAATCATAGATTAAAAATAATATTAGACACTTTAGTGAACGGTACAGTGTCTTCTATATTGATTGTTGAGTTTTATACTTATAAGGAACTTAGCTGAGCACTGAAAACAAACAACAAATAGTATTGGAAACGTGATCTATTAAATTGTCCTACCATACCACTGAATATATATATATATATATATAATACTCAGAACGAGTCCTACAAAATCACTATGAATATCATATATATATTTTACAGGATGCGCGTCGCTTTAGAAAAGGTTCTCCACTATTTTATATAAATAAATCCTGTCATTATTGGCTCGATAAACAAAGGTCCAGTAATGTGTTGCAATAAGTTATTAGTTGAATAAACAACAATAACAACAACCTAATATTGAGAGGGAGGAGGGGCGGTGGGGGGAAGAGGGAGAAACAGTTATCACGTACAGCAAAATATATATTGAATTATATTCTGTACACCATACCACAGAGTACCACAG
>JAGDYQ010000035.1:359260-381571 GCA_021962125.1 Bulinus truncatus
TTGGAAATGTTTATAAATTCAATTGTGTAATGCATATATCTGTAAAAAAAAATTATAAAGACGCTTCTTTATATTTGAAAAAAATTATTGTCTCTTAAATCTAACTACAAGTGGTTTGTGGTTACTGAAATAGGACTCATAATTGAAAACATTCGAAATTATAGTCATTTAATCGTCCGAAAACTCCGTCAATTGTTGCATAGCTCTGATACTTTCAATTAAACTAAGAAAACAAGCTTACTATTTCATTTGATGAGTTTCTTAATAAATCTTGGTGAAACTACGTGCTGCAGTATTTCGCACCAAATGAATGGGTTATTGAACGTACAAGGTGTATATATAATATATAAGCCCCTTAGGAGCCCTGAAGCCCGGCCCTCAGAGGTCCTATCGCGAAATGAACTTTTGATGTACACATGGCAGGCCAAGACCCACAAAATGATATATACATCATGGGTCTAGGACTTATAGTTGCTGAGATATAGGGCGCTCCTTTATTAATATAGCTTATATAGTAAAAACGGTACTTTATAAGCCCCGTTTTACGGCCCTCAGAGGTCAGATCGCGAAATGAACTTTTGCTGCACACATGGCAGGCCAAGACCTACAAAATGATATATATATCATGGGTCTAGGACTTATGGTTGTTGAGATAAAGGGTGATGACAGACAGACAGACAAAACGGGGACAATAGAGCATTTTTTTTCGAAAATGCTCTAAAAAGGACTATCTATCAAACACGGGTTAGTTTCTCCTTTTATCCGTTATTATCTCCCCATACTTGACATACACATTCGATACGTGTCCGGTACGATTTTTGTTCGTTTTGATGTCCAATCCCGTTTAAATTCGTTTCTGTTTCTTTCATAATCCCATTAAAATTTCCTGCCATTTAAAATAAGCTTGTAGAGATAAAATGAAAATCTAGAATATAAGTTCTACTTTGAGTAGCCTAATGAGGCTATCTATCTATCTATCTATCTATCTATCTATCTATCTATCTATCTATCTATCTATCTATCTATCTATCTATCTATCTATCTATCTATCTATCTATCTATCTATCTATCTATCTATCTATCTATCTATCTATCTATCTATCTATCTATCTATCTATCTATCTATCTATCTATCTATCTATCTATCTATCTATCTATCTATCTATCTATCTATCTATCTATCTATCTATCTATCTATCTATCTATCTATCTATCTATCTGTCTGTCTGTCTGTCTGTCTGTCTGTATTCGGCCTGACTGTCTGTATTCGGCATTTCTGTCTGTATTCGGCCTGTCTGACTGTCTGTCTGGCTGTCTGTTTTCCTGTCTGCCTACCCGCCTGCCTACCTAGTTAGCTACCTGTCTGTCTTGTCTTTCTTTCTGTCCGTTCTTCCTTCCGTCCACCTATCCATGCATCCATCACTCATCCATCTGTTCGCCCACTCACACGCCGTGTATCTTTCAGCCAGTCTGCCTGATTGTCTGTCTAATATTTCATTATTAGTAATGTTAAACTAGCAATTATAACAATTATTTTTAACCTCCACTTTATTCCACTAAAAGTAATTTTTGTAATATAAATATATTCCAACCCACCGGGTCCAATGTGCGGACATAAAGAAAGTCATGCTCTTTTTATGGTGGTTGCTATGTTACTGTTGCTACATCAGGCAGTACCGCCATCATAGCAATTTAAATGTGTTATTACCATCAATTAATTAATTGACATTATAAAGGCAATCACTACACACAGTGATCACCATTTCTACCATGTCTATCATCAGCCATTGCAATAGGCCACACAAGCTGTTTCATAATCTCATCTTGATATTACGTATCAATAATGTATCAATATCGTTTCTCACCTCACCTCCCCCCCCACCACTCCCTGTCTCTGGTCCACTTCATCCCGTCCCCCACCACTCCCTGTCTCTGGTCCACTTCATCCCCCCACCACTCCCTGTCTCTGGTCCACTTCATCCCCCCACCACTCCCTGTGTCTGGTCCACTTCATCCCCCCACCACTCCCTGTCTCTGGTCCACTTCATCCCGTCCCCCCACCACTCCCTGTCTCTGGTCCACTTCATCCCGTCCCCCCACCACTCCCTGTGTCTGGTCCACTTCATCCCGTCCCCCCACCACTCCCTGTCTCTGGTCGACTTCATCCCCCCACCACTCCCTGTCTCTGGTCCACTTCATCCCCCCACCACTCCCTGTCTCTGGTCCACTTCATCCCGTCCCCCCACCACTCCCTGTCTCTGGTCCACTTCATCCCCCACCACTCCCTGTCTCTGGTCCACTTCATCCCGTCACCCCACCACTCCCTGTGTCTGGTCCACTTCATCCCCCACCACTCCCTGTCTCTGGTCCACTTCATCCCGTCCCCCCACCACTCCCTGTCTCTGGTCCACTTCATCCCCCCACCACTCCCTGTCTCTGGTCCACTTCATCCCCCCACCACTCCCTGTCTCTGGTCCACTTCATCCCGTCCCCCCACCACTCCCTGTCTCTGGTCCACTTCATCCCCCCACCACTCCCTGTCTCTGGTCCACTTCATCCCGCCCCACCACTCCCTGTCTCTGGTCCACTTCATCCCGTCCCCCCACCACTCCCTGTCTCTGGTCCACTTCATCCCCCCACCACTCCCTGTCTCTGGTCCACTTCATCCCCCCACCACTCCTTGTCTCTGGTCCACTTCATCCCCCCCACCACTCCCTGTCTCTGGTCCACTTCATCCCCCCACCACTCCCTGTCTCTGGTCCACTTCATCCCGTCCGCCCACCACTCCCTGTCTCTGGTCCACTTCATCCCGTCCCCCCACCACTCCCTGTCTCTGGTCCACTTCATCCCGTCCCCCCACCACTCCCTGTCTCTGGTCCACTTCATCCCCCCACCACTCCCTGTCTCTGGTCCACTTCATCCCGTCCCTCCACCACTCCCTGTCTCTGGTCCACTTCATCCCCCCACCACTCCCTGTGTCTGGTCCACTTCATCCCCCACCACTCCCTGTCTCTGGTCCACTTCATACCCCCACCACTCCCTGTCTCTGGTCCACTTCATCCCGCCCCCACCACTCCCTGTCTCTGGTCCACTTCATCCCCCCACCACTCCCTGTCTCTGGTCCACTTCATACCCCCACCTCCCTGTCTCTGGTCCACTTCATCCCGCCCCCACCACTCCCTGTCTCTGGTCCACTTCATCCCCCCACCACTCCCTGTCTCTGGTCCACTTCATCCCGTCCCCCACCACTCCCTGTCTCTGGTCCACTTCATCCCGTCCCCCCACCACTCCCTGTCTCTGGTCCACTTCATCCCGTCCCCCCACCACTCCCTGTCTCTGGTCCACTTCATCCCCGCCCCCACCACTCCCTGTCTCTGGTCCACTTCATCCCCCCACCACTCCCTGTCTCTGGTCCACTTCATCCCGCCCCCACCACTCCCTGTCTTTGGTCCACTTCATCCCCCCACCACTCCCTGTCTCTGGTCCACTTCATCCCGTCCCTCCACCACTCCCTGTCTCTGGTCCACTTCATCCCCCCACCACTCCCTGTCTCTGGTCCACTTCATCCCCCCACCACTCCCTGTCTCTGGTCCACTTCATCCCCCCACCACTCCCTGTCTCTGGTCCACTTCATCCCGTCCCCCCACCACTCCCTGTCTCTGGTCCACTTCATCCCCCCACCACTCCCTGTCTCTGGTCCACTTCATCCCGTCCCCCCACCACTCCCTGTCTCTGGTCCACTTCATCCCGTCCCCCCACCACTCCCTGTCTCTGGTCCACTTCATCCCGTCCCCCCACCACTCCCTGTCTCTGGTCCACTTCATCCCGCCCCCACCACTCCCTGTCTCCTGGTCCACTTCATCCCCCCACCACTCCCTGTCTCTGGTCCACTTCATCCCGCCCCCACCACTCCCTGTCTTTGGTCCACTTCATCCCCCCACCACTCCCTGTCTCTGGTCCACTTCATCCCCCCACCACTCCCTGTCTCTGGTCCACTTCATCCCGTCCTCCCACCACTCCCTGTCTCTGGTCCACTTCATCCCCCCGTCCCTCCCATCAGGAAGACGAAGTATCCCAGGCATTCTTCATTCTCCTGCTGCTGGTCATCATAGGAGAGTTCTTCAGCGCCCCGGCCATCACGTTCGCTGACTCCGTCACTCTGTCGTTCCTGGGTGAGGACACACAGAATTACGGGAAGCAGAGAATGTTTGGATCTTTAGGTAAATCTTTGTCTGTTGTCCGATGTGTCTGTGTTGAAGATCCTCAATCTGTTTGTTTTATATAGACTGCTGACAACATAACATTACGACCTCATACATTCAGACTGCTGACAACATTACATTACGACCTCATACATTCAGACTGCTGACAACATTACATTACGACCTCATACATTCAGACTGCTGACAATATTACATTACGACCTCATACATTCAGACTGCTGACAACATTACATTACGACCTCATACATTCGCGTTTCAAGCATTCGCGTTTCACGCTTTTTGCGTTTCATGTTTTTGTGTTTCATGTTTTTGCGTTTCATGCTTTTGCGTTTCATATTTTTGCGTTTCATGCTTTTTCGTTTCATGCTTTTGGGTTTCATACATTCGCGTTTTATATATTCGCGTTTCATACATTCGAGTTTCATGCTCTTGCGTTTCATGCAATTGCGTTTCATGCTTTTGCGTTTCATACATTCGAGTTTTATACATTCGCGTTTCATGCATTCTTTGCAGCGTATTTAATAGATCAGCTATTTCCTTAATGAGCGAAACTAAAATGATTTCTTAACACGTTCGCATACCGAGAATCTAATTTATCATCTTAAGCATGTAAAGTCGACATTTATCATTGATAATCACTCATAGTTTTATCAACCTTGAACAATTTAGCATATGCATGCACGGTATTGTCATCTCTGAGACTATGCCTCGTTAATCGCGAAGTCAATAATCGCGAACTCAAGACAATCACGATCGGTTCTCTTGGAAATCGATCTTTTAATGTGCAATAAATAATGTCTGTCCCTTGGCATAAATAAATATACTTGGTGTAAATGTATATTGACATTTTCTGATGAATCACCTGGGTGTGCACTTTACTTTGTCAAAGTGTACATTACATTGTCAATGTGCATAATACTCAATATGTCAATGTGCACACTACTTTGTAAACATGCACACTACTCTGTCAATGTGCACAATACTCTGTAAAAGTTTACACCAGTCTGTCAATGTGCACACTACTCTGTCAATGTGCACACTACTCTGTCAATGTGTACACTACTCTGTCAATGTGCACACTACTATGTCAATGTGCACACTACTCTGTCAATGTGTACACTACTCTGTCAATGTGCACACTACTATGTCAATGTGCACACTATGCACACTACTCTGCAAGGTGCACACTACTCTGTCAATGTGCACACTACTCAGTTCATTTTGACACAACCTAGTACAAGTTCACACTACCATTTGAATATTGACACTTCCTCAGAGTGCTTTACATAACTAATGCAAGTATCTGAAGTATAAAAAACATTACCAGTGGAAACTAGAAAATAAATATTAACAACAGCAATACAGACAAACCGGGACATTATGAAAAAATAATAATTAGCGAAACAAATATATCGGTGGTGCTTTTGAATCCTTTGTTAGTTGGTATTTGAGCATACTTTTTGTTTACATTTCAATGTAGCTTGTCTGAAAATTTTTGCATTTATAAAAGTAAAGTTCGCTTTGCCCGAAAGGGCGCATTGAAGCCGACGAAAGCAGAATTCCACTGTTTCTGTAACCTCTGCATATAAAAGGATTGTGTGGTTAGCGCAACGCCCAGCCGCCTTTACTTCCCCAACTCAAGTCAGGTACCATGTAGAGCTGGATGGACCTGTGGGACCCATCGAGTGATCAAACCCCGGACTTTCAGGTCGACAGTCGAGCACTTACACAACCACCCGACCCACTTTGCATTAGAATACTCTTACATACTATTCATATCGTTTAGAAACTCACTTTAAAAAAAAACAACAGTTTTTCACACTGCATAATTTTTATCATTGCCTATGAAGATAACGTGTGACAATATCAATACGTAGGGCTACACACACCAGCAACACAGACCTGTTGAAACAGTTATAGCTGAGATCATATTCAGAGGGGCGCGGCAGTGATGTCTGCCCGCTAGGCAAAATACGTTACCATCAGCATTATCATCCCATCATCATCCATCGCTTGTGATGCATAAACAATCCCCCCCCCCAGCACCCTACCCACTTTCATAATCCTCTTTTCTTTCTCCTTTCTTTCTATGAAGAGCTCTCCACACTTAAAACATCGAAAATGTTCATATCCTATCCAAGCGAGATAACTTGTCTTTTCTTTTTTTTTTCCCACCAGAAGAGCGCCTTGAATCATTCATGAATGTGTTATTGATTTTTTTTTTTGGAGTTAACGCCCGGTGCCTGCAGTTTATTTTTGATGACCTTTGGATGGATACAAAAAAGGCAGCATACAAAATAAATAAAGTAAAAGAAACGTGACTGACCGGGATGGTTGAACAGCGGTTGTTTTTTTTTTAATAAAAAGGAAACATAAGTACAGAATGGACAACATTGATGTTATTGTACTCGACGCCTGACCTAGATATACTTCAGAGTACAGAAAGGCCTATGGTGATAGCAGGACCATACACTTGTTTTTTTTTTTTTTGAGGGAGCTCTAGACAGAGACTTTGATATATGGGGGCTTTAGAAAGCAGTAACACCAGATTTGATAGGAATCAGTACTGGAAACATGGACCTTTAGTACAGGGAACATGACCCTTTTACACTGGGAACATGGCCCTTCTACACTGGGAACATGGCCCCTTTACACTGGGAACATGGCCCCTTTACACTGGGAACATGGCCCCTTTACACTGGGAACATGGCCCCTTTACACTGGGAACATGGCCCTTTTACACTGGGAATATGGCCCTTTAGTACTAAGGTCCCTATGCATTCGACTGATTTGCTTATCGACAAGAAATGCTCTGGGTGAAGGGGAATGGAGGGTTGAGCGTTAAATGAACCGGAAGACAAGGTCTTAACAGATGTACAAATAAAAGATGTAGATCTGTACAGTTAGTACACATAAAAGATGAATCTAGATCTGCATAGTTGGTACACATAAAAATGAATCTAGATCTGTATAATTGGTACAGATAAAAGATGTATCTAGATCTGTACAGTTAGTACACATAAAATATCTGTATAGTTGGTACACAGAACCATTAACAAAACTTCAAAACTTGTTTATTGTATTTGTATTATTTCTTCACTTTACTAAAACAAAAAGTAGGCGAAGCCTCTTGTCTGTCTCTTGTTGTTTCTGCGATTTATTTTCAATCACATGCATTCATCTCTGATCTCGCTCGATCCTACTGTAAGCATTATCACAAACAATCGATTAAAAACACCAATCTCAAGGCAGATCCAGTCAATTTCTCAGACTGTATCCAAAGCGAATGTTTTAATTTACATGATTAATGTCATCTGACCGAATGGAAGAAATCTTTGAGCCCCTGGCACGTTGATAGGATTTTTTTTTTAATTGACCAGTGGAGAAAGCAAAGAAACAGACCCGTGGGGCGGAGGGGAGGGGTCGATAGGGCCCCTTTCATGTGAATAGAAGATGAACCAATTAACGTTGCGCGTGTTAGACTTGCTTCTGTTGACGATCTTCTTTGAAACGTTGACCAGACGTCGCGATTTACAATGTGCACTTCCGCTTTTCTCATCACCCTTCCCAGCTACCCCGAAAGGTCAGGAAATGTCTCCGCAGGTAATGTGGCGTTCAACACGTTACCCGGAAAAGTATTAATACATTACTAACAAAACCCTTTGGGTATGTTTTCTACTCACACAATGGAGTTGAGATTGACACACACACGTCATGTTCTGGGACACTGTGACCTCAGGCAAAAAGAAGAGCATCAGTCGAGGGCATTTTGGGTTCGGGAAAAAAAAATTTCATTCATTAATATATACGGCTTTCAATAAAATTAATAAAGTTGATCGATGGAAGATGTTAAATGCTGTTTATACTTGATGCAGTGCCCTGATGATGTACTTGCTAGGTTGAGTCTTGATCCTATATACTAGTGGCGGCGAAACCAATGCACGGGTGCCACAGTCGGTACGCAGAGCCTCATCAGTCGGCACGCAGAGCCTCATTAGTCGGCACGCGACTAAAATATCACTTCCTTTGATTTCAATTGGGGTGTTGGCACTTTGCTATAAATAAGTGTGTTTTTTAGAGCATTTTCGAAAAAAAATTCTATTGTCCCCGTTTTGTCTGTCTGTCTGTCCGTCATCACCCTAGATCTCAACAACCATAAGTCCTAGACTCATGATGTATATATCATTTTGTAGGTCTTGGCCTGCCAAGAAATGAATTTTTTCCATTTCGCGATCTGACCTCTGAGGGCTGTAAAATGGGCCTTATAAAGTGCCGTTTTTTACTATATAAGCTATATTAATAATGGAGCGCCCTATATCTCAGCAACCATAAGTCCTAGACCCATGATGTATATATCATTTTGTAGGTCTTGGCCTGCCATGTGTACATCAAAGGTTTTATTTTGCGATCTGACCTCTCAGGGCCGGGCTTCAGGGCTCCTAAGGGGCTTATATATTATATATATATGGCCGCATTCTACACCTTGTACGTTCAATAACCCATTCATTTGGTGCGAAATACTGCAGCACGTAGTTTCACCAAGATTTTTTAAGAAACTCATCAAATGAAATAGTAAGCTTGTGTTCTGAGTTTAATTGAAAGTATCAGAGCTATGCAACAATTGACGGAGTTTTCGGACGATTAAATGACTACAATTTCGAATGTTTTCAATTATGAGTTTTCAGTAACCACAAACCACTTGTAGTTAGATTTAAGAGAAAATAATTTTTTTTTCAAATATAAAGAAACGTCTTTATAATATTTTTTTTACAGATATATGCATTACACAATTGAATTTATAAACATTTCCAAAATTTACAAATATTTACTGAAAGCTAACAAACGTACTGATACATAACACGAAAATGCGCTAACACGTCCTGTGTCCAGAATGGAGCAGGCTTAATTGCTTGTTTTTTTTTTGGGTTGAATTTTGGGTAATATAGCTTATCGTGGTGCAGTCTGTTTTTTTAGCGCCTTTTCTACTCCTCCCCCTCCCTCCCTTCCAAAATCCAACCATAGCCGAAGAAATGTAGCAGTGACCGTGGTGGCGATATGAGAAGTTACCGTAGCTTGAGAACCTCCGAGTCACCCTTGGTGTGATAAATGTGTAGTGGGTAAGTGGTGTGTGTGTGTGTGTTGGGTGAGTGGTGGGTGTGTGATTGGTGTGTGGTGGGTGAGTGGTTGATTTGAGGAGTGTGTGATGGACGAGAGGAGAATCTGTGGGGTGTGTGTGGTGGTTGAGCGGTGGATGTGTGGTGGTTGAGTGGTGGATGTGTGGAGTATAAGGTGGATGTGTGGTGGGTATATTGACGAAAGTAACACAATCGCGCTAGGGAAAAAGGGGAGGGGGCAGGAGAACTGGGTGTAATCCTTCTCCGAAAAGTATTTTGGACATTTCTTTAAGTGACCCAGTAGCGAATGTTAAAAATAAAAAGTCTCGTGTGACACACTGCCCCCTCTGGGCGTGTTCTATTTTTAGAGTCAACTTGTGTAATCTTAGTCCAAATCAGGGGAAGATAATACCCTTTTCAGTGGACAAAAGCCCCTTCCCGGGGGGCAGGTGGAATCATTTTCTAGAGGATCACAGTTTTAAGTAACAAGATCATTTCTGAGCTGTTAGCTTCCCCCCTCCCTTTTTAAAAACAGTTATGCTAACGTGCAATTACCAAAGTGTGAATACTGCAGCTCTATCTATCTATCTATCTATCTATCTATCTATCTATCTATCTATCTATCTATCTATCTATCTATCTATCTATCTATCTATCTATCTATCTATCTATCTATCTATCTATCTATCTATCTATCTATCTATCTATCTATCTATCTATCTATCTATCTATCTATCTATCTATCTATCTATCTATCTATCTATCTATCTATCTATCTATCTATCTATCTATCTATCTGTCTATCTATCTATCTATCTATCTATCTATCTATCTATCTATCTATCTATCTATCTATCTATCTATCTGTCTGTCTGTCTGTCTGTCTGTCTGTCTGTCTGTCTGTTTATCTATCGGACAGAGGGGGGTGTAATGTGCCTGACCCCTCTGCCAGAAATGGCAGGCTACGACAGTGTGCTCAAATGGGACAGAGTGGAAGGGTGTTGTGTGCCGGCCACATCTGTCACCACCACCAGCTGTGGTCTCTTATTATCCTTATTGACCACAGTAGTGGTTTTTTTTTCTTGGCCAGGAGACCTCAATGATCTTTTCCCCGCAGATCATGGTATGTTTCCTAGACCAGGTTTTGACGCTACAACACACCCACAGCGTCAAGACGATTGGTTATTTATTGTGATTAGGTAATACAATATAGCACATCTGGATAAATGAAATGTAGCCTTTTATTAATCACTGTCGAAACGAAATTCATAAACCAATTACATTTTGGTATTAAAAAATAAACAAAAACTAAATAATAGAAAAGTGAATTATCAAACATTCTTCAGATATACTCAATAATTGATGTCTGTACTCTGCTGATTAATGGTTTTATCAATTGTTATGAATTGTGCGAAACGTAACATTGTATTCTTTTTTTCTTCTTTTCAGACTACATCTTCTGCTTCAATGCTTACTTGTCAGAATTACCGCCCTTCTTTATATCCTGAAGTGGATCAATATCCCAAGAGAATCGATTCTGTAACGCTCGTATTTGCCTTTCCTAAGGGAAAAAAAAAGTTTCTACTCTTTAACCCAAATCGTTTTGTACATTTTTTTTTACCGATTTCCCAACCCGTCATTGTATTATTACACTTCTCTCTCCACTTAATGTTCTGTATGTTGTGGGGGTTATGGTGATTACAAATATATGACGTTGGTTTTTAATTAATTTGTTTTTCCTTCTTTCTTTTAGGTTATTAATGCTATTTCTAATGCTAATTCCTTGCACTCCTTGCGGAGCAAAAAGCCTCTGCGACCACCCTCCGGCGAGCTCTGTTTTGGCAGGCCTTTTTTCATGTTTGGTTGCAACTTTTCATCTCTTGTTCGCAAGACCTTCTCCATGTGGTCTTTGGGTGGCCAACCTTTATCTGGTCCTTGGGGGGGGGGGGGGGGTTTCCACTATAGAGCCACTTTCGTAATGTCTTCTGGACGCATCCCGAGTGGGTGGCTAATCCATCGTATAGATCTTGGTTTTGCCAGCTGCCAGAGATCTTCGTTCCTGAATATATCTAGCCGCCTCATCTTTAGGAAAATCATGAGGCAGCCATTTATGAACGTCTGTAGTCTATTGGTTGATGAGTTGGTGATTCTCCATGTTTCTGCACCATACAACAGGACGAGTTATTTGTACAACCTCATCATTTTCCCCCTAAAAGATGATTCTTTAGACAGCCTTTGATTCTATGATGTCTTCTTAGGGATGAGCTCTTTACGTATTTTTAACGTTGAGCTTTTGATGTATTCGTAAAGATGAGTTTTTTAAATATATTTTTTTTTAATGAGGAGCTGCTAGTAATGTGCTCATAAAGGCGCCGTGCTTGGATTGTTTTTCGTTGTCTTACCTAATTGTACCAATACTAAATGCCAGTTTCACGCCCCGCTAATGACACTTGCACTACGCCCCACTAATAAATCTCGACCTAGCCCCACAAATAACACTCACCCTAGGCCCCGCGTACTTATAAGTCTCTGGAGCTGCTAACGGCTTTGTTAGTTTGAACTGTTAATGTCTTCGTAAGAAGAAATGGGTGGACTGTTTATGTTTCAATCAAACCTTTGATCGCTATTGGTGAAATTTTTAGTAGACTTTCCCCATAAGCACCAACCTTATCATGGCCGTGTCTGCATTGAACATATAGATCAAGGGTAGCTGATGGGGTCCGTAATATACTCCTGGACAATATTTTTATCAGATATGGCTATTTTATATTTTAAAAAAAATTAATTAATTGGTATAAAGATAACATTGTCTCATTGATTAAAACATAAGTGATAATTATTTGAATCACATGTGCAGAGAAACAAATCTCAGCTTTGTTATAATAAAAACATTGCATCCAGTAAATAGAATCCGAAAACTGATTGCTTTCAGGATTGTCATGCACTAGTCTGAAAACGTGTAGAAATTTATAAGTAAAGTTCCCTTAGCCCTAACGGGCCATCGGGGCAAATGAAGTGTAGAACCCATCTGTTTCTATACCTCAGCATATGAAAGGATTTTATGGTAGCATAACGCCCAGCCGCCTTTACTTCCCCAACTTAATTCAGGTACCCATTTAAAGCTGGGTGGACTTGTGGCACGACTTTACACCAAATTTCCCTGGAAACGAAATTCCTTGGTTCTCACCGAGGATCGAACCCAGGACTCTTAGGTCGAGTATCTACACCCGTAGATATTTAGGTTAGATATTAATACATCATTATGAATTTTATTTGGCTTGTTGATACTTCTGACTGAAATATTTAAACAATGGAACATAAAAAAAAGCAAGGAAATAATGTATAAATAACACGTTTCTCTATTTCAACCAGGTTGGGGTCTGGCCATGTTCTTTGTTGGCATGGCCCTGGATCACTCTACGACCTTTCCAGACCATCCGTGTGGCAAGGCCCATCTGAATGAGAAGAACTACACTGTTTGCTTTGCGGTCTTTTCCGTTCTGATGAGCTGTGCCTTCCTGGCAGCTCTGCAGGTAAGTCTTCACTTAATATTTACTACTCTGGAAGATCAGCAGGTAAGTCTTCACATTGTATTTACTACTCTGGAAGATTCGCAGGTAAGTCTTCAAATAGTATTTACTACTCTGGAAGCTCTGCAGGTAAGTCTTCACATGGTATTTACTACTCTGGAAGATACGCAGGTAAGTCTTCAAATAGTATTTACTACCCTGGAAGATCCGCAGGTAAATCTTCACAAAAGTATTTTTTCAAGCAGTGATACAGATTAAATCCTCACACACCATTCACCTTTGAAGTAGCTATGTGGGTAAATCTTCACCTACCATTCACTTTCACTTTGTATTCACTTCCGTAGAAACTATGCAGGTAAGTCTTCACTGTATTGTCGCAATGCAGGTGAGTCCTAAGATATTTATAAGCTCGAGACGAACTCACTCTGCGGCTAGTTACCACACCAAAGACTGAATTCAAAATTTTAAATGTAAAGGTTCCATTTAATATAGGCCCATTTATATTGGTCCATGTCGAGCAGCTCTACCTTAGGACCTGCCGACAAATCTTTTTTTTTTCGGTTTTAGAGTGGACCATTTTTAAATATATATATATATATATATATATATATATATATATATATATATATATATATATATATATATATTATTTTTACTTAAATGTAATTTTTTATTTTATTATTTCAGTTTCGGTTTGATCACAATCTCAACCGCAAGATCAAACTGTCCGAGATCCCGGTCAAGGTGAAGGACAAGGTCAAGAGGGTCATCTCGGGGAACAGAAAGATAGACAGGGAGAGGCTGGTGGAGGAATATGATGAGGACGACGAGGATTTCCCGAAAAAACCTTCAGCGGAGGAGAAAATTGTCGAGGACAACAGAGGTAAGCATTACAGTGAAGTGGTGGGTGAAGTCCCTGTAAGGATGAGTTGTTTGTCTCTTAGATCTGTGAAGTCCCTGTAAGGATGAGTTGTTTGTCTCTTAGATCTGTGAAGTCCCTGTAAGGATGAGTTATTTGTCTATTAGATCTGTGAAGTCCCTGTAAGGATGAGTTGTTTGCCTCTTAGTTCTGTGAATTCCCTGTAAGGATAAGTTGTTTGTCTCTTAGATATGTGAAGTCCCCGTAAGGATGAGTTGTTTGTCTCTTAGATCTGTGAAGTCCCTGTAAGGATGAGTTGTTTGTCTCTTAGTTCCGTGAAGTCCCTGTAAGGATGAGTTGTTTGTCACTTTGAGCATATAAACCATTAAATGGACGGTCTTTAAAGCACCCTTCTTTCATCTCCATCATAGCAGATAGTGCAACGGCCAAGGAGTCACTACGGTAGACATGAAGGGATCTTTCAACAATGACCTGAAAAATTACATTGGTTCTCATCAGAGATCAAACCCCCAGGTCGACCGTGGAGCGCAAAAAATAAAAACAACCCAAACTAGCAGACGATAATAAAAACGTCTCCGATCAGATAGCAGTACCGTAATATGCTATAAAATACATGTGCTATCATACAAATGTGCTATACAATTTATGTGCTATAAAAACATGTGCTATAAAATATATGTGCTATAAAATTCTTGTGCTATAAAATTTATGTGCTATAAAAAACATGTGCTATAAAATACATGTGCTATAAAATACATGTGCTATAAAATTTATGTGCTATAAAAAACATGTGCTATAAAATACATGTTTTGTTCATAAGAGTCCCAAACTGCCTCGAAATTTCAAGGCGCCCAAGGCTTGTTGGAGTTGACTCGCTTTAATTCGGCTGATTGTGTTAGTTCACCTGAGTGAGGAGAAGAAAAAATGTTCAGATCTTAATCTACCCCAACCTGGGAAAAGAAACTCGCTTTGCGGTGAACCCACTAATATCTAATCTTTTGCCATGTCACACATACTGCTGTCTGAACTGCACTGAAATATCTCAATTAAAACAGACATCTTACACCATGGGGGAAGGGGGGTGGTGGAGTGTGTTAACAAATAATACGACAGACTGAATATGGAAACCCTTGGCATTAAACACGACACCAAAAAGCGTATAAAATCATGATTCTATATATAGCTAATGACGCAGTAATTGTAGACGGTGGGGGGGGGGAAGAGATAAGATAAATATGATGATTATACCCCACATCGATAGAACATGGAGTTTTATTATACACCAATACCCACCAACACGTTGTTGGGGCAATAAATATGCTACGTGTTTTATAGCTGCATAAATGGCAAGGACTGGGAAAGATAACTAATTACCCCCCCCCCCCCACCGTGAGTTAGATTATAAGACACAGTGGTGCAAAAGATTTGGACACTGTTTACATAAGGACTTTTTTTTTTCCAAAAATAAAAAAAAAAATCATAGAAGAAATCAATGTTATTCTGGGTTTTTTTTTCCAGTAGCAGGAATATATTCGCGAATAGACGGAAATAGAACATAATATACCGAATTACATTTATGGTCGTTAGGTAGGCCATTTCAAATAAACAGACGAATCATCGGCTTCTAAAAATAGAAAGTTATGGACAAAAAGGCCATTTAAAAAAGTGTTTGTTTACATTTTAAAGAAACGGAGGTCGAGTGGCGTTTCTTTTTAGACCGCTTTTATCAAACACGGGTTAGTTTCTCCTTTTATCCGTTATTATCTCCCCTTACTTGACATACAGATTCGATACTTGTCCGGTACAATATTTTTGGTTCGCTGTCGAATCCCATTTAAATAAACATGTAGAGATAAAATAAAAATCTAGAAATTTAAGATCTACTTTGAGTAGCCTATTGAGTAGCCTATCTATCTATCTATCTATCTATCTATCTATCTATCTATCTATCTATCTATCTATCTATCTATCTATCTATCTATCTATCTATCTATCTATCTATCTATCTATCTATCTATCTATCTATCTATCTATCTATCTATCTATCTATCTATCTATCTATCTATCTATCTATCTATCTATCTATCTATCTATCTATCTATCTATCTATCTATCTATCTATCTATCTATCTATCTATCTATCTATCTATCTATCTATCTATCTATCTATCTATCTATCTATCTATCTATCTATCTAATCATCTCTCTGTCAGTCTTTCTAAACAGATCGAAGTGAGAGAGAGATAATTGTCTAATAATACATAAATCACAAGAATACACATACCAGTTCCCAAGTTCCCAGCTCTGATGAAAGAGAGCCAATCAATATCTCTACGTTGCACAGTCTTCATAATGTTGTTATGAGGGACCAAAATAAAAACCGCGCCTCCCCGTGTGTTGCGAGCTACATCCACCACCGACCTCATCCCTTCACTTCACATTGTTGCATGCCCCAGAGATATTTTCATACTAAGGGGAAGGGGGGGGGGAGAATAAAAGAATCGAAAAGCTTCAACTATATTCACAATTTTAAAACAACCTATTGGTTTGTCGAACACTTTGGGTTTAAGAGGTCACGTCTGACATACATTATTTATTTTTGTTGTTTTTATCAATGAGCAGGGCTTCTGATGTCAGTTGTTGACGGCTGCATTAAACACACCCCATTTCTCCCTTTCTTGTAACCACCGACAAAAAGTTTTTTTTTAAAGTTCTAATTCCCCCCTCTTCCCCTCTCCCAAAGTTTTTTTTAGCTAGTTGAAACCCTGTACCCCCTCCCCCACATAATTATATAATATACATCCATGCTCCGGCCTCCAGTTACGCCCAGTGGGTTGGGAAGTAAGGCGAAAGAAGAAGAAGGGTCGAGCCCAAAGTTACTGGTAGCTCAGACATTGTGTGTGTGTGTGTGTGTGTGTGTGCATTTTTGTATACTGGGCCGCGCCGTACAATGGCTCAAGGGGGTGTGTGCAAAACACACGGGCGACTGACCCAAGGGGGTGTGTGCAAAACACACGGGCGACTGACCCAAGGGGGTGTGTGCAAAACACACGGGCGACTGACCCAAGGGTGTGTGTGCAAAACACACGGGCGACTGACCCAAGGGTGTGTGTGCAAAACACACGGGCGACTGACCCAAGGGGGTGTGTGCAAAACACGCGGGCGACGGACCCCAAGGGGCAACGAAAACGTCCATTTAAATCAGAAATTAAAAAGAAAAATAATGAAAGAATGCCTTATTAGGCATCATTTCAAATTAGCTAAATTCATGAAATTCTGTCAGACTTTTCAAAAAATTACTCACGCCTCACGCCATCTATTTATAGAACCTTAACTATTGTTTATTGACAGGTTTTGAAAAGGAAAAAAACGTTAATCGTAGATAACCGTAGAGGAGACACCAGGAGGGGCCAGGGGGGCAGGGCCCCACTGCGTTTTGTCTGGCCCCCTCTGCTTATTTGCTCTAGTTAGTAAAATGTATTACCTGGCCCCCCTCTGGTATTGCCTGGCCCCTGCTGTAGAATTTTCACGCTACTGGGCTGAGAGACACATGAAGTACATTTCGAAAAAAATATTATAATAATAGAAAGATGAAGTTTTCCGATTGTCCACAAAACATTAGGATTGAGTTTAGTAATTAAAAATAGTTAATACAAAAATTATGAAGTCTGTAATTCATCTCTTTCTTTTTTTGTTGTGCGTTGGGCAATGCGCGGATCTGTTTATTTGTTCTTATGCATGAAAGTCTGTGTGCATTTAATGGCTGAAATTTTTATCAGCAAAAGGCTGTTAGTGAATGAAAAACATAAAAAGCAAACAAACTATTTTTATTTCCACAGAGTCTCATTTGAAAATCAACCCGTCCGTTGGATCTGATATGGTGACCGACGCCTTGAAGGCTCCCGGGGCTAAGGTATGGACTTATATCGCCTTCAGTCACTAAAGCTCGAAAAACGGAAAGTAAAAACGTATGGATGTGTGTACCTTATCGTGTACCAATTACATTAATTAGGCAGTGCGAGTAGGAAGTGGAATTCTCTCACTTCTCGGAAACTCGCTTCTTTCTTTTTTTTTAAAAACGGAAATGCGTCATCAATAGGTTTTCTCGATTTATTTTTGAAGTCTGTTATTCAAACTAGAGCTGATTTGCCGAGTTAAGTCTATAACAGTGGAATGGGGGGGGGCATAATGGGTCCCCCCCCCCCCACCTCAGATGTTTCGCGAAAAAAAACAACAACAAATACCTGTACATAAATACACTTTAAATTTTTATTAAAAAAAAAAAAAAAAACAAACAACTGTGACTAACAGTAGGGGTAATTTTTTTTCTTTTTCTTCCATTACGGAGTTTCTGTTTTCAGCTCTTGATTATAATTATAATAAAAAAAAATGGTTTTGCATCACTGCTTAAAAATCTTTTATACTTATAAGTTTAGTTTTCCAAGATTTTAGAAAATATAGAATACCACTGGTCTTAAAGAAAAACTCCTTTAATTTTGATGTAGGATATTATCTAGTCAGTGGTGTAGCCAGCTAAACTCGCGCCCGGGGCACAATACCTTTTTTAGCGCCTCCCCATTCCAAAACCATATAATATTATATGTAAATTATACCATTTAGCTCCCTTTTGTGAGTGTGTGTGAAGTCCCTGTAAGGATGAGATGAAATCTCTTAGATCCTATAAACCACTAATTGGACGGTTTTTATGGTGCCCTCCTTTCATCCACACCATAGCCGATAATGCAATGGCCATGGAGGCATCACGGGAGATATACCGGGAACTAAAGCCGAGACCTGAAAAATGTCCTTGGTCCTCACCGGAGTTCGAACCGAGTACCTTCAGGTCGGGTAGCGCCCGTGGCATGATGCTCCCAATTGTCATCCCTCGCTACGTCACTGTATCTAGTGCCCGAGAAGTAGAGGTGGGGGTGGGGGTGGATCTGGAATGCAGCATTACAAACAGAATATGTGCTCCATTAAGTTGTTTGTGCAAAGTGAAGAGAATTCTTCTGAAGAAATATTTTTTTCTTTTATTATGTGGTACTAGGCAGGGCGTGGTCTAGGGGGAGCCACTGGGGCTATACCATTCGGCAGTGCCGAAGCCAACTATTCAGATCAACCATTCTTTGGCAAGTGGATCGCTGTGGTCAAGTTACTCGCGACTTATCAGGTATAACTTTTGATCAACTTCAACCTTCTTTTACCTTTATTTTTTGTTTGTTATTCTAAAAACTAAACTCTGTTATTGGCTTTTATATTATATCTCATAGTTAGATTATGAGGTTAATTCTCATTGGCCCTTTAAAAAAAAACATTTAAGAGGGTTTTAAGCCGAATATTTAATGAACTTATATTTGAATGTTAGACTACTAGCTAATTAGCATATCAATGGGTGCAAAGAGAGCCTTTCTTTGGTGTTTCTGGAGTCCCCGAGTATTGACTTTTAAATATAGATGGAACCAAATGCTAAAAGTACCTATCGGGCCCCCTTTGTCACAAGATTTGATAAGCATTTGTTCATGAAAGGGGCCTTTAAAGTGGGGGAGGGGGCGCTATGCTGTCACCTAGTTTGCCTATTCATAAAAATGGCCCTGGACTTTGAAAGCTAAATGCCCAATAACCTTTGCCTAGGCCCCGCAAATTATCTTTTGCTAAGGCCCCAAATTATCTTTGCCTAGGGCCCCCAGATTATCTTTTCCCAGGGCCCCCAAATTATCCTTGTCTAGGGCCCCCAGATTATCTTTGCCTAGGGCCCCCAAATTATCTTTTCCTAGGGCCCCCAAATTATCTTTGCCTAGGGCCCCCCAAATTACCTTTGCCTAGGGGTAAAAAAAACGTAAGAACGGCTCTGTGACCTAGTTGATGAAAAGTGGGTAACACAATGTAACTTAATGACTTACTTGACACAACAGTACATCTCTGTGTTGTTCATCGCCTGGTTCATGGGGTTCGGCATCGGGATCATCTTCACTTTCCTGTTCTGGCACCTCCAGGACCTGGGAGGGTCGCCGACATTGTTTGGCGTGGCGTCTGTCATCAATCACATCTCAGAGCTGTTTGCCTACTTCATGACGGGCAACCTGATTCTTAAATTTGGTAAGTTTATTACTTCAGGGCACTTTGGTAAGTTCGTTGGTGCAGCTCAAATTGTTAAGTCAGTTAATACAGTTCAATTTGTTACGTCAGCTCATTATTTTAAGTCTACAGCTCATTTTTTTTCAAAGTTAAATAACAATCAAATCATATAGCATTATAAGATTTTCTGTGTGAGCTAAACAATAGCTAAATAAAAAAATTAATACTTTTTTTTCGAATTAAAGAAGCATCGATAGTTAATAAAGCTGTTAAATCAATTTCTTATACAATTTCTCAGCGTGCTAAATGTATCAGAGGCATCTATTAACATTTTTTCGAAACTAAAATTCTTAATCACAAAACATACTTCACAGCATGTTTTTAATTTTAAAAGAATTTTGTTTAGATTAAACAGGTAATGTTTTGGCCACATCAACTAGAATTCTCGTTGGTGTTAAGTGGTGGGAGTGAAGTTAAGGGGTTTGAAGCTAATACAATAACGTAAATTTTTTTAATGTTAATTTATTAAGTTCAATCTTTATCTGTGTCTATTTTAAATCATCAGGTCACGTTAGAATACTGTATGCTGGGATGGTCGGAAACATTGCCAGATTTTTTTACATCTCATTTTTGTCAAATCCTTGGTGGGTTTTACCTTTTGAATTTGTACAAGGTGAGTACCAGCTTTCAAAACAGTCAGTTAAATTAGACGAAATTGTGCCTGATGCTGAAGGACTAAATGGCATTTGATACTGGACCTTAATCAGGTCATATTTAAAGAAATGGCCAGACGCTTTAGTGTCAAAGACACCCACTTTAGTCCAAGCCTTGAAACAAAGATTTCAATCGTTATAAATATGTATTCAAATTTACACAATAAGCATTGATTTATACAAATTAAATAATAAATATTTCATTGCAATTTGTGCTAGAATTTAACAAGAGAAAGTTCAACAGAAACACATAAAAAACAAAAATCGAATTTTCAAAAAAAAGCATAATAATTGTGAAAGAATTATTTCCCCCCTGTTTCTGGGCCTGACCCGTATGCCGCCGTCTGGGCTTACCTACTGTGCCCCCATCCACGCCCGCCATCCCAGTGGAGCTGAGGATCCTCGGCCCAGGGGATCTCTCCGGGGACTACATCACGGTCTTAGTCGTGGAGTTAAAGTGGTGCTAACTTTTTGGTGGTCTCTTGAGTCTACCAATATGGTGAGTATGACATAGCAAATAAATATATATATATATATATATATATATATATATATATATATATATATATGTTACAGGATCGTATGTCTCAGTGTGACTGTGTGTGTGTCTAGGGAGAGCATCAGCGTGTAACTGGAGACTGAGTGGTGCGCCGTGTGTCTGTACATTGTGTAGCTGGATTCTGTGAACAGTTGGATGTCCAGTTAGTTAGGCTATGAGCTTGGTACTACGATGTTAAGTTAATAGTTTGCTTATCGTAGTCAATTGAAAGGATAAATATTTCTCGTATCGCATTCCAGTTGTTGGAATTAGTATGTTTGTCACATAAGCACTATTGTCGTTAATAATATTATGGCATCACATTTGTGAAATTACTTCTTATCATGTCTAGTAATGGACAATAAATGTACCGTTACATAAACATAGATGACATTTGATGAATACAACTGGTTTATTTTATCATAAATAACTGGTGTTTTTTGTAAATAATTTGCACGTTGGCTGGTGATCCATTGTGTCGATCACTTACAATTCTAGATTCGAAAGGGGGCACCCCATGTTAAAATAGTACCAGGAGCTTACTAGCCTCTCACCCCTCTACCATTGACAATTGGCCCACCTATAACTTTGTATTCGCCGAGCGTCTCAAACTTTGGTTCTACCATTTCTCCACTTATATCGCCATCCGTTAAAACAAAGAAAAGAAAAATTGAAATTGTTGAGAGTTTTTTTGTGTTTCAAGACTTTTAAACATGTATTATTGGGTACTTTTTTTACCACTTCTAAGTGGTGTCCGGGCCCGGTGCGCCTAGGACCCCTTACTTCTAGTGGTACGCCATTCCGTTCATGCATCAAGTATTCTGATATTGAGTTTTTTGGAGTCTATATTTAATTAAGAAATCTTGAAGAATCATTTAGTGGGCCCATAGTTCCCTTCTTAGCCCTAACGGGCCTTCAGGGCGAGGTGAAGTGCAGAATTCAACTGTTTCTAACACTGTTCGGCATATGAAGGATTATGTGGTTGGCACAACGCCCAGCCGCCTTTACTTCCCCAACTTAAGTCAGGTACCCATTTTAAAGCTGGGTGGACTTGCACCAAATTTCACCTGGAAAAATTCCATGGGCCTCAGCGAGGATCGAACCCAGGACTCTCAGGTCGACAGTCGAGTATGTACCACTCGGCCATCCGCCCCACAGCAGTAGACACATGAACAACATTTTTGTGCTTAACTTACTGTCACTCGAAAGTGTTTTATATCTGGTTTTGTCTTGGTAAA
>JAGDYQ010000035.1:382071-399418 GCA_021962125.1 Bulinus truncatus
TCTATCTCTCTCTCTCTATCTCTCTCTCTCTCTATCTCTCTCTCTCTCTCTCCCTTTCTCTCTCTCTCTCTCTCTCTCTCTCTCCCTCTCTCTCTCTCTCTCTCTCTCTCTCCCTATCTATCTATCTATCTATCTACCTCTCTATCTATCTATCTATCTATCTATCTATCTATCTATCTATCTATCTATCTATCTATCTATCTATCTATCTATCTATCTATCTATCTATCTATCTATCTATCTATCTATCTAATCTATCTATCTATCTATCTATCTATCTATCTATCTATCTATCTATATCTGTATGTCTGTCATGTATTCGACCTGTCTATGTTTATTTGGCCTGTCTGTCTGTATTCGGCCTGTCTGTCTTTATTCGGCCTGTATGTCTGTCTGTCTTTATTCGGCCTGTCTGTATGTCTGTATTCGACCTGTCTGTCTGTATTCGGCCAGTCTGTCTGTCTATATTCGGCCTGTCTGTCTGTCTGTATTCGGCCTGTCTGTCTGTCTGAATGTCTGTCTTCCTGCCTGCCTACCAGCCTTCCCACCTGCCTGCCTGCCTACCTACCTACCTAACTACCTGTCTGTCTTGTCTTTCTCTCTGTCCGTTCTTACTTCCGTCCACCTATCCATGCATCCATCACCCATCCATCCATTCGCCCACTCACACGCCCGTGTATCTTTCAGCCAGTCTGCCTGATTGTCTGTCTAATATTTCAGTATTACTAGTGTTAAAACAGCAATTATAACAATTATTTTTAACCTGCACTTTATTCCACTAAAAGTAATTTTTGTGATATAAATATATTCAACCCACCGGGTCCAATGTGCGGACACAAAGAAAGTCATGCTCTTTTTATGGTGGTTGCTATGTTACTGTTGCTACATCAGGTGATACCGCCATCATAGGAATTTAGATGTGTTATTACCATCAATTAATTAATTGACATTATAAAGACTATCACTATACACAGTGATCACCATTTCTACCATGTCTATCATCAGCCATTGCAATAGGCCACACAAGCTGTTTCATAATCTCATCTTGATATTACGTATCAATAATGTATCCAATATCGTTTCTCACCTCACCCCCCCCACCACTCCCTGTCTCTGGTCCACTTCACCATCCCGCCCCCACTCCCTGTCTCTGGTCCCACTTCATCCCGTCCCACTTCCCCCCCACCACTCCCTGTCTCTGGTCCTTCATCCCGTCCCTCCCCCACCACTCCCTGTCTCTGGTCCACTTCATCCCATTCCCTCCGCCACCCCACTCCCTGTCTCTGGTCCACTTCATCCCGTCCCTCCCCCACCACTCCCTGTCTCTGGTCCACTTCATCCCGTCCCTCCGCCACCACTCCCTGTCTCTGGTCCACTTCATCCCGTCCCTCCCCCACCACTCCCTGTCTCTGGTCCTCTTCATCCCGTCCCTCCCCCACCACTCCCTGTCTCTGGTCCACTTCATCCCGTCCCTCCCCCACCACTCCCTCTCTCTGGTCCACTTCATCCCGTCCCTCCCCCACCACTCCCTGTCTCTGTGTCCACTTCATCCCCCCACTCCCTGTCTCTGGTCCACTTCATCCCGTCCCCCCTCCCATCAGGAAGACGAAGTGGCCCAGGCATTCTTCATTCTCCTGCTGCTGGTCATCATAGGAGAGTTCTTCAGCGCCCCGGCTATCACGTTCGCCGACTCCGTCACTCTGTCGTTCCTGGGTGAGGACACACAGAACTACGGGAAGCAGAGAATGTTTGGATCTTTAGGTAAATCTTTGTCTGTTGCCCGATGTGTCTGTGTTGAAGATCCTCAATCTGTTTTGTTTTATATAGACGGCTGACAACATTACATTACGACCTCATACATTCAGACTGCTGACAACATTACATTACGACCTCATACATTCAGACTGATGACAAACATTACGACCTCATACATTCAGACTGCTGACAACATTACATTACAACCTCATACATTCAGACTGCTGACAACATTACATTACGACCTCATACATTCAGACTGCTGACAACATTACATTACGACCTCATACATTCAGACTGCTGACAACATTACATTACGACCTCATACATTCAGACTGATGACAACATTACGACCTCATACATTCAGACTGCTGACAACATTACATTACAACCTCATACATTCAGACTGCTGACAACATTACATTACGACCTCATACATTCAGACTGCTGACAACATTACATTACGACCTCATACATTCAGACTGATGACAACATTACGACCTCATACATTCAGACTGCTGACAACATTACATTACGACCTCATACATTCAGACTGCTGACAACATTACATTACGACCTCATACATTCAGACTGCCGACAACATGACATTACGACCTCATACATTCAGACTGCTGACAACATTACATTACGACCTCATACATTCAGACTGCCGACAACATGACATTACGACCTCATACATTCAGACTGCTGACAACTTTTACATTACGACCTCATACATTCAGACTGCTGACATTACATTACGACCTCATACATTCAGACTGCTGACATTACATTACGACCTCATACATTCAGACTGCTGACAACATTACATTACGACCTCATACATTCAGACTGCTGACAACATTACATTACGACCTCATACATTCAGACTGCTGACATTACATTACATTACGACCTTTATACATTCGTGTTTCATGTTTTTGCGTTTCATGTTTTTGCGTTTCACGCCTTTGCATTTCACATTTTTGCGTTTCATGCTTTCTTTGCAACGTATTTAATAGATCAGCCATTTCCTTAATGAGCGAAACTAATATGATTTCTTCACACTGTCGCATACAGATAATCGAATTTATCGTCATAATCATGTAAAGTCGACATCCATTATTCATAATCGCTCATAGTTTTATCAACCTTGAACAATTTAGCATATGCATGAACTGTATTGTCATCTCTGAGACTCTGCCTCGTTAAACGCTAACTCAAGATAATCACGATCGGTTCTTTATGGAATCGATCTTTTACTGTGCAATAAATAATGTCCGTCTATTGGCATAATATAAATAAATATACTTGGTGTAGATGTATATCGACAATTTCTGATGAATCACCTGAGTGTGCACACTACTTTGTCAAAGTGTGCACTATACTGTAATATGCATAATACGCAATATGTCAATGTGCCCACTACTCTGTAAACGTGCAGACTACTATGTCAATGTGCACACTACTCTGTCAATGTGCACAATACTCTGTCAATATGCACACTACTCTGTCAATCTGTACAATACTCTGTCAATGTGCACAATACACAATATGTCAATGTGCACACTACTCTGTAAACGTACACACTACTCTGTCAACGTGCACACTACTCTGTCAATGTGCACACTACTCACTCAGTTCATGTTGACACAACCTAGTACATGTTCACACTACCTATTGAATATTGACACTTCCTCAGAGTGCTTTACATAACTAATGTAATTATCTGAAGTATAAAAAACATTAACAGGGGAAACTAGAAAATAAATATTAACAATAGCAATACAGACACACCGGAACATTATGAAAAATAATAATTAGCGAAACAAATATTTCGATTCTTTTGTTAGTTGGTATTTCAGCATACTTTATGTTTATATTTTAATGACGACTGTCTCAACATTTTTGCATTTGTAAAAGTAAAGCTCCCTTAAGCCCGAAAGGGTCCGTCGGAGCAGATGAAGTGTAGAATTCCACTGTTTCTGTAACCTCGGTGCAACGCCCAGCTGCCTTTACTTCCCCAACTTAAGTCAGGTACCATATAGAGCTGGATGGACCAGTGTTGATTCAGTTAACTGTAACTGTTACTGAAATGGCTCTAATAACTGAAAAAAGTGATTTCAGTTAACTACTAACTGAAACTGTAATTGAAAAAAACATTTTAACTGTAACTGTAATACTAATAGGAAAAAAATAATAGTAATAGTAATACTAACTGAAAAATGCGCTATAAAATAAAATTCTAGAAATGTGCTACAATATTACATGTATTAGGGAGCGACCGATAATCGGATCGGTATCGGACCGATATTGGCACTATAGGTTAACTATCGGACCGGCCGTTTTTTTGCTACCGATACATTGTTTTTTTTTTTTCACAAAAGAGTTGCAGAAAAAAAAAATCAGTAAATAACCCAATTCTATAACTAGATCAGACAAGATTTTAAAAAAAGGGAAAAAAAACCCGTACACAGAAATCGTCAAGTCCACAAAAATTGCATCAGCTATATGACCTTGAAACAATAAGATTGGCATTTCTTAATTCTACTGTATGACCTTGAATGATACAATTAGTGAACATCTGTGTGTATTTTTTTTTTGGGATGGGAAGTTCGGCCGGGGGGGGGGGTTAACTGATATAGTAACTGAAAAAATGACTAACTGTAATAGTAACTGTAAAAAACAATTTAATAATTACTCTAACTGTAATAGTAACTGAAAAATATTTGAACGGCTAACTGTAACTCTTACTGTAACTGAAAAATGCTAACTGAATCAACACTGGGATGGACTTGTGGGATCCATCGAGTGATCAAACCCCGGACTTTCAGGTCGAGAGTCGAGCACTTACACAACATAACCACCCGTCCCACTTTGCATTAGAATACCCTTACATATTATTCAGATCGTTTAGAAACTCACTTTTTAAAAAAAAAAACAGTTTTTCCACGCTACATAATTTTTTATCATTGCCTATGAAGATAACGTGTGACAATATCAATACGTAGGGCTACACACACCAGCAACACAGACCTGTTGAAACAGTTACAGCTAAGATCGTATTCAGAGTGGCGCGGCAGTGATTTCTGCCCGCTAGGCAAAATACGTTACCATCAGCAGCATCATCCCAGCATCATCCATCGCTTGTGATGCGTAAACAATCCCCCACCCCCCACAGCACCCTTCCCACTTTCATTATCCTCTTTTTTTTTTCCTTTCTTTCTATGAAGAGCTCTCCATACATCGAAAACGTTCATATCCTATCCAAGCGAGATAACTTGTCTTACTTTTATTTTTTTTTCCGCTAGAAGTGCGCCTTGAATCATTCATGAATGTGTAATTGATTTCTTTTGGAGTTAACGCCCGGTGCCTACAGTTTGTTTTTGATGACCTTTGGATGGATACAAAAAAAGGCAGCATACAAAATAAATAAAGTAAAAGAAACGTGACTGACTGACCGGTATGGTTGAACAGGGGTTATTTTTTTTAATAAAAAGGAAACATCAGTACAGAATGGACAACAATGATGTTATTGTACTCGACGCCTGACCTAGATATACTTCAGAGTACAGAAAGGCCTATGGTGATAGCAGGACCATACATTGTTTTTTTTTTTTGAGGGAACTCTAGATAGAGACTTTGATATATGGGGGCTTTAGAAAGCAGTAACATCAGATTTGATAGGAATCATTTAGTACTTTAGTACTGGGAACATGGCCCTTTTACACTGGGAACAGGGCCCTTTTACACTGGGAACATGACCATTTTACACTGGGAACATGGTCCTTTTACACTGGGAACATGGCCCTTTTACACTGGGAACATGGCTCTTTTACACTGGGAACATGGCCCTTTAGTACTAAGGACCCTATGCAATCGACTGATTTGCTTATCGATAAGAAATGCTCTGGGTGAAGGGGAATGGAGGGTTGAGCGTTAAATGAACCGGAAGACAAGGTCTTAACAGATGTACAAATAAAAGATGTAGATCTGTACAGTTAGTAAACATAAAAGATGAATCTAGATCTGCACAGTTAGTACACATAAAAGATGTATCTAGATCTGTATAGTTGGTACACAGAACCATTAACAAAACTTCAAAACTTGTTTATTGTATGTGTATTATTTCTTCACTTTACTAAAACAAAAAGTAGGCGAAGCCTCTTGTCTGTCTCTTTTGTTGTTTCTGCGATTTATTTTCAATCACATGCATTCATCTCTGATCTCGCTCGATCCTACTGTAAAGCATTTATCACGAACAATCGATTAAAAAACACCAATCTCAAGGCAGATCCAGTCAATTTCTCAGACTGTATCCAAAAGCGAATGTTTCAATTTACATGATTAATGACGTCTGACCGAATGGAAGAAATCTTTGTGCCCCCGGCACGTAGATAGGATTTTTTTTTTAATTGACCTGTGGAGAAAGCAAAGAAACAGACCCGTGGGGTCAGGAAATGTCTCCGCAGGTAATGTGGCGTTCAAACACGTTACCCGGAAAAGTATGAACACATTACTAACAAAACCCTTTGGGTATGTTTTCTACTCACACATTGGAGTTGAGATTGACACACACACGTCATGCTCTGGGACACTGTGACCTCAGGTAAAAAGATGAGCATCAGTCGAGGGCATTTTGGGTTCGGAAAAAAATAAATTTCATTCATTAATATATACGGCTTTCAATAAAATAAATAAAGTTGATCGATGGAAGTTGTTAAATGATGCTTATACTTGATGCAGCGCCCTGATGATGTACTTGCTAGGTTGAATCTTGATCCTATATACCAGTGGCGGCGAAACCAATGCACGGGTGCCACAGTCGGCACGCAGAGCCTCATCAGTCGGCACGCAGAGCCTCATCAGTCGGCACGCAGAGCCTCATTAGTCGGCACGCGACTAAAATATCACTTCCTTTGATTTTAATTGGGGTGTTGGCACTTTGCTATAAATAAGTGTGTTTTTTTTTTGGGTTGAATTTTGGGTCCCCCAAAAAGTTCGCCACTACTGCTATATACTATAGTAATAGCTTATCGTGGTGCAGTCTGTTTTTTTTTTTTTGCGCCTTTTCTACTCCTCCCCCCTCCCTCCCTTCCAAAATCCAACCATAGCCGAAGAAATTTAGCAGTGACCGTGGTGGCGATATGAAAAGTTACCGTAGCTTGAGAACCTCCGAGTCACCTTTGGTGTGATAAATGTGTGGTGGGTGAGTGGTGGGTGTGTGAATGGTGTGTGGTGGGTGAGTGGTTGGTGTGTGATTAGTGTGTGGTGAGTGAGTGGTGGGTGAGTGGTGTGTGTGTGGTGGGTGAGTGGTGGGTGTGTGATTGGTGTGTGGTGGGTGAGGGGTGAGTGTGTGTTGGGTGAGTGGTGGGTGTGTGTTGGGTGAGTGGTGGGTGTGTGTTGGGTGTGTGGTGGGTGTGTGGTGTGTGTGTGTTGGGTGAGTGGTGGGTGTGTGTTGGGTGAGTGGTGGGTGTGTGTTGGGTGAGTGGTGGGTGTGTGTTGGGTGAGAGGTGGGTGTGTGGAGTTTATGGTGGATGTGTGGTGGGTGTATTGGCGAAAGTAACACAATCGCGGATGGGAAAAAGGGGAGGGGGCAGGAGAACTGGGGGGAATCCTTCTCCGAAAAGTATTTTGGACATTTCTTTAAGTGACCCAGTATCGAATGTTAAAAAGTAAAAAGTCTCGTGTGACACATTGCCTTCTATTGCGTGTTCTATTTTTAGAGTCAACTTGTGTAATCTTAGTCCAAATCAGGGGAAGATAATACCCTTTTCAGTGGACAAAAGCCCCTTCCCGGGGGGCAGGTGGAATCATTTTTCTAGAGGATCACAGTTTTAAGTAACAAGATCATTTCTGAGCTGTTAGCTTCCCCCCTCCCTTTTTAAAAACAGTTATGCTAACGTGCAATTACCAAAGTGTGAATACTGCAGCTCTATCTATCTATCTATCTATCTATCTATCTATCTATCTATCTATCTATCTATCTATCTATCTATCTATCTATCTATCTATCTATCTATCTATCTATCTATCTATCTATCTATCTATCTATCTATCTATCTATCTATCTATCTATCTATCTATCTATCTATCTATCTATCCGTCCGTCCGTCCGTCCGTCCGTCCGTCCGTCCGTCCGTCTGTCTGTCTGTCTGTCTGTCTGTCTGTCTGTCTGTCTATCTATCTATCTATCTATCTATCTATCTATCTATCTATCTATCTATCTATTCTATCTATCTATCTATCTATCTATCTATCTATCTATCTATCTATCTATCTATCTATCTATCTATCTATCTATCTATCTGTCTGTCTGTCTGTCTGTCTGTCTGTCTGTCTGTCTGTCTGTCTGTCTGTCTGTCTATCTATCTATCTATCTATCTATCTATCTATCTATCTGTCTGTCTGTCTGTTTATCTATCGGACAGAGGGGAGGGTGTAATGTGCCTGACCCCTCTGCCAGAAATGGCAGGCTACGACAGTGTACTCAAATAGGACAGAGTGGAAGGGTGTTGTGTGCCGGCCACATCTGTCACCACCACCAGCTGTGAATACTATAGTCTCTTATTATCCTTATTGACCACAGTACCAGCACCGTCGCAAAAGGTTTTCTTTTCCCTGGCCAGGAGACCCCAATGATCTTTTCCCCACAGATCATGGTATGTCTCCTAGACCAGGTTTTGACGCTACAACACACCCACAGCGTCAAGACGATTGGTTATTTATTGTAACTAGGTAATACAATATAGCACATCTGGATAAATGAAATTTAGCCTTTTATTAATCACTGTCGAAACGAAATTCATAAACCAATTACATTTTGGTATTAAAAAATAAACAAAAACTAAATAATAAAAAGTGAATTATCAAACATTCTTCAGATATACTCAATAATTGATGTCTGTACTCTGCTGATTAATGGTTTTATCAATTGTTATGAATTGTGCGAAACATAACATTGTATTCTTTTTTTTCTTCTATTCAGACTACATCTTCTGCTTCAATGCTTACTTGTCAGAATTACCGCCCTTCTTTATATCCTGAAGTGGATCGATATCCCAAGAGAATCGATTCTGTAACGCTCGTATTTGCCTTTCCTAAGGGAAAAAAAGTTTCAACTCTTTTACCCAAATCGTTTTGTACTTTTTTTTACCGATTTCCCAACCCGTCATTGTATTATTACACTTCTCTCTCCACTTAATGTTCTGCATGTTGTAGGGGTTATGGTGATTAGTACAAATATGTGACGTTGGTTTTTCATTAATTTGTTTTTTTTCCTTCTTTCTTTTAGGTTATTAATGCTATTGGCAGTCGTATGACTTATTGTCTTAATTCCTTGAATTTCTTGCGGAGCAAAAAGCCTCTGCAAGCACCCTTCAGCGAGCTCTGTTTTGGCAGGCCTTTCTTCATGTTTGGTTGCAACTTTTCATCTCTTGTTCGCAAGACCTTCTCCATGTGGTCTTTGGGTGGCCAACCTTCATCTGGTCCTTGGGGGGGGGGGGGTTTCCACTGTAGAGCCATTTTTGTAATGTCTTCTGGAGGCTTCCCGAGTGAGTGGCCAATCCATCGTATAGATCTATGGGATCTTGGTTTGTCAGATGCCAGAGATCTTCGTTACTGAATATATCAAGTCACCTCATCTTTATGATAATCATGAGGCAGCCGTTTAAGAACGTCTGTAGTCTATTGGTTGATGAGTTGGTGACTCTCCATGTTTCTGCCCCATACAACAGGACGGGTTATTTGTACAACCTCATCATTTTCCCCCTAAAAGATGATTCTTTAGACAGTCTTTGATTCTATGATGTCTTCTTAGGGATGAGCTCTTTATGTATTTTTAACGTTGAGCTTTTGATGTATTCGTAAAGAAGAGTTTTTCAAATATATATTTTTTTTATTTCAATAATGAGGAGCTGCTAGTAATGGGGTCATAAAGGCCCCGTGCTTGGATTGTTTTTGGTTGTCTTACCTAATTGTACCAATACTAATTGCCAGTTTCTTGCCCCACAAATAACATTCACCCTAGGCGCCGCGTACTTATAAGTCTCTGGAGCTGCCAATGGCTTTGTTAGTTTGAACTGTTAATGTCTTCGTAAGAAGAAATGGGTGGACTGTTAATGTTTTAATCAAACCTTTGATCACTATTGGTGAAATTTTTAGTAGACTTTCCCCATAAGCACCAACCTTATCATGGCCGTGTCTGCATTGAGCATATAGGACAAGGGTTGCTGATGGGGTCCGTAATATACTCCTGGACAATATTTTTATCAGACATGGCTATTTTATATTTAAAAAAAATTAATTAATTGGTATAAAGATAACATTGTCTCATTGATTAAAACATAAATGATAATTGTTTGAATCACATGTGCACAGAGAAACAAATCTCAGCTTTGTTATAGTAAAAACATTGCATCCAGTAAATAGAATCCGAAAACTGATTGCTTTCAGGATTGTCATGCACTAGTCTGAAAACGTGTAGATATTTAAAAGTAAAAGTTCCCTTAGCCCTAACGGGCCATCGGGGCAAATGAAGTGTATAATTCATCTGTTTCTATAACCTCAGCATATGAAGGGATTGTGTGGTTAGCACAACGCCCAGCGTCTTTACTTCCCCAACTTAAAGTCAGGTACCCATTTAAAGCTGGGTGGACTTGTGGCACGACTTTACACCAAATTTCCCTGGAAACGAAATTCCTTGGTTCTCACCGAGGATCGAACCCAGGACTCTTAGGTCGAGTATCTACACCCGTAGATATTTAGGTTAGATATTAATACATCATTATGAATTTTTGTTTGGCTTATTGATACTTCTGGCTGAAATATGTAAACAACGGAACATAAAAAAAGCAAGGAAATAATGTATAAATAACACGTTTCTCTATTTCAACCAGGTTGGGGTCTGGCCATGTTCTTTGTTGGCATGGCCCTGGATCACTCTACGACCTTTCCAGACCATCCGTGTGGCAAGGCCCATCTTAATGAGAAGAACTACACTGTTTGCTTTGCGGTCTTTTCCGTTCTGATGAGCTGTGCCTTCCTGGCAGCTCTGCAGGTAAGTCTTCACTTAATATTTACTACTCTGGAAGATCAGCAGGTAAGTCTTCACATTGTATTTACTACTCTGGAAGATACGCAGGTTAGTCTTCAAATAGTATTTACTACTCTGGAAGCTCTGCAGGTAAGTCTTCACATAGTATTTACTACTCTGGCAGCTCTGCAGGTAAATCTTCACAAAAGTATTTTTTCAAGCAGTGATACAGATTAAATCCTCACACACAATTCACCTTTGAAGTAGCTATGTGGGTAAATCTTCACATACCATTCACCTTCACTTTGTATCCACTTCCGTAGAAACTATGCAGGTAAGTCTTCACTGTATTGTCGCAATGCAGGTGAGTCCTAAGATATTTATAAGCTCGAGACGAACTCACTCTGCGGCTAGTTACCACACCAAAGACTGAATTCAAAATTTTAAATGTAAAGGTTCAATTTAATATAGGCCCATTTATATTGGTCCATGTCGAACAGCTCTACCTTAGGACCTGCCGACAAATCTTTTTTTTTTTCGGTTTTAGAGTGGACCATTTTTTAAAATATATATATATATATATACATTTTTTTTTATTTTTACTTAAATGTAATTTTTTATTTTATTATTTCAGTTTCGGTTTGATCACCATCTCAACCGCAAGATCAAACTGTCCGAGATCCCGGTCAAGGTGAAGGACAAGGTCAAGAGGGTCATCTCGGGGAACAGAAAGATAGACAGGGAGAGGCTGGTGGAGGAATACGATGAGGACGAGGAGGATTTCCCGAAAAAACCTTCAGCGGAGGAGAAAATTGTCGAGGACAACAGAGGTAAGCATTACAGTGAAGTGGTGGGTGAAGTCCCTGTAATGATGAGTTGTTTGTCTCTTAGATCTGTGAAGTCCCTGTAAGGATGAGTTGTTTGTCTCTTAGATCTGTGAAGTTCCTGTAAGGATGAGTTGTTTGTCTCTTAGATCTGTGAAGTCCCTGTAATGATGAGTTGTTTGTCTCTTAGATATGTCGTCCCTGTAATGATGGGATGTTTGTCTCTTAGATATGTGAAGTCCCTGTAAGGATGAGTTGTTTGTCTCTTAGTTCTGTGAAGTCCCTGTAAGGATGAGTTGTTTGTCTCTTAGATCTGTGAAGTCCCTGTAAGGATGAGTTGTTTGTCTCTTAGTTCTGTGAATTCCCTGTAAGGATGAGTTGTTTGTCTCTTAGATCTGTGAAGTCCCTGTAATGATCGGATGTTTGTCTCTTAGATCTGCGAAGTCCCTGTAAGGATGAGTTGTTTGTCTCTTAGATATGTGAAGTCCCTGTAAGGATGAGTTGTTTGTCTCTTAGTTCTGTGAAGTCCCTGTAAGGATGAGTTGTTTGTCTCTTAGATCTGTGAAGTCCCTGTAAGGATGAGTTGTTTGTCTCTTAGATATGTGAAGTCCCTGTAAGGATGAGTTGTTTTTCTCTTAGATATGTGAAGTCCCTGTAAGGATGAGTTGTTTGTCTCTTAGATCTGTGAAGTCCCTGTAAGGATGAGTTGTTTGTCTCTTAGATCTGTGAAGTCCCTGTAAGGATGAGTTGTTTGTCTCTTAGTTCTGTGAAGTCCCTGTAAGGATGAGTTGTTTGTCACCTTGAGCATATAAACCATTAAATGGACGGTCTTTAAAGCACCCTTCTTTCAACTCCATCTTAGCAGATAGTGCAACGGCCAAGGAGTCACTACGGTAGACATGAAGGGAGTTTTCAACAATGACCTGAAAAATTACATTGGTTCTCACCAGAGATCAATCCCTCAGGTCGACCGTCGAGCGCAAAAAAAAAACAACCCAAACTAGCAGACGATAATAAAAACTGAGCTTCCGCCCAACGTCTCCGATCAGATAGCAGTACCGTAATATGCTATAAAATACATGTGCTATAATACACATGTGCTATACAATTTATGTGCTATAAAAACATGTGCTATAAAATAAATGTGCTATAAAATTCATGTGCTATAAAATTTATTTGCTATAAAAAACATGTGCTATAAAATACATGTTTTGTTCATAAGAGTCCCAAACTGCCTCGAAATTTCAAGGCGCCCAAGGCTTGTTGGAGTTGACTCGCTTCAATTCGGCTGATTGTGTTAGTTCACCTGAGTGATGAGAAGAAAAAATGTTCGGATCTTACTCTACCCCAACCTGGGAAAAGAAACTTGCTTTGCGGTGAACCCACTAATATCTAATCTTTTGCCATGTCACACACACTGCTGTCTGAACTGCACTGAAATATCTCAATTAAAACAGACATCTTACACCATGGGGAAGTGGGGGGGTGGGGGGTGTTAACAAATAATACGACAGACTGAATATGGAAACACCCCCCCCCCCGGCATTAAACACGACACCAAAAAGCGTATAAAATCATCATGATTCTATATAGCTAATGACGCAGTAATTGTAGACGTGGGTGTGGGGGGGGGGAGAGATAAGATAAATATGATGATTATACCCTACATCGATAGAACATGCAGTTTTAGTATACACCAATACCCACCAACACGTTGTTGGGGCAATAAATATGCTACGTGTATTATAGCTGCATAAATGGCAAGGACTGGGAAAGATAGATAACTCATACCCCTCCACCGTGAGTTAGATTATAATTTTACAAACAGGAGCGCTGGGAGTTGTTTCCCCGCACCATACTTCAAGTATCGAATTTTACAATGTAATTACAAGACACAGCGGTGCAAAAGATTTGGACACTGTTTACATAAGGACTTTTTTTTCCAAAAATAAAAAAAAAATTAGAGATGAAAGCAATGTTATTCTATTTTTTTTTCCAGTAGCATGAATTTATTCGCAAATAGACGGAAATAGAACATAATATACCGAATTACATTTATGGTCGTTAGGTAGGCCATTTCAAATAAACAGAAGAATCATCGGCTTCTAAAAATAGAAAGTAATGGACAAAAAGGCCATTTAAAAAAAAAAGTATTTGTTTACATTTTAAAGAAACGGAGGTCGAGTTGCGTTTCTTTTTAGACCGCTTTTATCAAACACGGGTTAGTTATTATCTCCCCTTACTTGACATACAGATTCGATACTTGTCCGGTACGATATTTTTGGTTCGCTGTCGAATCCCATTTAAATCCCATTAAAATGCCTTTTAAAATAAACATGTAGAGATAAAATGAAAATCTAGAAATTTAAGATAGACTTTGAGTAGCCTATCTATCTATCTATCTATCTATCTATCTATCTATCTATCTATCTATCTATCTATCTATCTATCTATCTATCTATCTATCTATCTATCTATCTATCTATCTATCTATCTATCTATCTATCTATCTATCTATCTATCTATCTATCTATCTATCTATCTATCTATCTATCTATCTATCTATCTATCTATCTATCTATCTATCTATCTAATCATCTCTCTGTTGGTCTTTCTAAAAAGATCGAAGTGTGTGTGTGTGTGTGTGTGTGAGAGAGAGAGAGAGAGAGAGAGAGAGAGAGAGAGAGAGAGAGAAGAGAAAGAGAGAGAGAGAGAGAATTGTCTAATAATACATAAATCACAAGAATACACATACCAGTTCCAAAGTTCCCAGCTCTGATGAAAGAGAGCCAATCAATATCTCTACTTTGCACAGTCTTCATAATGTTGTTATGAGGGACCAAAATAAAAACCGCGCCTCCCCGTGTGTTGCGAGCTACATCCACCACCGACCTCATCCCTCCACTTCACATTGTTGCATGCCCCAGAGATATTTTCATACAGGGGGTGGGGGGGGGGGAGGGGAGGGGGGGAATAAAAGAATTGAAAAGCTTCAACAAGATTCACAATTTTAAAACAACCTATTGGTTTGTCGAACATTTTTTGGGTTTAAGAGTTCACGTCTGACATACATTATTTATTTTTTGTTGTTTTTAGCAATGAGCAGGGCTTCTGGTGTCAGTTGTTGACGGCTGCATTAAAGACCCCCCCACACCCCCCACCCCCACCCCTTCCCTTTATTGTAACCACCGACAAAAAGTTTTTTTTTGTGTTAAAGTTGTAATTCCCCCCCTTCCCCCCCCCCCCCAAAGTTTTTTTTAGCTAGTTGAAACCCTTTACCCCCTCCTCACACACACACAGAATTATATAATGTACATCCACGCCCCGTCCTCCAGTTACGCCCAGTGGGTTGGGCATTAAGGCGAAAGAAGAAGAAGGGTCGAGCCCAACGTTACTGGTAGCTTAGACATTGTGTGTGTGTGTGTGCATGTTTGTATACTGGGCCGCGCCGTACAGTGGCGCAAGGAGGGGGTGGGTGCAAAACACACGGTCGGCAGCCTCAAGGGGCAATGAAAACGTCAATTTAAATCAGAAATTAAGAAAAAAAAATAATGAAAGAATGCCTTATTAGGTATCATTTGAAATGAGCTAAATTCATGAAATTCTGTCAGACTTTTCAACAAATTATTCACGCCTCACGCCATCTATTTATAGAACCTTAACTATTGTTTATTGACAGGTTTTGAAAATGAAAAAAACGTTAATCGTAGATAACCATAGAGGAGACACCAGGAGGGGCCAGGGGGGCAGGCCCCCCCTGCGTTTTGTCTGGCCCTCTCTGCTTATTTGCTCTAGTTAGTAAAATGTATTACCTGGCCCCCCCCCCCTCTGGTATTGCCTGGCACCTGCTGTAGAGTGCCTGGCCCCTGCTGTAGAATTTTCACGCTACTGGGCTGGGAGACACATGAAGTACATTTCGAAAAAAATATAATAATAATAGAAAGATGAAGTTTTCCGATTGTCCACAAAACATTAGGATTGAGTTCAGTAATTAAAAATAGTTAATACAAAAATTATGAAGTCTGTAATTCATCTCTTTTTTTTTTATGTTGTGCGTTGGGCAATGCGCGGATATGTTTATTCGTTCTTATGTATGAAAGTCTTTGTGCTTTTAATGGCTGAAATTTTTATCAGCAAAAGGCTGTTTGTGTATGAAAAACATAAAAAGCAAACAAACTATTTTTATTTCCCGCAGAGTCTCATTTGAAAATCAACCCGTCCGTTGGATCTGATATGGTGACCGACGCCTTGAAGGCTCCCGGGGCAAAGGTATGGACTTATATCGCCTTCGGTCACTAAAGCTCGAAAAACGGAAAGTAAAAAAAAGTATGGATGTGTGTACCTTATCGTGTACCAATTACATTAATTAGGCAGTGGAATTCTCTCACTTCTCGGAAACTCGCTTCTTTCTTTTTTTTTTAAACGGAAATGCGTCATCAATAGGTTTCCTCGATTTATTTTTCTCAAATGGCTAGATTACGATTTGAAGTCTGTTATTCAAACTAGAGCTGATTTGCCAAGTTAAGTCTATAACAGTGGTTCTCACTTCGTGGAATGGGGAGGGGGAATAATGGGTCCCCCCACCTCAGATGTTTCGCGAAAAAAACAACAACAAATACCTGTACATAAATACACTTAAAATTTTTATTAAAAAAAAAACAACTGTGACTAACAGTGGGGGTAATTTTTGTTCTTTTTCTTCCATTATGGAGTTTCTGTTTTCAGCTCTTGATTATAATAATAATAAAAAAAATGGTTTTGCATCACTGCTTAAAAATCTTTTGTACTTATAAGTTTAGTTTTCCAAGATTTTTAGAAAATATAGAATACCACTGGTCTTAAAGAAAAACTCATTTAATTTTTGATGTAGGATATTATCTAATCAGTGGCGTAGCCAGCTTAACTCGCGCCCGGGGCACAATACCTTTTTTAGCGCCTCCCCATTCCAAAACCATATAATATTATATGTAAATTATACCATTTGGCGCCCTTTTGTGAGTGTGTGTGTGAAGTCCCTGTAAGGATGAGATGAAATCTCTTAGATCCTATAAACCACTAATTGGACGGTTTTTATGGTGCCCTTCTTTCATCCCCACCATAGCCGATAATGCAATGGCCATGGAGGCACCACGGGAGATATATCGGGAACTTAAGCCGAGACCTGAAAAATTTCCTTGGTCCTCACCGGAGTTCGAACCGAGTACCTCCAGGTCGAGTAGCGCCCGTGGCATGATGCTCCCAATTGTCATCCCTCGCTACGCCACTGTATCTAATGCCCGAGAAGTAGGGGGTGGGGTGGGGGTGGATCTGGAATGCAACATTACAAACAGAATATGTGCTCCATTAAGTTGTTTGTGCAAAGTGAAGAGAATTCTTCTGAAGAAATATTATTTTCTTTTATTCTGTGGTACTAGGCAGGGCGTGGTCTAGGGGGAGCCACTGGGGCTATACCATTCGGCAGCGCCGAAGCCAACTATTCAGATCAACCATTCTTCGGCAAGTGGATCGCTGTGGTCAAATTACTCGCGACTTATCAGGTATAACTTTCGATCAACTTCAACCTTCTTTTACCATTTTTTTTTGTTATTCTAAGAACTAAACTCTGTTATTGGCTTTTATTTTATCTCATAGCTAGATTACGATGTTAATTCTCATTGACACTTTAAAAAAAATACATTTATGAGGGTTTTAAGCCGAATATTGGATGAACTTATATTTGAATGTTAGACTGCTA